>CM046953.1:59443732-60043732 GCA_025698515.1 Gossypium sturtianum | reverse complement strand
AACTTAATAATTTTGACTTTTAACTTTTAAAAAAAGTAAACAATTATCAAAACAATGTAGTTTTGCCTTTTCTTATTCGAATTTTCGGATAACTCGAATTGTGCAATTTATATTCGAGTTAAACCGAAAAACTTAATTTTTCATTCAAGTTTATCCGAATAACTTGATTAACTCAAATAACTCGAACTATTTAATTCAAAATTTGAATTTTTTATCGAATTTTTCGAATCGAATTGGATTTTGCTCACCCCTAGTTAGTATGCTTATTCCCATAACAGCAACTCTGATGATGTTTATTATCTATAGGCTTAATTTATTATTTTGTACTTGAGTTTGACATTTTTTTTTCAATTTAGTACCTGTATTATTTTTTTATCCAATTTGGTACTTGTATTTAACAAAACCTATGTATTTTGGCACTCAAAGGTAACGGTATTAATTTTTTAGTGTTTAATTCGGGTTTTAGGATTAATTTGATGAAAGCTAATTGCTAATATTATTAGGTTTAAATTTTTCATGATTTTGTTAAAATAATTAATTTAGTGTTAAATGTGAATTTGTTTAATTTTGCGTTTAATTTGTCAAATATAATTTAGTGAAAGTGATTTAATTCAGGTTTTAGGATTGATTCAATGAAAGTTAATTGTTAATAGTATTAGCTAATTATAAATTTTCTTCAATTCAATTCTATGACTTGAATTAAGCACTAAAAAATTAACAATGTTACTTTCAGGTACCAAAATATATAACTTTTATCAAATACAAGTACCACATTAGACCAAAAATAATACAGATACTATATTAAAAAAAATATCAAATTTAAATACCAAATTATATTAAACATTATCTAATATATATTATTCATATATCTCTAAATATCTCGGGTCTACAACTTAATTTGATTTGACAGAGTCTAAAGCGAAATTCTTTTCAAATCATCTTCGCTAATGCTTTCAAATAAATTGATGTATAAGCATAATAAATTATCAAATAAGATGATTTATTATAGAGCACTTATCATTTTAGCAGTACACGATCTCAAGATTCCTTAGCCTTATATTATAATATAAATAAATTTTGACAATCTTAATCAATACTCTAACTAATGTATAAAAATTCATAATATTAACAGTAAATTATCAAATTTCTTTTAAAGTATCCATATATTGAACGGTCGAATTTGAAAATGAAGAAAAAAACAATATAAAATTTTAGCATTTAATGAAAGACTTTGGATTTTAAACTAAGACTGCATTTGTTTTATTGAAAAAACAATTTATTAATTATACTTCATATATACTTTGATCAGTGCAATTAGATACCAATTAGCAGTTTTCAATTTTAAAAGGAGCTGACTAGGGTTTCTATCACTAAGCAATAAACTGATAGAGAGAGAGAGATTGGGTGCAAATTGAAAATGTAGGAAGAAATGGGTGCAAAATAAGACACAGAACACAATGGGTGGGTTTGGGTCCTATATGACTCCAAATAATAGTGCACAAGAGACACAACACAACAGGCCAGGGGCAACCCAATGGAAGGGTGGGGGTCCTCTTAAGATTCGTTTGGATTGTTACCTTTTGTAAAGCAAAAGTACCAAAAACAAAAAATTTAGAATCGCGAAGGGGAAAAAAAGTTAAAAGGTTTGGACTTTTTTAAACGCCTTATCGAGATAACACTTTTCCTTTTATAATTTTGTTTTGGATAGTTGATGGATGGACATAGACTAGACTATGACGGTTCATTGCCAGACCATGATTTCCCTCTTTATATCTCTTCTGGTCTGCTCTCCGACCTGACCATTAATTTTCTTGTCCAACATAACTGTGCCATCAACACTTTTAATGTGGGATGCCACACCCTGTTTGGAGTATACCAAATGAATATTGTCCAAACCTTTGTAAAATTAAACATACTTTGTTTGTTTTTCTGTTTTGAATTTAAATAAATACTCCTCCCATAGTTCGTTTGCCTTTTAATTTTAATTTTTATTACTGTCATCATCATCACCAAATAGAATTTTTCAAATGACCCATATAGGCTTTATATTATAAAGGGAAAGCCCATAACAATACACCTCAACTAAAAAATGGAGTTGAAGACTTGTTGCAGTAAGGATTGTTCCAGAACTTACACAACTCAGTTCTAGACAGTCGCATAACGTAGGATTAGGTATTTGGGAGCCAACTCCAACACTAAATTTATATATTGTTGACTTTAACAAATAGTTAAAATCCAAGAAATAGTGTATGAGTAGAAGTGACACTTTTTATAATACTGCGACAAATAACAGAAAAACAAAGGACAAGTGTCACACTAAAAATCATTTAAACTTGGAAATTAAGGACAATTTAGGGGTTAAATTGAAAGAGATTGTAAACTGGCGGTCTTTACTGAAAAATTAGGATAAGATAGTAACTGAAATTGGACTAGGTTGAAACCCATTTGGTTCGGTTGAATTAGAACCAGTCGATCCCCTAGTGGGAAAAAAATAATTATGGAACATGAAGGGCTATAAATAGTGGGAGAGTGAATTCCCGATAGACTTCTTCTCCAAATTGTTTCATTTTCCTCTCTTCATCTTCTTCATTGGTCGCCCCAAGGAAGCAATTATTAAAGAAAGCTCTACATGGAGCGGCGATTGTGAGGTTTAAGTCGGAAAAGTGGATTTAGTAAGATGGCAAGTTCTTAGTCCTTCTGTAAATATAAGGATTCAGAGAATGAAGATAAGGGTTTCCAGAAACCATTTTAAGGATTCTGCATGCTTCTGGAAAACTGAGTTTTAAATTGGGATTATTAAGCTTAATCCCTAAATTGGTTGTCTTTCTTAGCTGACAGGAGAAGGGAAGCTCCGACGTCTGGAAAAGCTAAGTGGACAAGGCAAAGAAGTATCAAGTGAGTTTATGTACTCAAACCCTGAACTGTTAAAATATGTAGCATGATGGCATGAGTTATTTAGTATCCGCCATAATAGTTGGGCATGCATGATATGGAGGGAAATTATCAAAGGGATTAGAAGAAGTTAGGATCTAGGAAAGAGGATAATTTTGTTAGATACCACCATATGGTGTTATTGTGTGCACCCATGATGAGTGAAGCTCCGGGCTTTGCGGATGGGACATTGCGGTGTTCGAGCATCAAGGTATGAGATAGTGAAATGGAGGAATGAATGGAATGAGATGGGAAGAGTAAAGATCATGGCTAGGCCATGGGTCCGATCAGAGGCTATACGCCTAAAGATGAGTAAGACCATAGCTAAAAAATAATATGGCATCACCAAACTGATGTGTAAGACCATAGCTGAAACATGTTATGGCATCATGATAAAAATGAGTAAGACCATGGCTGAAAGATGCTATGGCATCATGGTAATAATGAGTAAGGCCATAGCTAAAAGACGCTATGACATCATGTGAAAGCACACCAGAATGGTTAAATAGGATTAAGACTGTGGCTGAAAAACACTATGGCATCCTTCAATAGTCCCCTGGGACATTAAACACGGGGTTACACTATGTAAGACCTTGTTTAAAAGACGTTATGGCATCAGGGAAGGTCCGATGGAACAATAAGCAATGGATAGTTTGATAGGACATTAAACATGGGATAGTCCGACGGGACATTAAATACAGGATAGTCCGACAAGACATTAAACACGGAGAAGTCTGCTAGGACATTAAACATGAAGATTATGGGGGTAAGACCTTAGTTCGACTATGAAAACCAATGGAGTTCGTCAAGACATTGGATAGGGAACTTGACGAGTAAGACCATATGTTAACTATGACAGCATAGAGAGTCCGCTGGGACAATAATCACGGGTGGAAAATCAGAACAAAAATCGTGAGACAACCCGCTGATAAACCGAAATAGTAACATATTTTAATCCCACATTCAGCATACTTTTGGATGATTTATCCCTTGATTTATGTAAAAAGGTGCTCTTAATCCTTTCTTTTCATGTCTTATACTCAGGAAAACACCCAAGAATAAAAAGAACGAGAAACGGGCTCAAAACGGACCAAAATGGGCCAAAGAAGAAATCGACACGGCCTGGACTAAAGCCCACACGGCCGTGCCTCCTCAATATACTAGAACACGGCCTGAAGTCGATCTACACGGCCGTGCCTCACTAATGGAGTCCAACATGGCCTGGCCACGATTCACACGGGCGTGCGCCATAGCCGTGCCCCTGCCGTGGAGGAGAGTAATTTCACTCGGAAAAGGATACTTAGGGGAAAAGAAACCTATTTCAAAAGCCTATATAAAGACCCTATGTATAACCTAAAAGGGGGCGGTTAGCTAGGCCAAGGAGCCTAGCCGAAAAGGTCAGATTTGTGGGAAACTCTCAAGGGATAGCCAGTTGATCCATCTCCAGAAGCCAAAATTCTACTCAAGACGGAGGATCTCTCCTTCAATTCCTTCAGGGAGTTTTAGGAATTTCTTATGTTTTGTTTTATCTTTTATTCTGAGATGTTTTTCTTTATTATTATGAACTAAACCCTTCAGATACGAAGGGGATGAAACCTAGATGAATCTTGTTATTGTTTTTGAACTATATGATAAATACTTGATTTGTTCTTGATTATGTGTGCTTAATTCTTGTGTTGATATTTCGCGGATATTAATTCAAGTTGAATGTGCTTAGGTGGTGGAGAAAAAGTCCCTGCTTAAGAGTAGATCTAGCATAATTAAGCGGAGTTGATCGTGCGCCTAGAGATAGGGTGACGAGATTTTTGCCGAATTAGGGTGAAACCTAATATGGGAGTCCATAGATCGATTTATTGCTATTCTAGGGGTTTTAATTAGAAAGAGATTTCAATTAATCAACCTAGGGTTAGACGTTAGACGTTATTCGCCTCGAGAGAGGGTTTAATATAAATTAGGGAGTCCTACGGATCAAGTCAAGTGAATAAATTGCCAGGTTCAGTGTTAGATAACAAGTGAAGTCTAGGTGGATTCTTCCTAAGGGTATCGTCTTAATCAACTGAGTTTTTCCCAAGTATTTCCCCAATTCATTCTTTTTGTCTTTGCGTCTTTAGCTTAGTAATTAGTTAATTTAGATTGATAAACAACTTCACTTATTTTAGGCTAAATAATAGAAAGAAAGTTAGTATTAGTACTTTTAGTTCCTTTGGGTTCGACAATCCGGTCTTGCCTAAGCTATACTACTGATCGATAGGTGCACTTGCCTCAATCGTTGTTATAGTTAGTTCCAAGATTGATCATTAGAAATTTAAAACTCTGAAATACAACGATCACCCGCAAACAAGAAAAAAGAATTAGAAGGAAAACGAAAGTATGGACTTGCAACAGTCGAGCAACGGGTCGAAGGAATCCGCCAATGAATGAGAATGTAATGGAAATGCGAAAGGACTACAGACATAGTAGTCGTATAAACCTGTAGGGCAATAGGCGATTGGTCCAGCAGGAAGTAGTCATGGAAATTGACGTGTCAATGGTGCCTAATGTACAGGCAAAAAAGAAATGGTTAATCAAGGATCGTAGATAATGATCCGCCATTAAAGAACATCGAGGACCATTCAAAAGGATCCGCCATTTTTTAGGTATCCTAAATGATGGGATGACAATGAGCCAATCGGGATTAGGGTAGCAATAAGATTCCGTCATGGACCATTCAAGTCGGGAATGATTGCTAAAGGAAATATACTCAATGGTTTTTAACGGTAGGCTGGAGGTTTGCATTAATAGGGCATAATGGTAGGAGAAAGTGACTTCTTTGAGGATGAATAGAATAAAAAAAATGAGTAAAAGAAAGGATAGAGTCCGCAGAATTGGCGAGACATTCAGAGGAACTGCCAAGGCGGATTGAAGATCAATAAAATGGCTGGAAGGAAATTGCTCAACGATCTATCAGCTAGAAGATAGGATCAGGGATATAATAAAGTCCACTACAATGACTTAAGAGAAATGTTTCCAATGAATAGGGAGTTGTTGTAATAATAATAATATTATTTATCTGAATCCTCGGCTAGGTGGGGTATGTTTTGTATACTGAAGGAACTCACTAAGTTTGTTTAAACTTACAAGGTTGACTTATGATTGCAGGATTTGTGGAACAAGGAACTCGAGGAGGGGCCAAGCCAGGTTGGGTGGAATCGTGAATTCATTTGAGTAGAGTTATGCACAAACTTTATTTAGAAATTTTGTCTTTGATGAAAATTTAAATTGTGAATAGGAAATACAATTTATTTGTTTTTAACTTAGTGAGATTTCAGTATGTACGAAAACCCAGTTCTATTGTAATGCCTATACCTGGATCCAACGAACGGGTCGAGTGGGGGTGTTACAGCAAGAAATTGTTTACATAATCTGATTTTCCTACATTTGCGGAGTTCAAACATATTGGATTCATTTGTGAAGCCTAACTCAATGAAATGAATCCACTATGTTTGAACTCAATACAACCAATGATCCTATTTCTATCACATCGAGTATATAATCCTCACTCTTTGTAACACCCCTAACCTATATCCGTCGCCAGAACAAGGTTACGGAGTATTACCAAAATTTATAGATCAAGTTCAGACATTTCATATCATTTCACATTTATATCATAAACCAATTATAAACAATCATATTGTCCCTTAAATGAGCCCCCAAGGCCCAAAATATACATTAGAAATAAGTCGGGACTAAACCGGGAACTCAGAAAATTTTTCGCAAAATATTTTTCCAAGGTACAGGGGACACACGCCCGTGTGGCCAGGCCGTATGTCTCACACGGTCAAGAGACACGCCCGTCTCTCAGGCCATGTGGGTATTCGAAATAGGGACACACGGCAGTGTCCCAGCCCGTGTTCAAATTAGGGTGCTCTCTAACTTGGGTTACATAGCCAAGCCACACACCCGTGTTGTAACACCCCAAACTCGTATCCGTCGCCAGAACAGAGTTACGGAGTATTACCGGAACTTTCATAACATTTTCAAATAATTCATGTAAATTACTATTTATTAACCGAGATCATTGATATTGTCCCTTAAATAGACCCTCGAGGCCCAATACAAGCATTAGAATCGAGTCGGGACTTAATCGGAAACTCTAAGAATTTTTCACGAAATTACAAAAATTTTCCAAGGTGCAGGGCTCACACGCCCGTGTGGTCCAAGGGACACGCCCGTGCTATAGGCCGTGTTTGACCCCGTGTAACTCTCTGACTTGTGCACACTGCCATGCCACGCGCCCGTGTGCTAGGCCGTGTAGTTAATTAAATTCTTTCGAAATTATGTGCAGGTTTCACACAGCCAAGACACACGCCCGTGTTCTAGGCCATGTAGCACACACGTCTGAGACACACGCCCGATCTCTACCCGTGTGCTCAACTCTGAGCATTCTGTTTCTCAAATTTAAGGTGCAGGGGACACACGGCCTAACCACATGCCCATGTACCAGGCCGTGTGTCACACACGGCCTAGACACACGCCCGTGTGGACAAAATAAAGCCATCTCTAGCTTCATTTCTCACCCAAAATCACACCAATGACCTGCACTTAAACTCACATCCAAATACCAACCATTTCAAGCATTCAAGTTAAGGAAACTCCATCATTCAACATGGCATATCATTACATGCATTCATGTTTATAATCTTACCTTGGTTTAGTCCATATGTTAGACATAATTTGATCAACTACTTAACACATATGTAGCTACCATAGTATGACATTACAAATATATCAAAACAAACCATTACTAGCCATTCCAATGGCTAAATTACAAGCATCGTTTACATTTACATGCCAATAGGGCCAATATAACCTATACATGCCATTACAACCATAATTGATTTACCATATATACCGATATAAGCCGATGGATAGTGTGAGTGATCTCCGCCAAGCTTCCAATCCAACGAGCTTCCGATTTACTATAAAACAGGGAAATAAAACTAAGTAAGCATTACATGCTTAGTAAGTTTGTATAACATGGTACTTAACTTACCATTCATTCTATTTTGAGGTAACTATGTAAGGCACATTCATTCAATTTGACCTCAAGCCCTACACATATCCTTATTGCCCTTGTTAGTCATATATTCTATAATAACATCAAAACATGCTTGGGCTCAACAAAAATCAAGTTTCTAGGCACATATGCATTCCACAACATGTGTTCATTTAACATGCATAAATCATCTCTTTATATTACAAGTATAATTTCATAATTGTTCATCTCAAGTTCAGATTATTTCATATCAGAACTTTACTCATATTACTCGAAATATCAATGTCACATGAGTAATAGTACACTCAAAGTATACAAGTCTATAATCAAGGATAAACATATTCATCCAATGAATTCCTTGTTCAAATATCATCATCTCATGTTTTCGTATATCAAATGTCATATATCATCATTCTCATGTATTTCAGACTAATACGTGTAACAACTCATGTCTTATTCATATTCTCTCATGTCAAGATTTTTACCCGTTGAATTTATTCAGAATATCGATGGATATACAGGTAGTACACTCGAGGTGTACAAATCAAGATCCGTCAATTCATATTCAGTGGTACCCATAAGGTACTATTTCAGAGAGTACACTCTCGAGCCACATATATATAAACAACAAGATTACCAGTCCAGGCTAAATCCTTTTTATGACATATGCTCTAAAGAGCTTGAATAGGATTACCCGTCCGGGCTAAATCCAATCAATAACATATGCTCGAGAGGACTTATATCATGTTTACTCGTCCGGGCTAAATCCTTTCATAAATGAGGTCAATAGGATTACTCGTCCAAGCTAAATCCCGTCAGCAACCAATGCAGGACCTCGTTCATTTCGGGGAAATCACATATCCATCGATTTTCATTCTTTCAAACGGGATTTAACATCTTTCAAGCATTATCAAGCAGGTGGTCAATCTCATATATTTATGTATTTATGAAATTCAAATGTTCACATTCAACTCAAGCATAAAATTAACATTTTTATCATTTATCATTTATCGGGCATTATCATTTATTGGGCTTTAATGAGTATATGATCATTTCACATATTAATGGCATTTATACAATTCACAAACACAATATTTAATTCAAGCATAAAAACATATACAATTTAGTTACATGAACTTACCTCGATAAATGTTCGTGTACTTAAATCTACTAATCCGACATTTTCCTCTTTTCCTCGTTCTAACTCTGAATTTGGTCTATCCGGATCTATACGAGTAAATTTAACGTCAATTTATCACATTTCATATTCATGTGGACTCAATTTACATCCTAGGCAAAATTACCATTTTGCCCCTAACTTTTCCATAAATTTCAATTTCATCCCTAGGCTCGGAAAATGAAACTTGTGCAATTTACTCCCTATTCCAAGCCTAACCAAAATCCCATGACAAAATTTACAGCACATGTATTCATAAAAATTCAGAATTTTTCATCAAATTTCACAACTTTGCGTTTTAGTCCCTAAATCATATTTTCATCAAAAATTACTTTGTAAAAGTTATTTATCTATCAACAACCTTTCATTTTCTACCATAAATTTCTAAATTTCAGCATATACATCCATAACCCATTTTCCAGACTTTGATAACTTTACAAATTGATCCCCCAAATAGATAGATTAAGCTATCTCGGTTTCAAAAATATCAAAATTATTAAAAATGGGGCTTGATTACTTACCCAAATAAGCTTGATAAGTCTTGTAACACCCCAAACCCGGTCCAAACACCACGACCGAATCTGGCATGTCACTAGAAAGGAGTTGAAAAAGTTTTTCAAGCTTTTAGAGGAAGTTGTTTTTTTTTTAAAAAAAAAACCAAGTTTCATGATTCAATTGAAAACCCATTATCCTATTTAAGTTCTAAATCTAATTAGCCTAGCCTCGCAATTAGGTGATATTTGAAATCATTCTCGATCAATCGACTCTAAGGTTATTAACAAAATCCCTTTTTGTAAGTAATGTTGTTTATCGGGTTGTAAAGAAAACTTCGGTTTGTATTTTATAAAACATCCCATCGAGTAGTTTGTAATTAATGTGTCCAAAATTAAAAACCAAAGGAAAATTATCAAATTTGAAGTGACCTTATTACAAATCAAAATTCACAAAAGTAGCAACGATAAGTAAAATAAAGTTTAATGAAATAACCCATGCGTGGCCACCTCGAGTCCATTCCAGCCCGGTCCAAGGAACTAATAATTACCTGCAAGTTGTTAAAGAAAATAGAGTGAGTCACCAGACTCAGTGTCCAATTAGTCCACAAAATTCCGCAAGTGGGCCAGAGCCCCAAAATATCATCGGCCAAAGCCCAATCACTACAACATGATCAAATAATCAATATGATAGCCCAGCCCAGCCTAATATTCCATCCTCTACACACCGCTCCATATGTCCATCCTCAACACACCTATGGGGATTTCTACAATCAACCCTCCATCCTCTACACACCTCTTTGGCAGTCATGCTGACAGACACACTGCTCAAAGTCCATATAACGTGGTCTAGCCACCGATCAACATGTGATCCAATCACCGATACGGTAATGAGGCACCAAGCCATCATTTAGCGTGACAATGTCACCGTTATACACTTCCCCTTTATATCATTATCATCCCAATATCCCATGCACATGCAACATAGTATAATAGACAAGTTATATGATGTCATACATGCAATACTTAGTGTACCCATACAATCATGCTATCATCAATAACTATATGGCTCGATCATAATATACTGACCTGGGGTTTCGGTTTTACCCAACATGGGTAACTCAATCACCATTGCCGTGATTTCCGGCTTTCAAACATAACACATACACATTTACACAATTAAGGGATAGTGTGGTAATTACACACCTGTAAACCTGAAGAACTAAACTATCAATCTCACTAACGTCCTCGCTTGCAGGGATCACAGCGATCTGCTTATCCCTTTCTGAAGCCGGCCCACACCCCGGTGGCCAGTCTCAAACTGCTGACACCGCACGTCTCTTGAATTTAGGGGTAGGGACTACGTGTCTAACCCCCTCCTTTGTTCGCCTGGTACTTGTTTCCATAAAAACGATCTTGGTCAGAAGACCGGGTTAAAACATCGAAGCAGAGAAGTTAAGGATATACGCTTAATAATATAACGATTTCTTACCTAAGTCGATAGAACCTGGAGGCTATTACACCTGGATTAGTAAGTCACTGAAGTCCCTACACAAACTCCATATTAGAATCGGCCCTCTAAGATATGGTTTAGAAGAAGTGGCCTTCAGCCAAACGAATGGTATAAAACCTCTTACCTTGATTGCTCGAACCCGATTATCCCCAAAGACCCCTCAAACGTTGGCCAAAAGCAGAAGAAATACGAAAACCAAGCCCTTCCACAGTTGAGAAGAATCTGATTGAGAAGATTGAGAGAGGGGGAGTGACGGCAATCTTCTAGCACAACAACGAATGAAGAGAAGTAACCACACAAGGGAGATTCGACCAAGGGATGGGGCTTGAGAAGTAAGAAAAAGGGAGAAAATGATGAAATGGAGGAGACTAGAAGATTCGGCTAAGGGTTATCCAATGAGAAACACGCTTGAACACAAGAAGAAGAGAATTGTTTTAGTTTTTGATGGTAAAATAACAAACTCAGGTTACTAAAATGCAAAAGATAGAGAGAAAATGGTTTTGGTTTAAGGTGATCAAGGGACGAGCAAAGAATATGAATAGAAGAATAGATAAAAAGGAAAAGAGAGAGTGAGAGAGAGTTGAGGTTCGGCTCTTGAAAACAAATGAGTGAAAGAAGTCAAATGGGAAAAAGAATGATAGGAGGGTTCGGCTATAGGTGATGAAGTAATGCTCACACGTTACCAAAATGCTAAAAAGGGGAGGAGATAGTTTCGGTTTTGGCTAATTGAAGAATGAACGAAATTGCCAAAAATGCACAACACCCTAAATGCCGAAAAGGAAGAGCTCACTACACCTAAAAGCTAACACTTCAAAATTTCGGCACCTAAGCTCACCAAACCGAAAGCCACCCCCCTTCTTGATCGATTTGCCCCTCCAACACTCCCAAGAATTCGGCTACTCCCCTTCACATCCCTACAATCACTCTTGATCACAAATTTGAATGAATTTGAATTGTTCCAAATCCCTTTTTTTCCTCTTGACCACTCCTTTGAAAATTTGAATAAGTCCACCTCCACTTTTCAAGGCTCCCAACCGAATCCATCACCTCCCTTCCAGACACCCAAAATGATTTTAAAAAAAAATGTGAACTGCATGGCTCGAACCTGCTCCTTCCCTGCTCCCTGAGGCATCACTCACCTACCTCCTAAGTGGCGCCTCCTTGCTACTTTCCCATTTAAATTCTTGTGTCAGCAACCACAAGCGATAACCCTTAAGTCCTGCCCCAGCTAGCTTTCTCCTAAAAGTGCCCAAAACTAAAATTTTGGCCAAGGCTTCGGCTTAACCCCGAGCCTTCCCGGGGACCCCAAGCACACTCAAACAACATATGAAGCACACCAAACACACAGATACAAAGTAAATGCAAAGCCCCTAAATCCCGGATGTTACAAGTCTTCTTCCTCTCTCCTAGGGTTTCCATGGAAATATTTGAGGAAGATGATATGAAATTGTTTTCTTTTTCATTTAATTAAATTATCATTTAATAACTTTTCATCTTTCCAATTTAGTCCTTAGCCTTTTTTTATTTTTCCATGGATGAGTCATACCAAAATATCTACATACTTCTTTTTAATGGTCTAATTACCATATAAAGACCTCTAGTTTTGAATTCCATAGCTATTAAATCCTTACAGCTACTAGAATTTAACTTTTGCATTTTATGTGATTTAGTCCTTCCCGTAATTAAACACATAATCGGTAAAATTTTCGTACCAATATTTTCACATGACTTTTCTAACATAATAAGGTCCATATAATAAAATAAAAATAAATTTTATTTTCGGCTCAAATTTGTGGTCCCGAAACCACTGTTTTGATTTCATCGAAATTGGGCTATTACACGTGTGTTAGGCCGTATGAACAATTTTGAGCATTCTGTTTTGAAATTTTAAAGATGCAGGGGACACACAGCCAAACCACACGCCCATGTGCTAGGCCGTGTGTCACACACGGCTGAGACACATGCCCGTGTCTGTGCCCATGTGGACGAAATAGGCCATTTTCAAGCCTTATTTCTCACCCCATTTTGTCTTCCGCTTACATTATCACTTTAACACATTTACAAACAATTACAAGACATTCAAGTCAAGCCAATATCAAGTCTTAAACATAACATTATATTACACGCAACAAAGTATATAGACTTACCTTGTTGATTAAATTATCATATGCATATTCAATTTACATTTCATTTCCATTCATTCACCCACACATATATCAATTTGTTGAGGCCACATTCATATATATATATGTATATCAAATTGTACCAACACAAGCCATTCCAATGGCTAATCATAACAAAAACATTTACATGCCAACATTGGCCAAGTTAACTTATACATGCCATTATAACCATAATCGATTTACTATATATATACCAAAATGGGCCGATGGATAGTGTGATGTTGCTCCGACCAACTTCCAACCTTAACGAGCTTCACAACATTCATATACATGTCAAATATACATGGCACTTATACATTTCAAATACATAACATTCAATTTAAACATATAAATATATAATTTAGTTACACGAACTTACCTCGATAAGAGTTCGTGTACGCAAAATCTACTAATCCAACACTTTTTCTTTTCCACGATCTAACTTCATATTTAATCTATCCAGATCTACACGAATAAATTTAACATCAATTTAATAGAATTCACATCTTAACAAAATTATCATTTTGCCCCTATACTTTTGATTAATTACAATTTTGTCCCTAGACTCGGAAAATGAAAATCATGCAATTTAATCCTTATTTCAAGCCTAGCCAATTTTCATATATCACAATAGCAGCCCATGTATTTCATAAAATTTAGAATTTTTCCATGAATTTTCCATCTTTACAATTTAGTCCCTAAATCACAATTTCATCAAAATTCACTTTACAAAAGTTGTTTATCTATCAACAACCTTTCATTTTTTACCATGAAACTTCATAATTCAACTATATCCATCCATGCAAAAACCCTAGTACTTTGATAACTTTGCAAATTAATCCTCGAGATAGCTAGCTTAAGCTATTACGATCTCGGAAACATAAAAATTATTAAAAACGGGACAAGAATACTCGCCCAATTAAGCTAAGTAAGCTTTCTAACTTCAAGCTCTCCAAAATAGGGTTTCCATGTCTTTTATTTTAGGAAAGATGATAACATGATGATATTTTGTTTTATTTTATTATTTATCATCTTTAATTATTTCATCTTTCCAATTTCATCCTTTTCTTTATTTAATTTTCCAATGATGAATCATCATACTTATCTACTAACTCTTCTTAATGGTATATTTTCCATATAAGGACCTCCGATTTTGGATTCCATAGTTATTTGATACCTATAGCTACTAGAACTCAACTTTTTCATTTTATGCAATTTGGTCCTTTCCATCTAATTAGACATGTAAACGATAAAATTTCTTTACGAAATTTTCGTATGATATTCTAATTATAATGTATACCATGAAATAATTTTAAAATAATTTTTCTCTCGGACTCGGATTTATGGTCCTGAAACCACTGTTCTGATTTCACTGAAAACGGGCTGTTACAACTCTCCCCCTTAAAAAATTTTCGTCCTCGAAAATCTTACCAGTAAAGAGGTTCGGATATTGCTTTCTCATTGTTTCCTCATGTTCCCAGGTAGCTTATTCTATACCGTGTCATTCCCAGAGGACTTTTACTAAAGTTACCTTTTTATTTCTCAATTCTTTCATTTCACGTGCCAGAATTTTGATTGGTTCCTCACTGTATGTCATGTCAGGTTGAATCTCGACCTCCATCGGAGAGATAACATGTGAAGGGTCTGACTGATACTGTCGTAACATAGACACATGAAAAGCATTATGAAATCTATCAAGCTCTGGCGGTAGGGCCAGTATGCAACTGGTCCAATTCTTTCAATTATCTCATATGGTCCAATAAATCGTGGACTCAGTTTTCCTCTACGGCCAAACCGAAGAACTTTCTTCCAAGGTGAAACTTTCAGAAATACCTTGTCCCCAACTTAAAATTCCATTTCTTTTCGTTTAAGATCCGCATAGGATTTTTAACGATCAGAAGCTACTTTCAAGCTATCTTGGTTCACTTTTACCTTTTCTTTAGTCTCACAGATCAAATCAACTCCGTGTATCTTTTTCTCACTAAGCTCAGTCCAATACAATGGAGTTCTACGTTTACGACCATACAGAGCCTTGTACGGTGCCATCTTTATACTTAACTGATAACTATTATTATATGAAAATTTGACTAACGACAAATAATTTTCCCAATTGCCTTCGAATTGTAATACACAACACTGAAGCATGTCTTCAAGAATCTGAATCACCCGTTTGGATTGACCATCAGTTTGAGGATGAAATGCGGTACTGAAATGTAATTGCGTACCTAGAGCTTCCTGTAACTTGTTCCAGAATTGGGATGTGAATCACGGATCTCTATAAAAAATAATAGAAACTGGCACAACATGTAATCTAACAATATCAGAAACATATAATTCAACCAATCTGTCCAAAGAGAAATCCATACGTACCGGAATAAAATGTGCAGATTTTGTTAAACGGTCGACAATTACCCAAATAACATCTTTCTTTTTCGAAGATAGGGGTAACCTCGATACAAAGTCTATAGTAACTCTTTTCCATTTCCATTCCGGTATCATGACTGGATGTAATAATCTCGAAGGTACCTGGTGTTCAGTTTTAACTTTCTGACATATCAAACATCTAACTACGAAATTAGAAATATCATGCTTCATTCCTAGCTACTAGGTACATCTGTTTCAGATCATTGTATATTTTATTACTTCCCGGATGCACGGACATAGTACCATTATGGGCTTCATGCAAAATTTTCTATACAAGCTCAGAATTCTTTGGTACACAGACTCTGCCTCGGAATAATAGATAGTCATCAGGTCCAATCTGAAATTCTGAATCATAAGTCGTTTCACACTGTACCCGTTTAGCTTGCAACTCATTATCACTTTTCTGAGCTTTGCAGATCTGCTGTAGAAACATCGGTTTAGCTTTTAGCTCAGCTAAAATTGAACCATCATCAGACAATGACAATTAGATATTCATTGCTCACAAAGAAAACAAAGACTTTCTACTCAGAGCATCTACAACCACATTTGCTTTTCCCGGATGATAATCGATAACCAAATCATAATGTTTCAACAATTCAAGCCACCTGCGCTGCCTTAGATTCAAATATTTTTGCGACATCAGATGTTTTAAGATTTTATGATCAGTGAATATAAGGCACTTTTCACCGAATAAGTAGTGTTGCCAAATTTTCAACGCAAAAACAATAGCTGCCAATTCTAAGTCATGTATCGGGTATGTAACAGCCCGATTTTTAGTGGTGTCAAAAATAGTGGTTCGAGGTCACCAAATTTGACAAGTAAGTTCGTAAATATTAAATAATAATATTTACGGGTCAAATATGGTTTTAGAAAGGTTTTTGAATTAGCAATTTGTGTTTTATAAAGATTTATTCAGTTAAGTGGTTTTAGAAAATGAGGTGTCGGGACCTCATTTCTATAAATCGATCTGTAAATATTTTTATAAATATTTACGGAGTGTCAATAAGATAGTATTAAAGTTTCGTTGAAAATTTTTATCATTTTGGTAGTCAATTAATTAAAAATGACTTAATTGAAAAAGGTGCAAAACTTGCTAATTATAATAATAAAGTGACTAAATGGCTTAATTAATAAATGAGGGAGGACTTAAGAAACAATTATGCCTAAATTAGATGGATGAGGCGGCATATGAAGGAAAAATAATAAAATAAAAGGATCTAATGGCATAATTGTAAATTTGTTGAAATTAAAACAAAATAATAAAAAGGAGAAAAAGACATTTCTCTGGAGATTTCTATTTTTCATTGACGAAAACCATGGGAGTTTAACTTGGAGGTTCTGCCATTTTATGTTTTTGCATGTAAGTCCAATTTAGTCCATTTTTCTTGTAATTTTTATGTTTTTGAGATTATTACAATTAGGTCCAACTAAACATTACCTTTGTTTTTGATTTTGTTAAAGATTTTGGATATTGCCATTGATGAATCTATATGATTTTAGATGTTAAATGATGAATTTGAGATATTGGTTGATATTTAAAAGTATTTTGTTAAGTAATTTTGATGAATTTTCTGATTAGGGACTAAATTGTTAAAATAGTAAAAACATAAGGGTTTGTTGTGAAATTATTGCAAAAATAGACTATATTAAATGCTATGAACCTTTGGCTAGCTTGGATTTGTATTAAAAATGGTTAATTTGCATGTTTTGAGTTTATGGATTAAATTGAATATGAATTGGAATGAGACATTGATTTGAATTATATAAATGAGATGCATGAATCATGAGTTCATGAAATGGATATTAATATTGTTAAATGATTGTGTATTAAATTGTGAAAAGTTATTCGAGATAGTAAATTGATGAGAATTGTATGTGCTATGAATGATCTATATATATGTAATTAATATTGAAAGACTTATGGTTATTACCAGTATATACCTGAAATACTCGGTAATAATATTTAATTGATATATATTAAGACGTGTCTTGGAAATGATATTAAATAGATATATATTGAAATGTGACATGGAAATGATATTTATTTAATATATTGAAAAGTGACATGCAAATATGTGATTATCTTTAATATGTTGATACAAGGAAATTATGTATATGGTGATGAGTAATAAACCCAAGTGTGATATGTCGAGAAAATAAGTTTATCAATATTGAATTTATATGTAAGATGTGCAAGTATGCTAACTATTGTTGTTGCTTGATGATTAGGCAAGTGCCAAGCTATTGATTGAATAGTAGTATGTTTATTTATTTGAAGCACTGAAATGGTAAGTATTTAAGTGAAAATAAGTTAGTGCTCATGAAAGAATGGTAAGGCTTAAATTATGAAATGACTTATTATGTGTTCAATATAAAAAAGGCTTGGTTAAATGCACTAACTTGTGACCATGGCTGAATGAAATGCATATGGAATAAGTGCGGAAGAGATAAAAATTGTATAAAATTTTACTAAGCTTGGGGTAGTAAGTATATGTGTGTAATACTGTGGATTTATTCATCTTGTGAATTGATGAATATAGTTTTATGAGTATTAGGGAAAAACAATATGGAAATATTTGGATACGTAAAATTTTATATTTGAAAGAATTAATATGATTAAAGATTATACGAACTTACTAGGCATTCATTGCTTACATGTTTGTTTTATTTATCTACCTTACAGATTATCGGAAGCTCGAACAGGTTGGAAGCTTATCGGAGCTATATCACACTATCCATTGGTTCTATCGGTAATTATGGATGACTTAAATTTCTTTATAATGGCATGTATAGTTTATTTTGACTAAATGTTAATCTATAGGTGTTTTGTTGAAATTAGTCATGTATTTGGCTTGAGTTTTGGTATTGTGATATTTGCATGATTGTCTTAAAATGGTGAGGTGATTGAATGATGATAGGTGAAATAATAGTTGAATATGGGATATTTAGGTTGATGCATGAATGATTAGAAATAGGCAAATCTGGGTTGAAAAAGGCAAAGTTTTGAAATTGGTCTTAAATAGTACTTCTTGGATTGTTTCGTTAATAAGTGTGGAATACTTATGATGGTATATTAGTTAGGCACTTAGAACATCTAAATGATATGTTTTGAGTGTGTTTAAATGTGTCTTGAAGTGATTGAACGAATAGTTTTTTGCGTTGTTTGATATAAAAAATTTGCAGGGTATGGTAAACTTATTGTTTAAGGCTCATATTGAGTTCACACGGCTATCACATGGGTGTGTGATTTGGCCGTGTGTCCCCTGCTATTTAAAATTTTCAAAACAGAATGCCCAGAAATTTACACACGGGCAGAGACACGGACGTGTGTCTCAGTCATGTGAGGTACACGGCCTAACACACGGGTGTGTGGCCGGCCGTGTGACCCAAGTCAGAGAGTTACACGAGGTAGGAAACGGTTTGAGACACGGGTGTGTACCATGACCACACGGGCGTGTCCTAGATTTGCATGGGCGTGTGCGCCCTGCTCCAAAGAAAAAATTTAAATTTTCACGAAATTTTTTTTGAACTTCCGATTGAATTCCGATTTGTTTTTAACACGCATTTTGGGCCTTGAGGACCCATGAAAGGGACAACATGATTATATTATGATATGAATACTAAATGAATGTGTAACATTTGTAATTGATCTAAAAAGTCTTGTAATGCTCTGTAACCCTGTTTCGGTGACGGATAAGGGTTAGGGGGTGTTACAGGGTAAATCTTTTCATATGGTTTTAGTTGTCTAGAAACATAGGCTATTATTTTACCTTCTTGCATCAAAACACAGCCTAAACCATTTAATGACGCATCACTGTAAATCACAAATTCCTTACCTGATTCAGGCTGAATCAGAATTGGTGCTTCAGTTAACAGGGCTTTCAACTGGTCAAAAGTTTACTGACATTTGTCAGTCCATTCAAATTTCACATCTTTTTGTAATAGCCTTGTCATCGGTGAAGCTATCATCGAAAACCCTTTTACAAATCTCCGATAATAGCCAGCTAATCCCAGAAAACTTCTGACTTCAGATACATTTTTCAGCGGTTTCCAGTTAACAATAGCTAAAATTTTATTCAGATCAACTCTGATGCCTTCAACCGATAATATATGTCCTAGAAAACTCACTTCTCGAAGCCAAAACTCACATTTGCTAAATTTTTCATACAGTTGTTTTTCTCGCAAAGTTTGCAGAACAATTCTCAGATGCTCGGCATGTTCAGTCTCATATCGGGAATATACCAGAATATCACCAATAAACACCACCACCAATCTATCAAGATATGGTCTGAAAATTCTATTCATCAAATTCATAAATACCGCAGGTGCATTAGTTAAACCAAATGACAACACAAGGAATTCATAATGTCTATACCTAGTTCTAAATGTTATTTTTGGCACATCTGAGTCTTTCACTCGTAATTGATAATAACCAGAACGGATATCAATCTTTGAAAACACTGTAGCACCTTTCAACTGGTCAAACAAATCATCAATGCGAGGCATTGGATACTTATTCTTGATTGTAACTTTGTTGAGCTATTGGTAATCAATACATAATCTCAGAGATCCATCCTTTTTTCTTAACAAACAGAACCGGTGCACCCCATGGTGAAAAAAATGGGTCGAGCAAAACCCCTGTCAGTCAATTCTTGCAACTGTGTTTTCAACTCTTTTAATTCCGTTGGAGCCATTTTGTAAGGTGCTATTGATATTGGTGTTGTTCCCGGAACAAGATCTATAAAAAATTTCACTTTTTTGACCGACGGTAATCTGGGTAACTCTTTTGGAAACACATCAGGATACTCACAGACTACTAGTACTGATTTAATCTTCAATTTAGATACTTTAGTATCCAACACATAAGCAAGATGAGCATTATAACCTTTTCTGACGTATTTCTGTGCTGACATAGTTGATATCACATTAGACAACCCATCCAATTTATCTGATTCAATACAGAGCATTTCACCATCTTGACATTTCAACATAATATGCTTCTGTTTACAATTTACCACGACATCATGCTGAGTTAACCAATCCATGCCCAGAATCACATCAAATTCATCAAATGGCAATAGCATCAAATCAGCCGGGAAACAGAAATCCCGTATCATTAACGAACAATTCTTGCAAATTTTATCCACCAACACATACTGGCCTAGGGGGTTTGATACTTTAACCACAAATCCAGTGGACTCGACAGGTAAATTTTTATTAAACACTAAATTCGTACAAACATATGGATGTGTTGAACCAGGATCAATCAAAGCAGTTATATCAGTATCAATAAGAGAGAAAGTACCACTTATAACGTTTGGTGTAGAGGCATCCTCAAGTGCACGAATAGCATAAGTTTTGGTTTGTGCTCGTGCTTCAGAGTTGACAGTTGAATCTTTTGTTGTACCCCGACTACCACTCACATTACCGAGATTACGAGGTGGTCTACCTCTTGTAGCGGGGTTGCTCTGCCTTGAAGTTTGAACGGTATCTTTTTTAGGCTTTTCTGGGCAGTCTCTAAGATAGTGGTCAAAAGAACCACATCTAAAACAGGCTTCGCTTTTCATGCGACACTCTCCAAAATGCAGTTTATTACAGTACTTGCATCTGGGTTTAGTGTTTCTAACACTGCCCGCACTTGCTATGGATGTAGCCTGGGATCTTGGACTGGAGCGTTGAATACCTCTATCTCTCCCATAGTAACCCGCTGAGGTAGTAGAACGATCATGATATCTTTTTGATTTCTTTGAAGCTGACTGTTGTGAGTTCCCAGTAAATCTTTTACTTGAAGTTCTGGTTTCCATCTCAACTTGTCTCTTTTCTTTACTGAGTTCTTCAACTTTATGAGCTCGATCGACCAGTATAACAAATTCTTTTAATTCAAGAATCCCAACTAACAACTTTATGTCTTCATTTAAACCTTCTTCAAACCACTTACACATAGCTATTTCAGTTGGGATACATTCTCTGGCATATTTACTCAGTCTGACAAATTCTCGTTCATATTCTTATACTGTCATATGCCCCTGTTTGAGCTCTAGAAATTCTTTACGTTTCTGATCAAGGAATCTCTGAATGATATATTTATTTTTGAACTCAGTTTGGAAAAATTCCCATGTAACCCTCTGTTTAGGTACAACAGAAAATAAGGTGTTCCACCATTGGTAATCTAAGTCTTTTAACAGAGATACAACACATTTTAGACATTCGACCAGTGTATAAGATAATTGTAACAGCCCGATTTAGGGGCTAGTCAAAAGAGTGGTTTCGAAACCACTAATCCGAGGTTGGAGAAAATTATTTTCATGTTATTTTATGAGTTAGAGCATGATTATATAAGTGTATGAAAATTTTGGTGGTTTAATTTTAGCGATTTCATGCTTAATCGCGATAAAGGACTAAATCGCATAAAGTATGAAAGTTTCATTTTATAAGATAAGGGTGCCTAATAGCCATAGAATATTAATTGGAGGCCTTTAATGTGCAATTAGACCCCTAAAGATAGGGTGGCCGGCCATAGGAGACAAACATTGACAAATTGGTCAAAGTAGTTGATATTAGGTGGACTAAATTGATGTTTTATATTAGAATAAAGAAAGAAAAGATATCATCTTTTCTCCTTCATTCTTCCACCAAAAATTAGCAGTAAATAGGGGTTTGAAAGCTTAAAAAATTTTAGCACACTCTCCACCTTACAAGTAAGTGTTCTAGTGATCCTTTCTTGATAAAAATTATACTTTTGGAACCCCTAAAGCTTAAGCTTTCTAAAGACGGGACTATTTTGTAAGATGGTGAAGAGTTTAGAGTTTTGCCATGAGAGATGTTAAGTTGTTTGCTGCATTTTTATGGAAGAAAATGAGCCTTATTTGTTAGATGAACAACTTTTGTGAAAGGTGTTACCATGAAAACACCTAAAATGACCTTTTTATAAAGGTTGTAAAATATGTAGTAAATGTGTGAAATGTTGAGATTTGATGGTAGCCATAAGAGAAATAAATTTTCACCTAGGCTCGATAGAGGTAGAAATTTGATTAAATTGATTTCTGAGCCTAGGGGTATAATGGTCATTTTGCAAAAGTCTAAGGGCAAAATAGTAATTTTGCCAAAGCATGGTTATTGAAATGCATTTATAAATGTGATTGATAAATGAGCTAATTTGCTATTATAGATCAAGAAGAACCAAGAATATACCTCGACCGGGGAAAAAACAAAGTATCGGACTAGATCGACGATATAGCTTATTTTGAAATCGAGGTAAGTTTGTATGTGATAAAATCAATATTTATGCTAGTATGTTTGAGATTGTTTGATATTATAATAATGCATGATATTCTATGAAATTGAATATTGGTGTTGAATGAGAAAGATGATAAAAGTTGAGATGTTGAAGTCCCGGTTGGACTATAATAATGGTGAGAATACTATCATCGAGACATGAGATGGACAAGGTCCCGTGTAAGACCTTGTCGAGGGCATGACCTCAGCACTGAATTGAGATTCCGTATAAGACCATATCTGGGATATGGCTTCGGTATTGAATATGAGAATCGTATAAGACCATATCTGGGATATGGCATTGATACTTGAAGTGAGATCCCGTATAAGACCATATCCGAAATATGGCATCGGCACTCAGAGGTGACCCCATATAAGACCACATCTGGGATGTGACATTGGTTTTGTGTTTATGTTAATGACGATGAATATGCATCTTTGAGTATCTCTAATGAATTAGTGGGATGAATAGATAAGCTTGGAAATAGAAATGAGATTAGTACTAAAGTCATATGATTGAGTGAATACAGGTACCCGTGAATAATTCACGAGGAATGTTTATGATATGAGACATGGTATACGCTAGATAAGAACAAGTACGAGTAAGTTATGGCAAAGTGCTTATGACTTTGTGTGGTTATCCAATGCCATGAATTGATGTCATTATGAACTTATTGTTTCTATTTATTTCCATGCAAACTTACTAAGCTATATGCTTTCCCCTCTCTTTTCCCTTTTATCCTTGTAGTATTGCCAAGATAATTTGAGAATCGTGGGACGTCGGAGTTCAAAAATCACACTATCGACATCTCTTTGGTATAACAAGTTAGATTATTTCGGGTATGGCATGTATAGGACTTGGGTACTTTATTATGTCATTTTGATAGCCAATGTGTTGGCTAATTATGTTATCAAATTCATTTTGTAAATGGTCATTTGGAATTGGGTCAATACATGACAAGTTTAATTATATGCAATGGTGATGAAATTATGAAGTTTATGCTTGTGTGAATGCTTTGAATTGAGTTTTTGGAAGTGTCATATGGTTAGAAAATGTGTTGAATTGATTTGGCATAAGTGAGGTCGCTAGGTAAGGTGGCAAATGGCTTGGTAGATAGCCATATAATTGTCCACACGGGTAGACACACGGGCGTGTGTGACACATGGTCAGCCCCATGGGCGTGTGGAGAGGCCGTGTGTCCCCTTGCATGCTAGGTTTACAAGTCAGTATGCCCAGTAGTAAACACACGGGCAGAGACACGGCTGTGTGTCTCACCCGTGTTGGAGGCACGGCCATGGACATGGGCGTGTGCCCAGGCTGTATGAAGTCTGCACCTAAAATTAGGAATTTAATTCGAGACACGGTCTAAGGAAACGGGCGTGTGCCTTGGCCGTGTGACCTTAGTGAGGTGATGACGTCATAAACAAAATGCCATAGTTTTGGCACACGGGCTAAGACACGGGCGTGTCGAGGCCGTGTGAGGGACACTGGCTAAACCCACGGGCATGTGAAATGCCACACGGGCGTGTCCCATCCTTCACACGGGCATGTGGCCCTGTTTCATGTCAAAATTTTCTAAGTGTTTAGAAGTTTCTGGTTTGGTCCCGAAACCTCATGAGTATACGTATAGGGTCTTGAAGACCCATAATAGGGAAGTTACATTAGTAAATGAAAAAGTTGTAAATTGGAACGAAATTTTATAGCCAAAGTTGTAAGTTTAAGCAGGATAAGTTCGGTAATGCCTCGTATCCGGTTCCGGCATTGAATACGGGTAAGGGGTGTTACATTTAGTGGTTTCAGAGCTACGGTTTAGTCGGTTCTCAGACTAACATAGCGTAAGTATGAGTCTAGCTATACATACCATACGTAAGAGTATTTGTGTAATGATAGTGTGACGACTCCTGACGGTTTGATTGGTATTTTTTTTATATAGTAATGGATCCTGATCAGACTGTAGCTGATGATGCTGCGAGTAATGCGTCGACTCTCGCTCAAGGGACCGCGCCAGTAGATAGTAGACCCGGGACCTTGGGTCAGGGAGAAGAGGCTCTGGAAACTTTTCTCCATATGATGAGCAATTGGTAGACTGAGTACATTCGAGCAAATCATAATCCCCAACGGCCTCCACCTCCACCTATTCCTTAGCTCGCTCCTGTACCACCTCAGGTGGTAGAGGTAGTAAGGAGAGAAAGGCCTCCGGTCGACAAGATCCGAAAACAACGAGTCGAGGAATTCCAGGCTAGTAAGGATGATGATCCGGAGAGGGCGGAATTCTGGCTTGAAAATACCATCAGGGTGTTCGATGAGCTGTCATGCACGCCTAAAGAGTGTATGAAGTGTGTAGTATCTCTCTTGAGAGATTCGGCTTATCAGTTGTGGAACACCCTTATTTCGGTGGTACCAAAGGAGAGGATAAATTGGAAATTCTTCCAAGAGGAGTTCCAGAAGAAATATGTTAGTCAAAGATTCATTGACCAAAAGAGGAAAGAGTTCTTAGAGTTAAAGCAAGGCCGAATGACGGTGACTAAATATGAGTGTGAGTTTGTAAGGCTCAGCAAGTACACTCGAGAGTGCGTATCGACAGAGGCTATCATGTGCAAAAGGTTTGAGGACGGGTTAAATGAGGATATCCGTTTATATGTCGGAGTCCTCGAACTAAAAGAATTTGTGGTGTTGGTAGATAGAGCTTGTAAGGCTGAAGAGTTGGCCAAAGAGAAAAAAAGAGCTGAGATTGAGTCCCGTGACTCAAGAAAGAGACAACTGAGTAATTTCTACCAATCCTCATCTAAGAAATTAAGGGATTTTGCTACTCGATTAGCCACTTCGGCCAAGTTTTCAAACCAAAGTAAGGGTGAACAATTCTCGGGGTCTAAGACTCAGACTATTTCGGTTGCTAGTGTTGGCAATGCCCGACCGAGTAGACCAGAATGTCCGCAGTGTGGCAGACGTCATTCTGGGGAGTGTCGAGCGAACGAGAAGGCTTGTTTCAAGTGTGGGTCTCTAGACCACTTTATCAGAGATTGCCCTGAGGCGGGTGAGAAAGAGAAACCTCGGAATGCAAGACTGGGAAATACTGCTAGAGGAAGACCACCGAAAAACCCAGAAAATGAGATGAGTGGCAAGAATTCATCTAGAGAGCTGACTGCGAGAGTGGAGGGTAGAGCGCCAGCGAGAACATATGCCATTCGTGCTCGCGAAGAGGCGTCCTCCCCTGACGTGATCATGGGTACATTTTCTCTTTATGATACTTGTGTTATAGCTTTAATTGATCCAGGATCTACCCACTCGTATATTTGCATGAAATTAGTCTCTAGCATGAGTATGCCTATAGAGTCTACTGAATTTGTGATAAGAGTGTCGAATCCCCTAGGCAAATGTGTATTGGTTGATAGATTATGCAAAGGTTGCCCTTTGATGATTAGGGGTCATTGTGTTCCTGCAAATCTCATGTTATTACCATTTGACGAGTTCGATGTCATCCTTGGGATGGATTGGTTAACTACTCATGATGTGATTGTAAATTGTGGAAAGAATTTTATTGAGTTAAAATGTGAAAGTGGGGATCTTATTCGTGTTGAATCAGATAAGCAAGACAGATCACCAGTAGTGATATCATCCTTATTGGCTCAGAAGTATTTAAGAAAGGGGTACGAAGCTTACCTTGCTTTTGTAATGAATGCTAAAGAGACCGAGTTGAAAATTGAGTCGGTACCCATAGTATGTGAATATCCGAATGTTTTCCCGGAGGAATTGCCAAGGTTACCTCCGGTTAGGGAGATTGAATTTGGGATTGAGTTAGCTCCGGATACCGCCCTCATTTCTATTGCTCCGTATAGAATGGCTCAAACTGAGCTAAGAGAATTGAAAGCACAGTTGCAAGAACTAACGGATAAGGGCTTTGCAAGACCGAGTTTTTCTCCGTGGGGGGCTCCTGTATTATTTGTGAAGAATAAAGATGGTTCTATGAGGTTATGCATAGATTATCGGCAACTTAATAAGGTAACTGTGAAGAACAAGTACTCGTTGCCAAGAATCGATGATTTGTTTGATCAATTGAAGGGAGCCACGATATTTTCCAAAATAGACTTAAGGTCCGGATATTATCAGTTGAGAGTCAAGGACTCAGATGTGCTGAAAATTGCATTTCGAACAAGGTATGGCCACTACGAATTTTTGGTCATGCCTTTCGGGTTAACCAATGCCCCTGCAATCTTCATGGATTTGATGAACCGCATTTTTCGGCCATACTTGGATAAATTTGTCATGGTCTTCATTGATGATATACTAATCTACTCTCGAGATGAGAATGAACATGCCGAGCATTTGAAAAAGGTTCTGCAAATTTTGAGAGATAAACAATTGTATGCCAAGTTTAGTAAAAGTGAATTTTGGCTTAAAGAAGTTGGATTTTTGGGGCACATTGTCTCGGGAGATGGAATTAGAGTCGACCCGAGTAAGATTTCGGCAATTGTTGAATGGAAACCACCAAGGAACATAACTGAAGTGAGGAGTTTTCTAGGCCTAGCTGGCTAATATAGGCGTTTTGTCAAGGGGTTCTCTATGATAGCTACTCCGATGATGAGATTATTGCAAAAAGATGTGAAGTTTGATTGGACAGAAAAGTGCCAACAGAGTTTTGAGAAACTAAAGGCATTGTTGACTAAGGCTCCTATTTTGGTGCAACCTAAGCCGGGAAGAGAATTTGTGGTTTACAGTGATGCATCCATGAATGGATTGGGTTGTGTTCTTATGCAAGTGGGCAAGGTGATTGCATATGCTTCTAGACAATTAAAGTCGCACGAGAAGAATTACCCGACCCATGATTTAGAGTTGGCTGCCATTGTGTTTGCATTAAAGATATGGAGACACCATTTATATGGTGAAAGGTGTCGGATATTCACCGACCATAAAAGCCTAAAATATTTGATGACTCAAAAGGATTTGAATTTGAGGCAACGAAGATGGTTAGAGCTGATCAAGGATTATGAGTTAGTGATTGACTACCATCCGGGAAAGGCGAACGTGGCCGCCGATGTTTTGAGCAGAAAATCCTTGTTTGCGCTGAGAGCCATGAATACACGGATGGCTTTGTCAGATGATGGTTCTATTCTAGCCGAGTTGAGGGCCAGACCATTGTTTCTCCAAGAGATTTGCGAAGCTCAGAAAGATGACAGCAACTTACAAGCCAAAAGAGTTCTATGTGAGTCAAATGTTGAGTTAGACTTTCAGGTAAGTCCTGACGAATGTTTGATGTTTCGAGATAGGATCTGTGTACCCAGAAATAATGAGCTTATTTGAAAGATTTTGCATGAAGCACATAACAGATGTTTAACTGTGCACCCAGGCAGCACGAAGATGTACAATGACTTGAGGAAGTGGTATTGGTGGCCAAGTATGAAGAAAGACATTTCTGAGTTTGTATCGAGATGCCTAATCAACAAGTGAAGGCTGAACACCAAGTACCTTCGGGTCTACTTCAGCCTATTATGGTTTCCGAGTTGAAATAGGACCATATTACTATGGACTTTGTGACGGGTTTCTTGTTGTGAGAAAAGAAAGATCTTTGTATGGGTTGTAGTCGATAGACTTACGAAGTCGACCCATTTCATACCGATCTGAGTCGATTATTCTCGATAAGTTGACAAATTTATGCGTGTCGAGAGATAGTAAGACTTCATGGTGTACCGTTGTCGATCATTTCGGATAGAGATCCGAGATTCACGTCACGGTTTTGGAAAAATTTGCAAGGGGCTTTGGGCATGAAATTGAGTTTCAGTACAACTTTCCATCCACAAACCGACCAGGCGATCGAGAAAGAGTAATCTGAGATACTTGAAGACATGTTTCGATGTTGTGTTTTGAAATTTCAAGGTAATTGGGAAAAATACTTACCGTTGGTGGAATTCGCTTACAACAATAGTTTTCAGTCAAGTTTGAAAATGGCACCTTATGAAGCATTGTATGGACTTAAATGTTGAACGCCCTTATATTGGATAGAACTCAGAGAGAATCAGATTCACGGGGTTGATTTGGTCAGGGAAACTGAAGAGAAAGTAAAGGTGATACATGAATGTCTGAAAGCGGCCTCAGCTAGATAAAAGTCTTATTCAGATTTAAAACGGAAAGAGATTGAGTTCCAAGTAGGTGATAAAGTATTTCTGAAAGTATCACCATGGAGAAAAGTCCTCAGATTTGGCCGGAAAGGCAAATTGAGTTCGCATTTTATCGAACCTTATGAAGTTACCGAGAGAATAGGACCAGTAGCTTATCGTTTGGCCTTGCCACCTGAGCTGGAAAAGATTCACAATGTCTTCCACGTGTCTAAGTTACGCCGGTACCGCTCGGACCCTTCACATGTGATTGTACCATCGGAGGTAGAGATTTGACGGGACATGACTTACGGCGAAGTGCCGATTAAGATTTTGGCACGAGAGGTCAAATAGTTGAGAAAGAAAAGTATAGCCCTCATTAAAGTATTATGGCAAATACATGGAGTGGAAGAGGCTACATGGGAGCCCGAGGAGGCTATGAGAAACCAATATCCCAACCTTTTCACCGGTAAGATTTTCGGGGGCGAAAATCCTTAAGGGGGAGAATTGTAACAGCTCGATTTAGGGGCTATTCAGAATAGTGGTTTCAAAACCACTAATCCGAGGTTGGAGAAAATTATTTTCATGTTATTTTATGAGTTAGAGCATGATTATATAAGTGCATGAAAATTTTGGTGCTTTAATTTTAGCGATTTCATGCTTAATCGCGATAAAGGACTAAATCGCATAAAGTAAGAAAGTTTCATTTTATAAGCTAAGGGTGCCTAATAGCCATAGAATATTAATTGGAGGCCTTTAATGTGCAATTAGACCCCTAAAGATAGGGTGGCCGGCCATAGGAGACAAACATTGATAAATTGGTCAAAGTAGTTGATATTAGGTGGACTGAATTGATGTTTTATATTAGAATAAAGAAAGAAAAGATATCAACTTTTCTCCTTCATTCTTCCACCAAAAATTAGCAGCAAATAGGGGTTTAAAAGCTTCAAAAATTTCAGCACATTCACCTCCTTACAAGTAAGTGTTCTAGTGATCCTTTCTTGATAAAAATTGTACTTTTGGAACCCCTAAAGCTTAAGCTTTCTATAGAGGGGACTATTTTGTAAGATGGTGAAGAGTTTAGAGTTTTTCCATGAGAGATTTTAAGTTGTTTGCTGCATTTTTATGGAAGAAAATGAGCCTTAGTTGTTAGATGAACAACTTTTGTGAAAGGTGTTACCATGAAAACACCTAAAATGACCTTTTTATAAAGGTTGTAAAATATGTAGTAAATGTGTGAAATGTTGAGATTTGATGGTAGCCATAAGAGAAATAAATGTTCACCTAGGCTCGGTAGAGGTAGAAATTTGATTAGAATTGATTTCTGAGCCTAGAGGTATAATGGTCATTTTGTAAAAGTCTAAGGGCAAAATAATAATTTTGCCAAAGCATGGTTATTGAAATGCATTTATTAATGTGATTGATAAATGAGCTAATTTTCTATTATAGATAAAGAAGAACCAAGAATTTACCTCGACCGGGGAAAAAACAAAGTATCGGACTAGATCGACGATCTAGCTTCTTTTGGAATCGAGGTAAGTTTGTATGTGATAAAATTAACATTTATGCTAGTATGTTTGAGATTGTTTGATATTATAATAATGCATGATATTCTATGAAATTGAATATTGGTGTTGAATGAGAAAGATGATAAAAGTTGAGATGTTGAAGTCCCGGTTGGACTATAATAATTGTAAGAATACTATTATCGAGACATGAGATGGACAAGGTCCCGTGTAAGACCATGTCGGGGGCATGGGCTCGGACTTTGAATTGAGATTCAGTATAAGACCATATCGGGATATGGCTTCGGTATTGAATATGAGAATCGTATAAGACCATATCTGGGATATGGCATCGATACTTGAAGTGAGATCTCGTATAAGACCATATCCGGAATATGGCATCGGCACTCAGAGGTGACCCCATATAAGACCACATCTGGGATGTGGCATTGGTTTCGTGTTTATGTTAATGACGATGAATATGCGTCTTTGAGTATCCCTAATGAATTAGTGGGATAAATAGATAAGCTTGGAAATAGAAATGAGATTAGTACTAAAGTCATATGATTGAGTGAATATAGGTATCCGTGAATAATTCATGAGAAATGTTTTACGATATGAGGCATGGTATATGCTAGATAAGAACAAGTACGAGTAAGTTATGGCAAAGTGCTTATGACTTTGTGTGGTTATCCAATGCCATGAATTCATGTCATTATGAACTTATTGTTTCTATTTATTTCCATGCAAACTTACTAAGCTATATGCTTACCCCTCTCTTTTCCCTTTTATCCTTGTAGTATTGCCAAGATAATTTGAGAATCGTGGGACGTCGGAGTTCGAAAATCACACTATCGACATCTCTTTGGTATAACAAGTTAGATTATTTTGGGTATGGCATGTATAGGACTTGGGTACTTTGTTATGTCATTTTGATAGCCAATGTGTTGGCTAATTATGTTATCAAAGTCATTTTGTAAATGGTCATTTGGAATTGGGTCAATACATGACAAGTTTAATTATATGCAATGGTGATGAAATTATGAAGTTTATGCTTGTGTGAATGCTTTGAATTGAGTTTTTGGAAGCGTCATATGGTTATAAAATGTGTTGAATTGATTTGGCATAAGTGAGGTCGCTAGGTAAGGTGGCAAATGGCTTGGTAGATAGCCATATAATTGTCCACACGGGTAGACACACGGGCGTGTGTGACACACGGTCAGCCCCATGGGCGTGTGGAGAGGCCGTGTGTCCCCTTGCATGCTAGATTTACAGGTCAGTATGCCTAGTAGTAAACACACGGGCAGAGACATGACCACGTGTCTCAGCCGTGTGGGAGGCACGGCCATGGACATGGGCGTGTGCCCAGGCCGTGTGAAGTATGCACCTAAAATTAAGAATTTAGTTCGACACACGGTCTAAGGACACGGGCGTGTGCCTTGGCCGTGTGACCTTAGTGAGGGGATGACCTCATAAATAGAATGCCATGGTTTTGGCACACGGGCCAAGACACGGGCGTGTCGAGGCCGTCTGAGGGGCACGGGCTGAACCCACGGGCATGTGAAATGCCACACGGGCGTGTCCCATCCTTCACACGGGTGTGTGGCCCTGTTTCATGTCAAAAATTTCTTAGTGTTTGGAAGTTTTCGGTTTGGTCCAGAAACATCACGAGTATACGTATAGGGTCTCGAAGACCCATAATAGGGAAGTTACATTAGTAAATGAAAAAGTTGTAAATTGGAACGAAATGTTATCGCCAAAGTTGTAAGTTTAAGCAAGATAAGTTCGGTAATGCCTCGTATCCGGTTCTGGCATTGAATACGGGTAAGGGGTGTTACAATAATTCATCCAGAACCCTGATAGTATTTTCCAACCAGAATTCAGCTCTTTCAGGATCATGTTTAGCGGTAGCTCTAAATTCTTCTACCCCATATTTACAAATTTTATCTACAGGAGGCTTACCAGTTTTAACAAGTTCTTTACCTTAAGGCATATCAGGAACCGGTTGAGAAATAGAAGGGCTGGAGGTTGTTGTACAGTTGGATTTGTTCTTACAAATTCTATAAACCATTCGTTCATCATTTGGAAGAAGGCTTCTTTAGCCTCTCCTCCTCGGCCCTCAGATACGGGCCTTCTACTACTTGAGACTGCTCTTTGCACAGAAGCTTGAGCATTGCTTTTAGCTTCTTCGGATTCAGCTCGGTTGGATGACATTACTATATAAAAAAAACATGTTTTAAAATGTTCAGGAGATATCACACTATCACATGTTATATAATGGCATGTATAGCTAGAATCGTACTTACTACGTTAGTCTGAGAATTCGACTAAATTGTAGCTCTGATACAAATAAATGTAACACCCCTAACCCATATCCGTCGCTGGAACAGGGTTACAGAGTATTACTGAAATTTACATATCAAGTCCAGACATTTCCTATCATTTCATATTTATATCAGAAACCAATTATAATTAATCATATTGTCCCTTAAATGAGCCCTTGAGGCCTAAAATATACATTAGAAACAAATTGGGACTAAATCGGGAACTCAAAATATTTTTCGCAAAATATCAAAATTTTTCCAAGGTACAGGGCACACACGGCCGTATGTCTCACACGGTCAAGAGACACGCCCATGTCTCAGGCTGTGTGGGTATTCAAAATAGGGACACACGGTCGTGTCCCAGCCCGTGTTCAAATTAGGGTGCTCTCTGACTTGGGTCACACGACCAAGCCACACGCCCATGTGTTAGGCTGTGTGAGCATACTGACTTGCATTAAATAGGTATAGGGTTCACACGGCCAAGCCACACGCTTGTGTGCTAGGCCGTGTGAACAATTTTGAGCATTCTATTTTGAAATTTTAAAGGTGCAGGGGATACACAGCCAAACCACACGCCCATGTGCTAGGATGTGTGTCACACACAGCTGAGACACACGCCCGTGTCTCTACCCGTGTGGACGAAATAGGCCATTTTCAAGCCTTATTTCTCACCCCATTTTGTCTTCCACCTACATTATCACTTTAACACATTCACAAACCAATACAAGACATTCAAGTCAAGCCAATATCAAGTCTTAAACATAACATTATATCACAGACAACCAAGTATATAAACTTACCTTGTTGATTAAATTATCATATGCATATTCAATTTACATTTCATTTCCATTCGTTCACCCATTCATATATCAATTTGTTGAGGCCACATTCATATATATATATGTATACCAATTTGTACCAACACAAGTCATTCCAATGGCTAATCATAACAAAAACAATTACATGCCAACATTGGCCAAGTTAACCTATACATGCCATTATAACCATAATTGATTTACTATATATATACCAAAATGAGCCGACGGATAGTGTGATATTGCTCTGACCAGCTTCCAACCTTAACAAGCTTCCAAGTTATTATAAAAAAGGGAAAATAAAACAGTGTAAGCTTTTAAGCTTAGTAAGTTCGTATAACGGGAAATGAACTTACCATTCATTTACATTTAATGTAAGCATACAAAATACATCCAAAATAATTTGACCAATAGCCTAAACACATATCCTGATCAAACATGTTAGTCATGTATTTCACATGAATTTCAAGAAACATGTATAAGCTCATCAAATATCAAATTTTCATGTTCATAAACTTTCCACATCTTGTGTTCACATATATCAATTCCATGTATTTGTAACACCCCTTACCCGTATTCGACGTCGGAATAGGGTACGAGGCATTATCGTAACACATACGCTTGTAAACGTATTAAACTGAGTCATAAAATTTAATCCAATTTAAAAAATTTCAAATTTTTATCTTTGAGTCCCTAAATAGGGCCTACGAGGCCCAATACATACTTTGGAAGTGGTCCAGGACTAAACCGAGAACTTTGGAACATTAGAAAATTTCTTGAAAAATAGGGGCACACGCCCATGTCCAAGGCCATGTCCTTCACACAGCCGAGATACACGCCCGTGTGTTAGGCCATGTGGCGTTTCGAATTTTCGAAAATCAAGTGCAAACTTCACACACCCTGGGCACATGGCCGTGTGGCTGCCCGTGTAGCCACAAGTAAGGCTATTTACCAAGCCCTTTGCCACCATAAAACACTTATACACTTATACAAATTTATCATCACACAACATGGTATTATTAAGCATTTAAACATCTACACTAAGATATCCACATACCATTTACAAACCACATTCATAATGCATAATCACACACACACACTTAACCATTCACATCATGCAACTTACACAACCAGTCACATTTACCACTCATAATTATCACACATTTACTCATCCAACACATGCAAGCATACACATCCTTGAAATGCATCATCATAGACTTATAACATAACAATTATTAGCCATATTAAACGGCCTTATACAACAATAACCATCAAATAGCATAGGCCAACATTCTAGGCCAACTCATAATAACATATACACACATAATCAAGTCCCTATACATTCCATATACTTAAAAAATACTTGAAGATCGTTGATACAATACCAATAAATAACTTGTTAGTGTGATAGAATCTCCGACGACCTCCAACTCGAGCTATCATCTATGACACTATAGGAAAAAGGAAAGGAAGGGGGGTAAGCATTATAGCTTAGTAAGTAGGTATGTAAATAATAAGTGATTTATTAACAGGCTTTTATAAATCTTCACAATATGTTCTCAAGATAATACAATCATAATTGCACATAGTTCCACTATTTATTCATGTTCATCTCAAGCTGTCTACACGAGTCATAGTCACTAAATCATTTATATATTGAGCTACAAAACTCCAAATTAAGATCCGCTAATTTTCCCTAAACTAGACTCACATGAATTCTTACCATAAAATTTTCAGAATTTTTGGTTTAGCCAATAAGTACAGTTTATTCTTTAAAGTCACCCCTGTTTCGCTATCCGAAAGTTTCGACACCTCTTCTCTAAAAATTAATTATCTCCTTGTACATGATTTGTATGATGTTCTAGTTTTTTTATTTTGAAGATAGACTAATTAAGGATTTTAATCATATAAATTATAACCAATAATTATTTTTATATAATTTTTAGTGATTTTCCAAAGTCGGAACAGGGGATTCCGAAATCATTCTGACCCTGTCTCACAAAAATTCAAATATCTCAGAATATTAAATTCTTTAGCTTACACTATTTCTTTTATGCAAAAATAGACTCAATCATCTTTAATTTAACATCTTATTCAACTTCTAATTAAATTTCCACCATTTTTGGTGATTTTTCAAAGACACATAACTGCTGCTGTCCCAAAACTGTTTTATTGCTAATTTTACTCTTTCATGTTTTCTTTGTATTAACTTCATTTACTCACACATAACATCAAGCATGTCCATAACTAGCCATTCCAATAGCTAGTCATTATCAAATATTTACAAGTCTTCATAGTCATATTACTCCATATCAACCTCTCCATATCAACCTTACCAAAGTTCGATCACATATCGAGCACATTGTTCATGAATATATATATATACACATGTACCTGCACTCATTCATCACATAATCACAATCATTTATAATTAGTCATTTCCCGTTGAACACATCAAAATATTATTGGATACATCGGAAGTTTGCACATAAGTGCCACACTTGTAGCCAAAGCTACTTCACATCACTTTTCACATAGAGGCTCGTTCTCGAGCTATTCACTTTCACGGGTCTGCTCACACAAGCTGCCAGTCATTCGTTACTACTCAGTGCTGCTCACACAAGCTGTCAGGTATCCGCAACACATGCCGGTATACCCAACCATTGGTAGAACTTAAGACCAGCACCCGGATTCACTTAGTCACAATTTCACATAGATTTCACATAGGTCCCTAGTGAACATGTCACTTGTATCCATTTTTATTCCTAAGGTTCAGCTGGGAAATTTCTCACTTGCCGATATTTTGTCAATTACATCAAATATTCAGCCACAATTCATACCATTTATCAAAATATGAAAACGTAAGTAAAAATGATGCATTATTTACATACAAACTTACCTCGGTAGCACAATCGGTGAAAAGGACTTATTCGTCATATTCTTTATTTTTCCCCCGTTCTAAGTTCGAATCTCGTTTTCCTTGATCTATAACAACACATTTAACTCATTTATTCATCCAGCTACTCAAATTAGCCTAAATTCACATTTTGGCAAAATTTACATTTTTGCCCCTAAACTTTGTCATATTTACACTTTTGCCCCTAGGCTCGTAAAATGATTTTTATTCAATTTCCTTGTATTTTAAGCCTATTCGAACCATTGTCATAACTATAGCAGTCCACAATTTCCATTTATTCACACACTTACGCACATTTTACAACTTTTTACAAACTAGTCCTTTTTGACAATTTCACCGAAAATCACTTAGTAAAAGTCGTTTATTACACACCGAGCATTCATATTCTACCATTAAACATCAAAAAAAAAATCATTTCTCATATGGGTAAATTTTTAAACATCAACCTTAGCTCAAATAAATGGTAGAAATAGAGAGATCGTGTTACAAGGATTTCAAAAACGTAAAAATCATTAAAAACGGGGCTAGAACGGACTTACAATCGAGCTTGGAAGCTTGAAAAACCCTAGCCATGGTTTCTTCATTCAACATTCGGCCATAGCTTGAAGATGGACATAATTTTTGCTTTTTAATTCTTTTAATTACTAAATGACCAAAATGCCCCTAACTTAAAAATATCCTATTTCACTTATCTCTTGTCCATTCTTGTCCAACAATTTAACCAATGGTCTAATTACCATTTAAGGACCTCCAATTTAAAACTTCATAACAATTGGACACTTCTAACATGTGGAACTCAACTTTTGCACTATTTACAATTTAGTCCTTTTGACTAAATTGAGTGCCCAAAAGTTGAAATTTTCGAACAAAATTTTCACAAAACCTTTTCGTGAAATCGTAGACCATAAAAATAAGATTTTCCTCATCGGATTTGTGGCCCCAAAACCACTGTTCTGACTAGGCCCAAAATCGGGTTGTTACAGTATTTCAAGTTTATACGGGTAATGATTCATTTATAACTCATCTTAGCTCATATCAGAACTTTACCAGTTGAACCATTTGAAATATCGTTGGATACACGGGTAGTACACACAAAGTGTACAAAACTATAATTCGTCAATTCATATAATATCCGTCAATTCTTATACATGAATGCTCATGCAAACATGTAAACAAGAAGCTCTTTTGAGCCATATAACGGGAAGCTCATGTGAGCCATGTAATAGGAAACTCATTCGAGCTGTATAACGGGAAGCTCATAAGAACCGTAATCGGGAAGTTCAAGCGAGCCAATATCGGGAAGCTCCGGAGAGCCATTAATCAGGAAGCTCATAAGAGCCAATTATCGGGAAGCTCCGAAGAGCCATATATCGGGACGTTCATAAGAGCTCGGTGTGTCCACAACACATGCAGGATCACAACCAATCGAGATGCTCATAAGAGCTATTAACGGGAAGCTCACAAGAACCATATAATGGGAAGCTCGTGAGAGCCAAATATCGGGATGCTCATAAGAGCTAATAACAGGATGCTCTTTCAAGCTGTGGTGTGTCCGCAACACATGCAAGACCACAACCAATTCGGGAACCCTGTATCCATCGAATTTCATTTATTCAAACGGGACTTAATATTTGTCAGACAATGTCGGATATGTGATTACTTTCATATACATGGCACTTATACATTTCAAATACATAACATTAAATTTAAAACATATAAATATAAAATTTAGGTACACGAACTTACCTCGACAAGTGTTCGTGTATGCAAAATCTACTAATCCGACACTTTTTCTTTTCCACGATCTAACTTCATATTTGATCTATCCGGATTTGTACGAATGAATTTAACATCAATTTAATACAATTCACATCTTAGGCAAAATTACCATTTTGGCCCTATACTTTTGATTAATTATAATTTCGTCCCTAGGCTCGAAAAATTAAATTTATACAATTTAATCCTTATTCCAAGCCTAGCCAATTTTCATATATCGCAATATCAGCCCATGTATTTCATAAAATTCAAAACTTTTCCATGACTTTTCCATCTTTACAATTTAGTCCCTAACTCACAATTTCATCAAAATTCACTTTCTGTAGTGATTTATTGTAACATCTGGAAAGGGCCTATGCGTTTCGGTTTAATTGTACTGAAGTAACATGTTTTATGTACTAAGAATAAATTTTGAACAATTTTGGAAACTGAAAATGTATGGAAATGTTAAGTTAAAAAAATGGAAAGTGAACATTTTTTGGAAACTTGAAATGGATGGAAATGATTTGGAAATGATTCAAAATAGGAAAGTGCACATTTCTGAAACTTGGAAATGTAAGAAAATGTCAAGTTTTCTGAGCCGAACGAAAATTTTTGGAAACTTAGAAATGACTTAGAAATATCGAGTTTTAAAGTTTAAAAGAGGAAATTAAGGCAAGGTGGCCTTAAAAGAAAAAGTTTGTGAAATTTGACACACAAACAGGCTTGGAAAAGTGGCCTCAAGATGCCACTTAGGGCCTCTGGAAATGGCGCCACATGCAAGGTGTTGGGCACAGGTTCGAGTCACTTGGGAAGCAAATAAAAGAAGTTTTATTTTTGCTTCCCGAAGCTCGAGGTGGACGGCACAAGCCTTCTAGAAAGGAGGAGTTTTATTCTCTTTAATATTCGATTAATAAGGTGATAAATAAGGGATTTAATTTGGATTATTTTTGAAGAGATAATAAAGGATTATTCTCTAATTATTTTAAATTAAGAGATAAAGCTATCAAATAAAGAAGAGTGGTGGCCAAGTAAGGGATTACGAGGAGTAGTTTCGGCTATAAAAGGAAGGAAATAGGGCTACTAATCAATTTTTCTTCCTCCTCCTCTCTCTCCGAATTTTCAGTGCTCTCCTCTCTTCTCTTCTCTTTTCTTTTGTCAAGCCGAATCTATAGTCCACCATTTCCAAAATTCTCAAGTTTCTTTTCCTTATTTTCGTGGAAACCAAATACCCCAAGAGAACCTCTAGTCGACTTCTCCATTAAATCCCAAAGCCGAAACTTTATCATCTAGTAATCAAAATTTGATTCTTTAAGGGGGCTTTTAACAAGGGTGCTACCGATTTCTTAAAAGGGTAAGATTCCAAAGTTTGGTTTCAATTCTTTTGTATTTTAAACCTATCTAAAATTTAGGGACTAATCTCTATTATGGATTTTGGTAGGAGTTATGGAAGGGTGTTTTGGGATTTAAGAAATTGTCAACTACAAGAAGGTATCTTTCGGAACTTCTAAGATCTAAGGTAAGTTATGAATACCATTCGGCCATAAGCTATATTATTATGATTTAATGTTAGATTGGATCTAACATGGGTACATAGGGATTTCGACAGCAATAAAGAAGCAAGGATCCAATTCGGGAGTTAAGATTTGGAAGGTAAGAACAAAGGTAAATTATGTGTTTTAAGCCGAAAACTAACCAATTCAAGGGATTTAGTGACTAGCCGATTTCAAAGGGAAAAATACGAGTTTTAAGGATTTGATTAAATCATCAAATCAACACCAAGGTAAGCTTTAAGAATACAAATCCTACTAGGATTTGGTTTTCTAGCCGAATAGGCTTTGTGCTAAATAGTAAGTGATTAATCAATTGTAGGAACTTGAGATCTAAGGCGATAGATCGATTTTGGGATTTCGAGTGAAGTGGTTAAGCAAATCAGGTGTGTACCCCACACTACTTCTTAATATGTTTCATGGCTGTTTTATTAAAATATGTGATATTAAGAATATGAAAGTGGCTAGGGTACCATGTTATGGTACTAAGTACTCAGTGCGTTTCCTACTTCTACAAAGAATATGAAAAGGTCATTAGTAACATGAGAATATGATAAGAATGTGAACTCTGGCATAATTATGCATATCATCATTATATGGGGCATATGGGTTTGTTTGAAAGGGGAAGTGAATGTGGTGACCTAAGACCACGAACACGGTGACCTAAAGACCGTGGTATCTCGAATGTGGTGACCTAAGACCCACGATGAATCGAATGTGGTGACCTAAGACCACGATGAGAGTCCGAATGCGGTGACCTAAGACCGCGATATCCGAATGTGGTGACCTAAGACCACAAATGCGGTGACCTAAGACCGCGATATGGAGTGTAGCGGAAGGAGGGTCGACTTAGTAGTCCCCACGGTGTGTGCAAGGTTGGTACGGGGAGTGTAGCGGATGGCTTATTAGGTTTGGGTTTGGGAATGCATCATAATTTGTATGCTATGATATGAATGCGTAACATTTGTATGCTGATTCTATTTTGATTTAGTGTTTGTGTACACATTGAGTCTGTTTGACTCACCCCGTTGGGGAATATTTTTGTGTGATGATCGGTGATGGACCGGGACGGCGAGAACTTGTGGTGGCCATGCTCAACATGAAGTTTTTATTTTATGAACTACTATTTCTATTTAAGTACTTGAATTACTTGGAAATTATTTGATGTAATAAGGCCATAAGGCCATAGTTGGATTGTTTTCCATTTATTTCTATTTATTATGATTATGAGTTTTACCTATTAAAGTTTAAGTAGAATTTTTAATATAAAGAATTGAATTGTTTTCAACACAAGCCCAACCCAAAACATTTTTTTAAAATCGCACAAGTTTTCTCTAGGTAACGAAAGAATTTTGAAACCGGTTTACTTGAGGAACATACCAAATCTGGGCAAATCTCGTGGGCCGGGTTTAGGGTGTTTCATTTATCCATCAACAACCTTTCATTTTCTACCATAAAACTTCATAATTCAACTATATTCATCTATGGAAAAACCCTAGTACTTTGATAACTTTGCAAATTAATCCCGAGATAGCTAGATTAAGCTATTATGATCTCGGAAACATGAAAATTATTAAAAATGGGACAAGAATACTCACCCAATTAAGCTAAGTAAGCTTGTTAAATTCAATCTCTTCAAACTAGGGTTTCCATGTTTTTTATTTTAGGAAAGATGATAATATGATGATATTTTGTTTTATTTTATTATTTATCATCTTTAATTATTTCGTCTTTCCAATTTCATCCTTTTCTTTATTTAATTTTCCAATGATGAATCATCATACTTATCTACTGACTCTTCTTAATGGTCAATTTGCCATATAAGGACCTCCAATATTGAATTCCATAGCTATTTGATACGTATAGCTACTAGAACTCAACTTTTTGCATTTTATGCAATTTGGTCCTTTCCATCTAATTAGACATGTAACTGATAAAATTTCTTTACAAAATTTTCATACGATATTCAAATTATAATGTAGAACATGAAATAATTTAAAAATAATTTTTCTCCTAGACTCAAATTTGTGGTCCCGAAACCACTGTTTCGATTTCACTAAAAATGGGTTGTTATACTCTTTCAATAATGTTCCTCAATGAACTAATAAGTGCTCTAAAAAGTATTTAGTACATAAATTTATACAAGTATCTCAAATATATAGAAGTTTTTCGAGACTTGTTAACATACTAGAGATAAACTACTATCCCTTTTAAATAGCAACTAAAATAAATAACAATAATATAATAACAACCAAAGTAAGGTGGACTATTGGAAGATAAGTCTTCATGTTTTGAACCAATCTAACATCCTTGTTCCAAGAGATTTGATAGGATTGATTCGATCCTATTCGATCTTTAAGTTATGCTTCTCTAAGTGAATTGATTTTTCATTTATGGGTTTGACTAATTTCACAATAACAACATAGCTAAAAAAAATTGTTTCAATAAATTGTCACATTCAAATATAACAAGTAGAAATTTTGTCGTAGTGGTAATGGAAGTGGGCACTTCTATTGGTACATTGTAGCCACTTTAAATACTTGCCTCAACAATCTTCCCATTGTCATTTTTTGAACAAAACCAGACAAGGCAAGAATTATTCAAAAACAACAATTGCTCCCCAACAGTAGATGTAACAGCCTATTTTTAGGTCAAATCGGAATAGTGGTTTCGGGACCAAAAATCTGAGGCCAAAATATTTATTTTATTATTTTATTAAATTTTACAGCATGATAGAATTATTATGTGAAAGTTTCGTAAAGAAATTTTACTGTTTGAAAGCCTAATTCGATAAAAAGGACTAAATCGCGTAAAGTGTAAAATTTGAGTTCTAATAGTTAGAAGTATTAAATAGCTACAAAATTAAATTGTGGGAGTCCTTATGTTGAAATTAGACAAATGGTTGTGTAAGTGGACATTTATGTGCATGGTTAGGTGAATTATAATGGTTAAAATTCAAGGTTATTTTAGTAAATGGATAAATATGTGTTAGTAAATTAATAAAAGAAAAGTATCATCTTTCTCCCTCATTGTTTTGACCGAAAATAAGAAGAATAAAGACTCCATTGTTGCATTTTGAAGGTTCGACCATTTTCTTGCTTGCTTGTAAGTCCATTTTGCTCGGTTTTTAATGATTTTTATGTTTTTGAGATCGTTGCAGCTTAATCTAGCTAGCCCGTATCTCCGATTTCAAAACTGTTAAAGATTTAACATGTATCCATTGTTGAATACTTGAGTAATTTGATGATTGATGATAGATTATGAAGGTTTATTGATAGATTTACTAATTTTGTAAAGTGATTTTTGACAAAAATGTCAAAAAGGGATTAATTTGTGAAAATGTAAAATTTGTGGTAAATATGTGAAACAATGAAAGATATGGGCTGCTAGTCCCTATGAAATTCGGCTAGCTTAGTTAAGGGTTTAATTGCATTAATTTGCAATTTTATGTGATAAGGACTAAATTGTAAAAATGTAAAAGTTTAGGGGTAAATGTGTAAAATAGCCCTAATATGTGTTTTGGACTAAATTGAGTAAGTGGTTGATTAAATAAGTTAATTTAGAATATATTTAGATCAAGAAAAAGAGGAATCTAGAATTGGATCGGGGGAAAGGCAAGATTATCGAGTAATTAACTCATTTCGCCGTTTTCAAACTCGAGGTAAGTTCGTATAATTAGAATTTGAACTTTTAAATACTTGAATTTATTTGAAATGTATGTATATAATTGAGAAATCGATATACTTGGAATACAAATGCCTATTTAATATAGACTGATGGTTACCGAGCCCCGTTTGAACCGTATGAATTTGTAGGATACGAGTGACATGTCACTAGGGTTACTGTTTTGGTCGAGCTCCTGCATTTGTTGTGGACTCACCACAGATCGTATAAGATTACCGATATATCAGCTCGTAAGATCTTACTGTTTTCAGCTCGTCAGAGCTTACCGTTTCAGCTCAATAGAGCTTACTGTTCATCAGCTCAGGAGGAGCTTATTGATCATAGCTCGATAGAGCGGAAATGGTAATGAATTGACGGATTACTGATGTATATCACCCAAGTATCCTTTGAAATTCTAATAGGTTCAACGGGCATAAATTCTGTTTATATGGATGAAGTACTGTTTATATTATGGATTGTTGATTATATGAATGAGAATGAATTGTTACATGTGTTTTATATGTTACATGAATTTAGTATGAAATTGGGATTGTAACAACCCAATTTAGGGGATAGTCAGAAGAGTGGTTTCGAAACCACTAATTTGAGGTCAGAGAAAATTATTTTTATATTATTTTATGAGTTAAAGCATGATTATGTAGGTGCATGAAAATTTTGGTGCTTTAATTTTAGCGATTGCAAGTTTAATTGCGAAAAAGGACTAAATCGCATAAAGTGTGGAAGTTCCATTTTACAAGCTAAAGGTGTCTAAAAGCCATAGAATATTAACTGGAGGCCCTTAAAGTGCAATTAGACCCTTAGAAATTGGGTGGCCGACCATAGGGGAGAAACAATGTCAAAATTGGTCAAAGTTGTTAGAATTAGGTGGATTAAATTGATTGTATTAATAAAATAAAGAAAAGAAAAATATGATCTTTTGTCTCCATCTTCTCCACCAAAAATTAGAAGCAAAATAGGGGTTGAGAGCTCAAAAATTTCAGCCAAGCTTTTCTCCTTGCAAGTAAGTGCTTTAATGGCCATTCTTTGATAATTTTTGTACTTTTGGAACCCCTAAAGCTTAAGTTAGCTAAAGAGGGGACTATTTTGAAAAAAAGGTTGAAATTTTAGGGTTTTTCCATGTGAGCATTTATGTTGTTTGCTGCATTTTTATGGAAGAAAATGAGTCCTAGTTGTTAGATAAACAACTTTTGTGAAAGGTGTTTCCATGAAAACACCTAAAAGGACCTTTTTGTAAAGGTTGTAAAATAAGTGTTAAATGTGTGAAATAATGAGTATTGAGAGTTTCTATAAGAGTAATAAATGTTCACCTAGGCTCGTTAAAGGAATAAATTTGATTAGAATTGATTTACGAGCCTAGGGGTAAAATAGTCATTTTGTGAAAGCCTAAGGGCAAAATGATAATTTTACCAAAGTATTATTCTTAAAATGTATTTATTATTGCGGTAATTAAATGAGTGAATTTATTATCATAGATCAAGAAGAACGAGGAATTAACCTTGACCGAGGAAAAGGCAAGGTATCGGACTAGATCGGCAAACTGACCTATTTTGAAATCGAGGTAAGTTTGTGTGTAATAAATTCAGCATCATGTTATTAAGTTTTAAAATGCTTGACATTAGTAAAGATGTAAATTAATTGCATGAAATTGAGTAATGATGTTGAATGAGAAAATGATGAAAATTTATGATGTTGAAGTCCCGGTTGGACTTTAAGAAGTGAAAGGATATCATCATTGAGATTGGTAAGGTCCCGTATAAGACCATGACTGGGACATAGCCTCGACACTGAATTGAGATTCTGTATAAGACCATATCTGGGATATGGCATCGGCATCGAATATGAAGATCGTATAAGACCATATCTGGGATATGGCATCGACAATCAATATGAGATCCCGTATAAGACCATATCTAGGATATGGCATCGGGATCTAGAGGTGACCCCATGTAAGACCACATCTGGGATGTGGCATTGGTGTCGTATTTATGCGAATGATGATGATTATGTATTTTCGAGTATCTCAAGTGAATTGATGGGGTAAATAGTCAAGCTTATAATAGAGATGAGATTAGTGCTAAAGCTATGTGATGAAGTGATACAGGTACATGTGAATAATTCACGAGAAATGTTTACGATAAGTGAAATGATATGTAAATGGTAAGAGAAAGCATGAGTAAGTTATGGCAATATGCTTAAGACTTTGTGTTTTTATTCAGTGCAATGGATGGATGACATTATGAGCTTTTAAGTAGCTATTTATTTCATGGGAACTTACTAAGCTTTATGCTTACCCCTCTCATTTCCCTTTTCCTTGTAGTATTGCCAAGATAGCTCAGGAATCGTGGAACGTCGGAGTTCGGAATCACTATATCAACTACTCTTTGGTACAGCATAATTTGTCTAATTTTGAGTATGGCATGTATTGGAACTTGGTCATTTTGTGTTATGTCATATTTACTAGCCAATCTGTGGCTATTAATGTTATTCAATTCATTTTGTAAATGGCCATTGGAAATTGGCCAATACTTGACAATGTTATATATATTAATGATGATGAAGTTCATGAAGTGCATGCTTATGTGAATGTCTTGATTTTGAGTTCTTAGAAGAGCATTATTGACATGATGTATGTTGAATTGAATTGGTATAAGTGTGGTTTCCTTGTAGGGTGGCAATTGGCTTGGTAGATAGCCTTACAATTGCCCACACGGGTAGACACACGGGCGTGTGTCTAGGCCGTGTTTGACACAAGGTCAGCCCCATGGGCGTGTTGATAGGCCGTGTGTCCCCTTGCGTGCTAGGTTTGCAAGTCAGAATACTCAGTAGTAAACACACGGGCTGAGATAAGGCCGTGTGTCTCAACCGTGTGGGAGACACGGCTTAAGACACAGGCATGTGCCCAGGCCGTGTGAAGTCTGCACCTGAAATTAGGAATTTAATTTGACACATGGTCTAAGGACACGGGCGTGTGCCTTGGCCGTTTGACCTTATTGAGGTGCTGACATCATAAATAGAATGTCAAGGTTTTCACACACGGGTGAAGACACGGGCGTGTCATGGCCGTGTGAGGGACACGGGCTATGGACACGGGCGTGTGTCAGGCCATGTGAAAACCCTGTAGGTTCGAATTGAAAAATAAATCCACACAGGTGTAGAACACGTGCATGTGATATGCCACACGGGCTTGTGGCCCTATTTTGTGTTAAATTTTTTGTGTTCAAAAGTTTCCGGTTTGGTCTTGAATCATTCCGAGTGCAAGTTTAGAGCCTCGTAGTCCTATAATAAGGACATTATGGTCTCGAATGAAAAGTTTTATTTTTACATAAAGTTTTTATGGATTGATATTGTATGATTAAGCAAGTTAAGTACGGTAATGCCCAGTACCCGGTTCAGGTGTCGAATACGGTAAGGGGTGCTACATTTAGTGGTATCAGAGCTATGGTTTAGTCGATTCTCAAACTAACGTAACGTAAGTATGAGTCTAGCTATACATGCCATTTGTATGAGTATTTACATAATGATAGTGTGACGACTCTTGATGATCTAAATTGTGTTTTTATATAGTGAATGGATACCGACTGAGCTGCGGCTGATGATGCTACAAGTAATGCGCTGGCTTCCGCGCAAGGGACCGCGCCAGTAGAAAGTAGACCCGAGACTTTGGGTCAGGGAGAAGAGGCTCGAGAAGCCTTTCTCCATATGATGAGCAACTGTTACACTGAGTATACACAAGCAAATCCTAATGCTCAACCCCCTCCACCCCCACCTATTCCTCAGCCCACTTCTGTAGCTCCCCAAGTGGTAGAAGTAGTAAGAAGAGAAAGGCTTCCGATCGATAAGATTCAGAAACAAGGAGTTGAGGAATTTTGAGCTAGTAAAAATGATGATCCGGAGAGGGCGGAATTCTGGCTTGAGAATACCATCAGGGTATTTAATGAGTTGCCATGTACACCTGAAGAGTGCATGAAGTGTATGGCATCTCTCTTGAGAGATTCCGCTTATCAGTGGCAGAACACCCTTGTGTCGGTTGTACCAAGGGAGAAAGTTAACTGGGAATTCTTCCAAGAGGAGTTCCGGAAGAAGTATATTAGTCAAAGGTTCATCGACTAGAAGAGAAAGGAATTCTTGGAGCTAAAGCAAGGTCGAATGATGGTGACTGAATATGAGCGTGAGTTTGTAAAACTTAGCAAATACGCTCGAGAGTGCGTATCAATAGAAGCAATTATGTGTGAAAGGTTCGAGGACAGGTTAAACGAATATATCTGTTTATTTGTTGGTGTCCTAGAACTAAAAGAATTTGTTGTGTTAGTAGATAGAGCCTGTAAGGCTGAAGAATTGGTCAAAGAGAAAAGAAGAGCTGAAATCGAGTCTCGTGACTCGAGAAAGAGACAGTTGGGTAAATCATTTCAATCCTCATCTAAGAAGTTGAGAGATTTCACTACTAGATCGGCCACTTCGGCTGGGTTTTCAAATAGAAGTAAGGGTAAACCGTACTCGGGATCTAAAGCTCAGACCACTTCGGTTGCTAGTGTTGGCAACACTCGACCAAGTAGACCGGAATGTTCACAGTGTGGCAGACGTCATCCTGGGGAGTCTCGAGCAAACGAGAAAGCTTGTTTCAAGTGTGGATCCCTAGACCATTTTATCAGAGATTGCCCCAAGGTGGGTGAGAAAGAGAAACCTCAGAGTACAAGACCTGGAGGTACTGTTAGTGGAAGGCCACAGAGAAACCCGGGAAATGAAATGGGTTGTAAAAATACATCTAGAGAGCAGACTGCAAGAGCTGAGGGTAGAGCACCGGCGAGAACATATGCCATTCGCGCTCGCGAAGAGGTGTCCTCCCCCGATGTGATCACGGGTACATTTTCTCTCTATGATACTCCAGTTATAGCTTTAATTGATCCAGGATCTACCCACTCGTATATTTGCATGAAATTAGCCTCTAGTATGAACATCCCTGTAGAATCTACCAAATCCCCTAGGCAAATGTGTGTTAGTCGATAGAGTATGCAAAAATTGTCTTTTGATGATTAGAGGTCATTACTTTCTGGCTAATCTCATGTTATTGCCGCTTGATAAATTCGATGTCATCCTTGGGATGGATTGGTTAACTACTCATGATGTGATAGTGAATTGTGGAAGGAATTTTATTGAGTTGAAATGTGAAAGTAGGGATCTTATTCGTGTTGAATCAGATGAGCAAGATAGATCGCCAGTAGTGATATCTTCCTTGTTGACTCAGAAATATCTAAGAAAAGGGTACGGAGCTTACCTTGCCTTTGTGATGAATGCTAGAGACACTGAGTTAAGAATTGAATCAGTGCCCATAGTATGTGAGTATCCAGCTGTTTTCCCAGAAGAATTGCAAGGGCTACCTCCGGTTAGAGAGATTGAATTTGGGATTGAGTTAGTTCCTGGTGTTGCCCCCATTTCTATTGCTCTATATAGAATGGCTCCAACCAAGCTAAAAGGACTGAAGGCACAATTACAAGAGTTGACGGATAAAGGCTTCACAAGATCGAGTTATTCTCCGTGGGGTGCACCCGTATTATTTGTGAAGAAGAAAGATGGTTCCATGATGTTATGTATATATTACCGTCAACTCAATAAGGTAACTGTGAAGAACAAGTACCCGTTGCCAAGAATCGATGATTTGTTTGATCAATTGAAGGGAGCCACGGTGTTTTCCAAGATAGACTTGAGGTCTGGATATTATTAGTTGAGAGTCAAGGACTCGGATGTGCCGAAAACCGCATTTCAGACAAGGTATGGTCACTATGAATTTTTGGTCATGCCTTTCGGTTTAACAAATGCCCCTGCAATTTTCATGGATTTGATGAATAACATCTTTCGACCATATTTGGATAAATTTGTTGTAGTCTTTATTAATGATATATTGATCTATTATATGGATGAGAATGAGCATGCTGAGCATTTGAAAACGGTTCTGCAAATTTTGAGAGATAAACAATTATATGCTAAGTTTAGTAAAAGTGAATTTTGGCTTAAGGAAGTTGCATTTTTGGGGCACATTGTCTCGGGAGATGGAATTAGAGTCGACCCGAGTAAGATATCAGCAATTGTGGATTGGAAACCACCAAGGAATTTAACTGAGGTTAGGAGTTTTCTGGGCCTAGCTGGCTATTATAGACGATTTTTCAAGGGATTTTCCATGATAGCTACTCCGATGACGAGGTTGCTACAAAAAGATGTAAGGTTTGAATGGACAGAAAAGTGCCAACAGAGTCTTGAGAAACTAAAGGCGTTGTTTTATTGAGGCTCCTGTTTTAGTACAACCTAAGCCGGGAAAGGAATTCATAGTCTACAACGATGCATCCTTGAATGGATTGGGTTGTGTACTCATGCAAGAGAGCAAGGTGATAGCATATGCCTCTAGACAATTAAAGCCACATGAGAAGAATCACCCGACCCACGATTTGGATTTAGCCGCAATTGTATTTGCGCTAAAGATTTGGAGACACCATTTTTATGGTGAGAAATGTCGGATGTTCACCGATCATAAAAGCTTAAAGTACTTGATGACTCAAAAAGAGTTGAACCTTAGGCAACGGAGATGGTTAGAGTTGATAAGGATTACGAGTTAGTAATAGACTATCATCCGGGAAAGGCGAACATGGTCACCGATGCCTTGAGCAGGAAATCCTTATTTGCATTAAGAGCCATGAATACACGGATGGCTTTGTCAGATGATGGTTCTATCCTAGCCGAGTTGAGAGCTAGACCGATGTTTCTCCAAGAAATTTTTGAAGCTAAAAAATGCGATGGATATTTGCAAGCTAAAAGAGTTCAATGCGAGTCAAATGTTTAGTCAGACTTTCGGATAAGTCCTAATGGATGTTTGATGTTCCGAGATAGGGTCTGTGTACCCAGAGATGATGACCTTATTCAAAAGATTTTGCACGAAGCACATAGTGGATGTTTGTCTGTACATCCAGGCAGTACGAAAATGTATAGCGACTTGAAGAAATGGTATTAGTTGCCAAGCATGAAGAAAGATATTTCTGAGTTCGTATCAAGATGTCTAATTTGTCAACAAGTGAAGGCTGAACATCAAGTACCCTTGGGTTTACTTCAGCCTATTATGGTTCCCAAGTGGAAATGGGACCGTATTACTATGGACTTCGTGACGGGTTTTCCGTTGACGTCGAAAAGGAAGGACGCCGTATGGGTAGTGGTTAATAGACTTACGAAGTCAGCCCATTTTATACCAGTACAGGTTGATTATTCGCTGGATAAGTTGGATGAATTGTATATTTCTGAGATTGTGAGACTTCACGGAGTACCATTGTCGATTATTTCGGATAGAGATCTGAGATTTACGTCATAGTTTTGGAAAAAATTGCAAGAGGCCTTAGGCACGAAATTGAGCTTCAGTACAGCTTTCCATTCGTAGACTGATAGGCAGTCAGAGAGAGTAATTTAGATACTTGAGGACATGCTTCGATGTTGTTTTTTGGAATTCCAAGTTAATTGGGAGAAATATTTGCCATTGGTGGAATTCGCATACAATAACAACTTTCAGTCGAGTTTGAAGATGGCGCCTTATGAGGCATTATATGGGCGTAAGTGCCAAACACCCTTGTATTGGATCGAACTCAGAGAGAATCAGATTCACGGGGTTGATTTAGTCAGAGAAACTGAATAGAAAGTAAAAGTGATACGTGAAGGTCTAAAAGCTGCCTCAGATAGACAAAAGTCCTATGTGGACTTGAAACAGAAAGAGATTGAGTTTCAAGTCGGTGATAAAGTGTTTCTGAAAGTATCACCATGGAAGAAGGTCCTCAGATTTGGCCGGAAAGGCAAATTGAGTCCGCACTTTATTGGACCATATGAGATTATCGAGAGGATAGGGCCGATAGCTTATTGTTTGGCTTTGCCACTAGAGTTGGAAAAGATTCATGATGTCTTCCACGTGTCTATGTTACGCCGATACCGTTCGGACCCTTCACATGTGATTGTACCATCAGAGGTAGAAATACGACCGGACATGACTTATGGCGAAGAGCCGGTTAAGATTTTGGCACGAGAAGTCAAACAATTGAGAAACAAAAGTATATCTCTTGTGAAAGTCCTATGGCAAAGGCAAGGGGTAGAAGAGGCTACATGGGAGCCCGAGGAGGCTATGAGAAACCAATATCCCAACCTTTTTACCGGTAAGATTTTCGGGGAAGAAAATCCTTAAGGGAGGAGAATTGTAACAGTTCAATTTAGGGGCTAGTCGGAATAGTGGTTTTGGAACCACTAATCTGAGGTCAGAGAAAATTGTTTTTATATTCTTTTATGAGTTAAAGCATGATTATATAGGTGCATGAAAATTTTGGTGCTTTAATTTTAGTGATTGCATGCTTAATTGCGAAAAAGGACTAAATCGCATAAAGTGTGAAAGTTCCATTTTACAAGATAAAGGTGTCTAAAAGCAATAGAATATTAATTGGAGGCCCTTAAAGTGCAATTAGACCCTTAGAAATAGGGTGGCTGGCCATAGGGGACAAACAATGTTAAAATTGGTCAAAGTTATTGGAATTAGGTGGATTAAATTGATTGTATTAATAAAATAACGAAAAGAAAAATATCATCTTTTCTCTCCATCTTCTCCACTGAAAATTAGCAGCAAAATATGGGTTGAGAGCTCAAAAATTTCAGCCAAGCTTTTCTCCTTGCAAGTAAGTGCTTTAATGGCCATTCTTTGATAATTTTTGTACTTTTGGAACCCCTAAAGCTTAAGCTAGCTAAAGAGGGGACTATTTTGAAAAAAGTTCAAAAGTTTAGGGTTTTTCCATGTGAGCATTTATGTTGTTTGCTGCATTTTTATGGAAGAAAATGAGTCTTAGCTGTTAGATAAACAACTCTTGTGAAAGGTGTTTCCATGAAAACACCTAAAAGGACCTTTTTGTAAAGGTTGTAAAATAAGTGTTAAATGTGTGACATAATAAGTATTGAGAGTTGCAATAAGAGTAATAAATGTTCACCTAGGCTCTCTAAAGGAAGAAATTTGATTAGAATTGATTTACGAGCCTAGGGGTAAAATAGTCATTTTGTGAAAGCCTAAGGGCAAAATGATAATTTTACCAAAGTATGATTATTAAAATGTATTTATTATTGTGGTAATTAAATGAGTGAATTTATTATCATAGATCAAGAAGAACGTGGAATTAACCTTGACCGAGGAAAAGGCAAGGTATCGGACTAGATCGGCAAACTGGCCTATTTTGAAATCGAGGTAAGTTTGTGTGTAATAAATTCAGCATCATGTTATTAAGTTTTAAAATGCTTGACATTAGTAAAGATGTATATTAATTCCATGAAATTGAGTAATGATGTTGAATGAGAAAATGATGAAAATTTATGATGTTGAAGTCCCGGTTGGACTTTAAGAAGTGAAAGGATATCATCATTGAGATTGGTAAGGTCCCGTATAAGACCATGTCTGGGACATGGCCTCGACACTGAATTGAGATTCCGTATATGACCATATCTGGGATATGGCATCGGCATCGAATATGAAGATCGTATAAGACCATATCTGGGATATGGCATCGACAATCAATATGAGATCCCGTATAAGACCATATCTGGGATATGGCATCGGCATCTAGAGGTGACCCCATGTAAGACCACATCTGGGATGTGGCATTGGCGTCGTATTTATGCGAATGATGATGATTCTGTATTTTTTAGTATCCCAAGTGAATTGATGGGGTAAATAGTCAAGCTTATAATAGAGATGAGATTAGTGCTAAAGCTATGTGATGAAGTGATACAGGTACATGTGAATAATTCACGAGAAATGTTTATGATAAGTGACATGATATATAAATGGTAAGAGAAAGCATGAGTAAGTTATGGAAATATGCTTAAGACTTTGTGTTTTTATTCAGTGCAATGGATAGATGACATTATGAGCTTTTAAGTTGCTATTTATTTCATGCAAACTTACTAAGCTTTATGCTTACCCCTCTCATTTCCCTTTTCCTTGTAGTATTGCCAAGAAAGCTCTGGAATCTTGGAACATCAGTGTTCGGAATCACACTATCAACTATTCTCTGGTACAACATAATTTGTCTAATTTTGAGTATGGCATGTATAGGAACTTGGTCATTTTGTGTTATGTCATATTTACTAGCCAATATTTGGCTGTTAATGTTATTCAATTAATTTTGTAAATGGCCATTGGAAATTGGCCAATACTTGACAAGGTTATATATATTAATGATGATGAAGTTCATGAAGTGCATGCTTGTATGAATGTCTTGATTTTGAGTTCTTAGAAGAGCATTATGGACATGATATATGTTGAATTGAATTGGTATAAGTGTGGTTGCCTTGTAGGGTGGCAATTGGCTTTGTAGATAGCCTTACAATTGTCCACACGGGTAGACACACGAGCTTGTGTCTAGGCCGTGTGTGACACACGATCAGCCCCATGGGCGTGTTGATAGGCCGTGTGTCCCCCTGCATGCTAGGTTTGCAAGTCAAAGTACTCAGTAGTAAACACACGGGCTGAGACACGGCCGTGTGCCTCAACCGTGTGGGAGACACGGCCTAAGAAACGGGCATGTGCCCTGGCTGTGTGATGTCTGCACCTAAAATTAGAAATTTAATTCGACACACGGTTTAAGGACACGGGCGTGTGCCTTGGCCATGTGACCTTATTGAGGTGCTGACATCATAAACAGAATGTCAAGGTTTTCACACACGGGTGAAGACACGTGCGTGTCATGGCCGTGTGAGGAACACGGGCTATGGACACGGGCGTGTGTCAGGCCGTGTGAAAACCCCTGTAGGTTCGAATTGAAAAATAAATCCACACAGGTGTGGAACACGGGCATGTGAGATGCCACACGGGCGTGTGGCCCTGTTTTGTGTCAAATTTTTTCTAAGTGTTCAAAAGTTTACGGTTTGGTCCTGAATCATTCCGAGTGCAAGTTTAGAGCCTTGTAGGCCTATAATAAGGACATTATGGTATCGAATGAAAAGTTTTATTTTGATATAAAGTTTTTATAGATTGATATTGTATGATTAAGCAAGTTAAGTACGGTAATTCCCCGTACCCGGTTCAGGTGTCGAATACGGGTAAAGGGTGTTACAGGGATAAAGGTTGAATATATGTATTTATGAGACTAACACATTGATGAATGCTTGTGTTTAGGCATTTGGAAAGTGAGTTTGATTTATTTTGTTTAATGGTTTGATTTTGTAACAAATGGTAAGATTATTTATAATTTATACGGGCTTACTAAGCTATAAAGCTTACTCTGTTTCTTTTCCATGTATTATAGAGGTTCAATAGCTCGTTCGATTCGGATAAAGTGTTACGTATCATACTATCCAGTTGTTGATTGTTACTTTTGAATTTGTGGATATATGTAAATATGGCATGTATAGGCCAGTTATAAGATGATAGTTATGGTTACTTGAACTAGTAATTTTGGTACATGTTATAGTATAAGTTGAAGCCATGTGATTTGGGTTAATTTGGTATAATGTTTTGGTTATGTATGAGTTTATAAATATGGTATATTTTGGCAAGCAGTAGATGGAATGGAAACATGCAATTGATGACTTGATTTGAATTAGTCACATGAATGGAAAATGCATGATATCATTTAGGTATTTGAGTGCTATGTTGAAATGGTATAAAATGTGTTTGAAATGTCATGGATTGGCTGCCAATTGAGTTGTGAAATGTTGCAATTTATGCTTGTATATGCAAGTAAAACTAGGGTGGCAAAATGGCTTTAGAAATGGCCTATTTTTGTCCACACGGGCAGAGACACGGGCGTGTGTCTCAGTCGTGTGGGACACACGGTTATGTTGCATGGCCATTATCCCCTAGTGTTGGAATTAAATTGAAGTTAGTATGCTCCACACGGCCTCACACATGGGCGTGTAATTGGCCGTGTGTCACAAGTCAGTATACCCCCTAAATAGCACACGGCCTAGCACACGGGCGTGTTACTTGGCCGTGTTGCATAAATCAGTATACCCTACAGGTTTGGCACGGCCTAGTATATGGCCTGGCACACGGGCGTGTGTTGCCATTTCGAAGGGCACACGGGCTAGACACACGGGCGTGTGGTCAGCCGTGTGACTGAAGTCAGTATGTATGTGCTGTTTCCACTCGGCCTGAGACACGGGCAAGTCTGGAGCCGTGTGAGGCACACGGCTTGTTCACACGGGCGTTTGACCCTTGTATGTTTGAAATTTTTCTAAGTTTCCAAAATTTTTATAAGTTATCGGTTTAGTCCTGAACCGCTCCTAAAGCATGTTAAGGCCTTGAAGGCTATTATAAGGGACAAAATGATTGAGATTAAATAATGATTGTTTAAATTGATCAAATGATTGACAAAATGATAGTTATATGTGTTAGAAGTCCGGTAATACTCCGCAACCCTATTCCAGCGTTGAATACGGGTAAGGGGTGTTACATTTATTTGTATCAGAGCTACGGTTTAGTCGGTTCTAGGACTAACGTAGCGTGTGTGAGTCTAGCTATACATGCCATATATATAAACTGTGATAGTGTGATGACTCCTAACATTTTTAAATGTGTTTTTATATAGTAAATGGATCCTGATCGAGCAGTAGTTGATGAGGTTGAGAGTAACGCGCCTGCTCCCACGCAAGGGACAGCACCATCTGACTCTAGACCCGTAACGGGTAGCGAAGGAGGAGAGGCTAAAGAAGCCTTCTTACAAATGATGAATGAATGGTTCACACAATACATTCGTATGAACCTGGCCGCTCAACAACCTCCACCCGTACCTATTCCCCAACGGATCCCTGTAGTTCCTCAAGGTATGGATCCTTTGCGATTGAATAAACCACCTATTGATAAGATACGAAAACACGAGGTTAAAGACTTTAGAGCTACTGTTAGCTATGATCCTGAGAGAGCCGAGTTTTGGATTGAGAACACGATTCGGGTATTTGATGAACTGTCATGCACACCTAAAGAATGTTTAAAATGTGCTTTATCACTGTTGAGAGACACCGCATATCAGTGGTGGAATACCTTGATATCCGTAGTTCCTCGAGAAAGAGTTACTTGGAAATTCTTTCAAGTTGAATTCAGAAAGAAATACATCAGCCAAAGGTTTATTTATCAGAAAAGAAAGGAATTTCTTGAATTGAAAAAAGGCCGTATGTCGGTAATAGAATACGAAAGAGAATTTGTACGACTTAGCAAATATGCTCGTGAATATGTTTCTTCTGAAGCTATAATGTGTAAAAGGTTCGAAGATGTGTTAAATTAAGAAATCAGACTATTAGTTGGGATTCTAAAGTTGAAAGAGTTCGTTGTTCTATTTGACAGAGCTTGCAAAGCCGAAGAACTCAGCAAATAGAAAAGAAAAGTCGATTCTGAGGCTAGAGACTTTAGAAAAAGATTTGTGGGAAAATCACATCAGTCAGCATCAAAGAAATCTAAAGAATATCATCCTCGTTCTACTGCTTCCGCGGGAATTTTGATCAGAGATAGAGATGCAAGAAATTTCAACTCTAAACCTCAGACGACATCTCTTGCCAGTGTGGGTAGTGTTAGAAATGTTGTACCTAAATGTAAGGATTGCAACAAGCGACATTACGGTGAATGCAGAATAGTGAGCGGAGCTTGTTTTAGATGTGGATCTCGTGATCATTATCTCCGGGACTGTCTAGAAAAGTCTATAGCTGAAAGAGATCAACTAGTGAAAGTGAGTAATACGGCTACTAGAGAGAGACCACCCCGAAACACTGGAAATACGAGTGGTAACTGAGGTGCTACGAGAGATTCTGCTGTGAGATTTGAGGCACGAGCACCTGCTCAAGCTTATGCTATCCGTGCACAGGAGGAGGTATCATCGCCAGACATTATTACTGGTACTTTTTCTCTTTTTGATACTGATATAGTTGCGTTGATAGATCCTGGATCAACCCATTCATATATCTATATGAATTTAGTATTTAAAAAGACTTTTATGTCGAGTCTACAGAGTTTGTAATTAAAGTATCGAACCCCTTAGGCAAATCTATGTCAGTGGATAAAATTTGTAAGAACTGTCCTTTGATGACTCGGGGTTACTGTTTTTTGGCTGACTTGATGCTTCTACCATTTGATGAGTTTGATGTGATTCTGGGTATGGACTGGCTGACTATGCATGATGCAGTTGTGAATTGTGGACGAAAGACTATTGAATTAAAATGTCAAAATGGTGAAATTCTTCGGATTGAGTCTGATGATTCGAGTGAATTACCTACTGTGATATCGTCTATGTTAGCCCAGAAATGTATGAAAAAGGGCTGTGATGCATATCTTGCATATGTATTAGATATTAAGGTATCCGAATCAAAGATTGAATTTGTACCTGTTGTTTGTGAGTTTTCGGATGTATTTCCAGAAGAATTACCGGGTTTGCCACCGATCAGAGAGGTTGAATTTGGTATTGAATTAGTACCGGGAACAACACCAATATCGATAGCTCCGTACAAAATGGCTCCAAAAGAATTAAAAGAGTTGAAAGCTCAGCTGCAAGAATTGACAGATAGAGGTTTGCATGACCGAGTTATTCACCTTGGGGTGCACTGGTATTGTTCATAAAAAAGCAAGATGACACGATGAGTATCCATTACAGACAACTGAATAAAGTGATTATAAAGAACAAATACCCTCTACCGCTAATTGATGATTTATTTGATCAGTTGAAAGGGGCTACAATATTTTCAAATATTGATTTTAGATCAGGATATTATCAATTGCGAGTTAAAGAGTCAGATGTGCCGAAAACCGCATTTAGAACGAGGTACGAACATTATGAATTCCTTTTTATGCCTTTTGGATTAACTAATGCTCCAACAGTTTTTATGGACTTGATAAACCGGATATTCAGACCGTACTTAGACAGATTTGTTGTTGTATTCATTGACGACATTCTGATCTATTCACAAGATGAATCTGAACATACCGAGCACTTGAGAGTTGTGTTACAAACTCTACATGATAAGCAATTATTTGCAAAGTTCAGCAAATGTGAGTTTTGGCTCCGAGAGGTTAGATTTTCAGGGCATATTGTTTCAGCTGACGGTATTAGAGTTTACCTGAGTAAGATTTCTACTATTATTGATTGGAAACCCTTGAGAAATGTATCTGAAGTCCGTAGTTTCCTGGACTTAGCAGGTTATTACCGAAGATTCGAGAAAGTATTTTCGATGATTGCAACACCGATGAAATGAATGCTTCAAAAAGATGTGAAATTTGAATGGTCAAAAAAATGTTAACAGAGTTTTGAACAGTTGAAAGTACTGTTAACTGAAGCACCAGTTTTGGTTCAACCTGAATCGGGGAAAGAGTTTGTGATTTATAGTTACGCGTCATTAAATGGTCTGGGATGTGTTCTGATGCAAGAAGGAAGAGTTATAGCTTATGCTTCTCAACAATTGAAACCGCATGAAAAGAATTATCCGATGCATGACCTTGAGTTGGCTGCAATTGTGTTTGCATTGAAAATTTGGCGACACTACTTGTACGGTGAAAAATGCCACATTTATACGGATCACAAAAGTTTAAATTATCTGATGTCACAGAAAGATTTGAATCTGCGACAATGAAGATGGCGCAAGTTATTGAAAGATTATGAATTTGTGATTTATTATCACCCAGGAAAAGCTAATGTTGTTGCTGATGCCTTGAGCCGAAAATATTTGTTTGCATTGCGAGCAATGAATAATCAGTTGATGATTTGTGATGATGGGTCTATTTTAGCTGAATTAAAAGCTAAACCGTTATTACTTCAACAAATCTGTGAATCTCAAAAAAAGGATCGTGAATTGCGAGTTAAACAGATTCAATGTGAGAATATCCCTGATTCAGAGTTTCAGATTGGAACCGATGATTGTTTAAGGTTCCGGAATAGAATTTGCATATCGAGAAATTCGGAACTCATTCAGAAGATTTTGCACGAAGCGTACCATAGCTGCTTATCTGTTCATCCAGGAAGTACCAAAATGTATAACAATTTGAAACAGTTTTACTAGTGGCAAGGCATGAAACGAGATATATTAGAGTTTGTTTCTAAATTTTTATTTTATTAGCAAGTCAAAGCTGAACATCAAGTACCATCTAGTTTACTGCAGCCTGTGATGATTTTCGAGTGGAAGTGGGATAGAGTTACAATGGATTTTGTGTCGGGATTGCCCCTAACTCCGAAAAAGAAAGATGCTATCTGGGTTGTCATTGATCGACTAACGAAATCTGCTCATTTCATACCGGTACGTATAGATTACTCACTTGACAGATTAGCTGAATTGTATATTTCTGAGATTGCTCAATTGCACGGGGTGCCATTATCTATTATTTCTGATAGAGATCTGAGATTTACGTCGCGGTTCTGGAAGAAACTGCAATAAACTTTGGGTACGAAGTTGAATTTTAGTATAGCTTTTCATCCTCAGACTGACGGTCAGACCGAAAGAGTTATTCAGATTCTTGAAGACATGTTGAGATGTTGTATTTTAGAGTTTGAGGGCAGTTGGGAAAGTTACTTGTTGTTGATTGAATTTGTGTATAATAACAATTTTTAGACGAGTATAAAGATGGCATCGTACGAAGCTTTATATGGTCACAAATGTCAAACTCCGCTATACTGAACTGAACTAAGTGAGAAAAAGATTCACGGGGTTGAATTGATAAGAGAAACTGAAGAAAAAGTGAAAATGATTTGCGACAGTTTAAAAGCAGCTTTAGATTGACAGAAATCATATGCAGATTTGAAACGTAAAGAAATTGAATTTCAAGTCGGGGACCGAGTGTTTTTAAAGGTGTCGCCGTGGAAAAAGGTTCTTCGATTCGGCCGTAAAGGGAAGTTAAGTCCGCGATTTATCAGACCTTATGAGATCATTGAAAGAATAGGGCCTGTAGCATATCGACTAGCTTTACTGTCAAAACTTGAAAAGATTCATAATGTCTTTCATGTTTCTATGTTACGTCGATATAGATCCGATTCGTCACATGTGATTTCTCTGGTAAATGTTGAGATATAGGCAGATTTGACGTATAGCGAAGAACCGATCAGGATTTTAGCTCGTGAAATCAAAGAATTGAGAAATAAACTCATAGCCCTAGTAAAAGTCCTTTGGCATAAACACGGGATTGAGGAAGCTATGTGGGAACCCGAGGAAGCTATACGAAAATAGTACCCTAACCTATTCACTGGTAAGATTTTCGGGGACGAAAATCCCTAAGGGGGTAGAGTTGTAATAGCCCGTTTTTAGGTCAAATAGAAATAGTGATTTTGGGACCACAAATCTGAGGCCAATATATATATTTTATTATTTTATTAAAGTTTACAGCATGATAGAAATATTATGTGAAAGTTTCGTAAAGAAATTTTACTGTTTGAATGCTTAATTCGGTAAAAAGGACTAAATAACGTAAAGCGTAAAATTTGAGTTCTAATAGTTAGAAGTATTAAATAGCTATGAAATTAAATTGTGGGAGTCCTTATGTTGAAATTAGACCAATGGTTGTGTAAGTGGACATTTATGTGCATGGTTAGGTGAATTATAATGGTTAAAATTCAAGGTTATTTTAGTAAATGGATAAATATATGTTAGTAAATTAATAAAAGAAAAGAATCATCTTTCTTCCTCATTTTTTTGACCGAAAATATGAAGAAGAAATACTCCATTGTTGCATTTTGAAGGTTCAGCCATTGTCTTGCCTGCTTGTAAGTCCATTTTTGCTCAATTTTTAATGATTTTTTACGTTTTTTAGATCGTTGCAGCTTAATCTAGCTAGCCTGTATCTCCGATTTCAAAACTGTTAAAGATTTAACATGTAGCCATTGTTGAATACTTGAGTAATTTGATGATTGATGATAGATTATGAAGGTTTATTGATAGATTTACTAATTTTGTAAAGTGATTATTGACAAAAATGTCAAAAAGGGATTAATTTGTGAAAATGTAAAATTTATGTGGTAAATATGTGAAATAATGAAAGATATGGGCTTCTAGGAGTCCTTATGAAATTTGGCTAGCTTAGTTAAGGGTTTAATTGCATTAATTTGCAATTTTATGTGATAAGGACTAAATTGTAAAAAATGTGAATGTTTAAGGGCAAATGTGTAAAATAGCCCTAATATGTGTTTTGAACTAAATTGAATAAATGGTTGATTAAAAAATTTAATTTTGAATATATTTAGATCAAGAAAAGAGGAATCTGGAATTGGATCGGGGGAAAGGCAAGATTATCGAGTAATTAACTCATTTTGCCGTTTTCATACCTGAGGTAAGTTCGTATAATTAGAATTGAACTTTTAAATACTTGAATTTATTTGAAATGTATGTATATAATTGAGAAATTGATATACTTGGAATACGAATGCCTATTTGATATAGACTGATGGTTACCGAGCCCCGTTTGAACCGTATGAATTCGTATGATACGAGTGACATGTCACTAGGGTTACCGTTTTGGTCGAGCTCCTGCATTTGCTACGGACTCACCACAGCTCGTATGAGCTTACTGATATATCAGCTCGTAAGAGCTTACTATTTTCAGCTCGTCAGAGCTTACCATTTCAACTCAATAGAGCTTACTGTCCATCAGCTCAGGAGGAGCTTACTGATCATAGCTCGATAGAGCGAAAATGATAATGAATTTACAAATTACTGATGTATTTCACCCAAGTATCATTTGAAGTTCTAATAGGTTCAACGAGCATAAATTCTGTTTATACGGATGAAGTACTGTTTATATTATGGATTGTTGATTACATGAATGTGAATGAATTGTTACATGTGTTTTATATGTTACATGAATTTAGTATGAATTTGGGATAAAGGTTGAATATATGTATTTATGAGACTAACATAGTGATGAATGCTTGTGTTTAGGCATTTGGCAAGTGAATTTGATTTATTTTGTTTAATGGTTTGATTTTGTAACAAATGGTAAGATTGTTTCTAAATTATACGGGCTTACTAAGCTACAAAGCTTACTCTGTTTCTTTTCCGTGTATTATAGAGGTTCGATAGCTCGCTCGATTCGGATAAAGTAAGAGTTACGCATCACACTATCCAGTTGCCGATTGGTACTTTTGAATTTGTGGATATATGTAAATATGGCATGTATAGGCATGTTATAAGATGATAGTTATGGTTACTTGAACTAGTAATTTTGGTACATGTTATGGTATAAGTTTAAGCCATGTGATTTGGCTTAATTTGGTATAATGTTTTGGTTATGTATGAGTTTATAAATATGGTATGTTTTGGCAAGTTGTAGATGGAATGGAAATATGCAGTTGATGACTTGATTTGAATTAGTCACATGAATGGAAAATGCATGATATTATTTAGGTATTTGAATGCTATGTTGAAATGGTATAAAATGTGTTTGAAATGTCATGGATTGGCTGCTAATTGAGTTGTGAAATGTTGCAATTTATGCTTGTATATGCAAGTAAAACTAGGGTGGAAAAATGGCTTTAGAAATGGCCTATTTTTGTCCACACGGGCAGAGACACGGGCGTGTGTCTCAGCCATGTGCGACACACGGTTATGTTGGACGGCCGTGTGTCCCCTGGTGTTGGAATTAAATTGAAGTCAATATGCTCCACAAGGCCTCACATACGGGCGTGTGATTGGCCGTGTGTCATAAGTCAGTAAACCCCCTAAATGGCACACGGCCTAGCACACGGGTGTATGACTTGGCCGTGTTGCATAAGTCAGTATACCCTACAGGTTTGGCACGGCCTAGTACACGGCCTAGCACACGGGCGTGTGTTGTGATTGTTGTGTTTATGCGATGTCTGTAACACCCCATACCCGAGTCCGAGACCAAGACTGGATACGAGACATTACCATGCTTGAACTCACTTAAACATGTACTTACGGGCTATAAAATTTTGTTCCGAATTAAAAACTTCTCTTTCTCAGTCTATTCATACCTTTCATGAGCCTACAAGGCCTTAAACACTTATCTAAAAACTTTCGAACTTATTGAAACTTTTCTTTAGAGCAGGGGGTTACACGCCCATGTTGTATGGGACACGCCCGTGCACCCCTAAAACATGCCCGTGTCTTTCACCCGTGGTGGATACTGGCAAAATACACACGGCCTGGACACGCACGTGGTCCCAAATCGTGCCTAAAACCCCCAGCATTCTGCCAAATGCCCCACGGCCAAGGCACACGCCCGTGTGACTAGTCCGTGGTCTATTCTGACTTAATATACAATGGTGCAGGGTGCACACGGCCTAGACACACGCCCGTGTGTCCATCCGTGTTGGCACTTAGAGGCTATTTACCAAGCCAATTGCCACCCTGAAATCAAGACCAAACTCAAGCTCAATTCAGAGTATTACATCTTTCATGAACAATACAACATGCTTCATTGATATCAATAACATACATACTTAGTCAATCTTGGCCAATCACTTAGCCATTTACAAAGAATAATAAACTTGATAGCCCATACTTTTGCCCTTTCTAAGACATATACTCAAAATGAAATGTTTCCTATACATGCCATACTTAATATAATTTCAACTTGGCTATACGAAAATAAGGATTGATAGTGTGCTTCGAGCTCCGACTTCAACGATCCACAAGTTAGCTTGGCGGGACTACATAGAAAGAAAGAATAAAAGACGTAAGCATTTAGCTTAGTAAGTTTGCATAATGCTCATAGCAACATACTTGCTTAATATAAACCATTTGACATAAACAATGGTATCATAAATTTCAGCTATAAAGCTTACTTACTCATACTTGATTCTTACAAATCTCATGATACTTACTAGTCTCATACTTGTGAGGTAAACAAGGTACCTGTATCACTTGATCACATTGATCAACATACTTTAGCATAATAATCATAATCTCTAACTTATCATTCATAACATGAATAATACTCATTCTCAACTTGATGATAACTCTGCTTACTTACTTTCTTGTTATCTCATTTAAACTTTACTTGTTTGCCCAATGAATTTCTATGAATAACCGAGGATAATGAATCTCATCTCACACGCTCGATGCCAAAGCCATATCCTAGATACGGTCTTAAATGGAATCTCTCATCTTGGTTTCGAGGCCATGTCTTGACATGGGCTTATACGAAGTCTTTCTCGTGAGTTCCCTTGGGAAGTTACCATTGCCATGTCTTGACATGGTCTTACTTGGTACCTTTACTCATGAACTAGTCAATGCCGAGCCTTGGCTTGGACTTACATGAAATCTTCCTTGCTACTCACCAATGCCATGCCTTGGCTTGGACTTACATGGGATCTCTATCTCTTGATAGCTTTTCAATGCCAAGATTTGTCTTGGACTTACATGAAATCTTCCTTGTTACTCACCAATACCATGCCTTGGCTTGGACTTACATGACATTTTTGCTTAGAGACTCATCAATGCCATGCCTCGGCTTGGGCTTATATTGGTCTTCGTCTCATAATAACTCTTCAATGCCAAGACTTGTCTTGGTCTTACATGATAACTTGTCTGATTGCCGATGCCATGCCTCGGCTTGGACTTATACGGACTTTCTCATTTCATGCGATAGATCGAGTATCCTAAGCTATTCATTTTCAATCGGGGCTTTCTCATGCTTGATCTCATTGATTACTTTGTTTAATATAACATTAAACATTTTCATGATAATATTGTACATTATACTAAGCAATTCAATGATATTAATCATAAAGCTTAGAAATCATACAAACTTACCTCGATATATAAAATGTATGTAGGTATGCAATTTAGTCCTCGACTTTGTTCTTGCCTCGGTTTCGATCCGGGCTTTATTTTTCTTGATCTATAATCATAAATAGATCATTTAATACTCACATTGACTAAATTGACTCTTAACTCATACTTTGGTAAAATTACTATTTTACCCCTATACTTTCTCATATTTGCACTTTTGCCCCAAGGCTCGTAAAATGAATCTCACTCAACTTTCTTAAACTTCATGCTTAGCTGATTCATTTTCTCTACTATAACAATCATCAATTTTCATTATTTCTAATAGGTATGACCAATTCCATAACTTTTACAAGCTAGTCCTTACTAGCATTTTTCATGAAATTCACTTAGAAAAAGATGTTTATCTAACATCAAACTCTCATAAACTTCCATAAAATATCATTTTACAAGCATGTCACTATTGGGTAGATTTTTGAACATGCATCTTAGCTCATTTTATAGCTAAAAATAGCTAATTCATAATACGAGAACTTCAAAAACACGAAGAATATTAAAAACGGGGCTAAGATGAACTTACTAGCAAGCTTGAAAGATGAACAAACCCTAGCTATGGGGTTCTTCAAATTTTTGGCACCAAGGAAGAAGATGAATGAAATTTTTATCATATTTTTCCTATTTTAATCATTTATTAGACAAATAACCAAAATGCCCTTCTCTTTAAAAATTTCCCTTTTACTAACTCATGTCCATTTTTGTCCAAAACTTATAATTTGGGAAAATTGCTATTTAAGGACTTCTAATTAATATTCTAAAACTATTTCATACAAAAAGCTTCTAGAAACTCATATTTTGCAACTTTTGCAATTTAGTCCTTTTTTATCATTCCATGTCAATTTCACAAAATTTCTACATGGAACTTTAGTACTATGATGCAAACATGTCATAAACCTTAAGAACTCAATTTTACTGACTTGGGTTTGTGGTCTCGCACCACTATTTCGACTAGGCCCTGAATCGGGATGTTACAATTCTCCCCCTCTTAGGAATTTTCGTCCTCGAAAATCTTACCAGCAAATAGGTTTGGGTACTGGTTTCTCATGCTCTCTTCCGGTTCCCACGTAGCTTCTTCTATTCCATGTCTTTGCCACAATACTTTTACCAGGGCAATACTTTTATTCCTTAGCTGCTTGACTGATATACTTTTTCTTGAACTCTTCTTGGAAAAATTCCCATGTGATCCTTTCCCTCGGTACCACCGACATAAGGGTGTTCCACCATTGGTAAGTAGAATCTCTTAAAAGAGAGACTACACACTTCATGCATTCCTCAGGTGTGCATGACAACTCATTAAATACCTTGATAGTATTTTCTATCCAGAACTCAGCCTTTTCCGGATCATCATCTTTTCTAGCCCAGAATTCCTCTGCCCCATGTTTCCTGATTCTATCGACTGGAGGCTTTTGTCCTCTTACCACCTCTACTATTTGAGGGGCTACTGGGATAGGTTGAGGAATAGGTGGGGGTGGGGGGGGTTGTGCATTCGGGTTCGTACGAACGAACTCCGTATACATTGTATTCATCATATGGAGGAAGGCTTCTCTAGCCTCTTCTCCTCCTTCTTGACTCACCGTAATGGGTCTATTCTCATGCTCGTTCGGCACCGTCCCTTCAGCGGGAGCCGGCGCGTTACTTTTTACATCATTTGCCACAGCTCTATCGGGATCCATTTACTAAATGTATAAACATAATTTAAGTCGTCAGGAGTCGTCACACTATCATTATAAAAACATTCTTACGTATGGCATGTATGGCTAGACTCGTGCTCGTGCTACGTTAGTCCTAGAACTGACTAAACCGTAGCTCTGATACCACTAAATGTAACACCCCATACCCAAGTCCGAGACCAAGACTGGATACGAGACATTACCATGCTTGAACTCACTTAAACATGTACTTACGGGCTATAAAATTTTGTTCCGAATTAAAAACTTCTCTTTCTCAGTCTATTCATACCTTTCATGAGCCTACGAGGCCTGAAACACTTATCTAAAAACTTTCGGAACTTATTCAGAAAATTTTCTTTAGAGCAGGGGTTACACGCCCATGTTGTATGGGACACGCCCGTGCACCCCTAAAACATGCCCGTGTCTTTCACCCATGGTGGATACTGGAAAAATACACACGACCTGGACACGCCCGTGGTCCCAAACCGTGCCTAAAACCCCCAGCATTCTGCCAAATGCCCCACGGACAAGGCACACGCCTGTGTGACTAGTCCGTGGTCTATTCTAACTTAATATACAATGGTGCAGGGTGCACACAGCCTAGACACACACACACACGTGTGTCCATCTGTGTGGGCACTTAGAGGCAATTTACCAAGCCAATTGCCACCCTAGAATCAAGACCAAACTCAAGCTCAATTTAGCAACTCAAGTATTACATCTTTCATGAATAATACAACATGCTTCATTGATATCAATAACATACATACTTAGTCAATCTTGGCCAATCACTTAGCCATTTACAAAGAATAATAAACTTGATAGCCCATACTTTTGCCCTTTCTAAGACATATACTCAAAATGAAATGTTTCCTATACATGCCATACTTAATATAATTTCAACTTGGCTATACGAAAATAAGGATTGATAGTGTGCTTGAGTCTCGACTTCAACGATCCACAAGTTAGCTTGGCGGGACTACATAGAAAGAAAGAATAAAAGACGTAAGCATTTAGCTTAGTAAGTTTGCATAATGCTCATAGCAACATACTTGCTTAATATAAACCATTTGACATAAACAATGGTATCATAAATTTCAGATATAAAGCTTACTTACTCATACTTGATTCTTACAAATCTCATGATACTTACTAGTCTCATACTTGTGAGGTAAACAAGGTACCTGTATCACTTGATCACATTGATCAGCATACTTTAGCATAATAATCATAATCTCTAACTTATCATTCATAACATGAATAATACTCATTCTCAACTTGATGATAACTCTGTTTACTTACTTTCTTGTTATCTAACTTAAACTTTACTTGTTTGCCCAATGAATTTCTATGAATAACCGAGGATACTGAATCTCATATCACACGCTTGATGCCAAAGCCATATCCTAGATACGGTCTTACATGGAATTTCTCATCTTAGTTTTGAGGCCATGTCTTGACATGGGCTTATATGAAGTCTTTCTCGTGAGTTCCCTTGGGAACTTACCATTGCCATGTCTTGACATGGTCTTACTTGGTACCTTTACTCATGAACTAGTCAATGCCGAGCCTTGGCTTGGACTTACAGGAAATCTTCCTTGCTACTCACCAATGCCATGCCTTGGCTTGGACTTACATGGGATCTCTATCTCTTGATAGCTTTTCAATGCCAAGACTTGTCTTGGACTTACATGAAATCTTCCTTGTTACTCACCAATACCATGCCTTGGATTGGACTTACATGACATCTTTGCTTGGAGACTCACCAATGCATGCCTCGGCTTGGGCTTATATGGGTCTTCATCTCATAATAACTCTTCAATGCCAAGACTTGTCTTGGTCTTACATGATAACTTGTCTGATTGCCGATGCCATGCCTCGGCTTGGACTTATACGGACTTTCTCATTTCATGCGATAGATCGAGTATCCTAAGCTATTCATCTTCAATCGGGGCTTTCTCATGCTTGATCTCATTGATTACTTTGTTTAATATAACATTAAACATTTTCATGATAATATTGTACATTATACTAAGCAATTCAATGATATTAATCATAAAGCTTAGAAATCATACAAACTTACCTCGATATACAAAATGTATGTAGGTATGCAATTTAGTCCTAGACTTTGTTCTTGCCTCGGTTTCGATCCGGGCTTCATTTTTCTTGATCTATAATCATAAATAGATCATTTAATACTCACATTAACTAAATTGACTCTTAACTCATACTTTGGTAAAATTACTATTTTACCCCTATACTTTCTCATATTTGCACTTTCGCCCCAAGGCTCGTAAAATGAATCTCACTCAACTTTCTTAAACTTCATGCTTAGCTGATTCATTTTCTCTACTATAGCAATCATCAATTCCCATTATTTCTAATAGGTATGACCAGTTCCATAACTTTTACAAACTAGTCCTTACTAGCATTTTTCATGAAATTCACTTAGAAAAAGATGTTTATCTAACATCAAACTCTCATAAACTTCCATAAAATATCATTTTACAAGCATGTCACTCTTGGGTAGATTTTTGAACATGCATCTTCGCTCATTTTATAGCTAAAAATAGCTAATTCATAATACGAGAACTTCAAAAACACGAAGAATATTAAAAACGGGGCTAAGATGAACTTACTAGCAAGCTTGAAAGATGAACAAACCCTAGCTATGGGGTTCTTCAAATTTTTGGCACCAAGGAAGAAGATGAATGAATTTTTTATCATCTTTTTCCTATTTTAATCATTTATTAGACAAATGACCAAAATGCCATTCTCTTTAAAAATTTCCCTTTTACTAACTCATGTCCATTTTTGTCCAAAACTTGTAATTTGGGAAAATTGCTATTTAAGGACTTCTAATTAATATTCTAAAGCTATTTCATACAAAAAGTTTCCAAAAACTCATATTTTGCAACTTTTGCAATTTAGTCCTTTTTTATCATTCCATGTCAATTTCACAAAATTTCTACATGGAACTTTAGTACTATGATGCAAAAATGTCATAAACCTTAAGAACTCAATTTTACTGAATCGGGTTTGTGGTCTCGCACCACTATTCCAACTAGGCCCTGAATCGGGATGTTACAATGTCAAAGTCTTAAAATTTATAATGAGAATGATCGAACCTGAAAACTAACTATGACAACGATTTGAGGCAAGCGCACCTATCAAACAATAGTATAGTTAAGGCAAGACCGAAATGTCGAACCCAAAGGAACTAAAAGTACTAATACTAACTTTCTTTTTATTATCTAGCCTAAAATAAAGGGAATTTGTTGTTTAATCTAAATTAACTAATTATTAAACTAAAGACTCTAAGACAAAGAAGAATAATTTTGGGGGAAATACTTGTGGGAAAAACCAATTGATTAAGACGATACCCAAGGAAGAATCTACCTAGACTTCACTTGTTATCTAACTCTGAACTGCACGATTTATTCATTTGACTTGATCCGTAAGATTCCCTAATGTATATTAAACCCTCTCTCAAGCTTAATAACGTCTAACCCTAGGTTGATTAATTGAAATCTCTTTCTAATTAAAACCCCTAGAATTGCATTAACTCGATCTATGGAATCCCATATTAGGTTTCACCTTAATCTGGCAAAATCTCGTCTCCCTATCTCTAGGCGTGCGATCAACTCCGCTTAACTATGCTAGATCTACTCTTAGGCAGGGACTTTTGCTCCTCCACCTAAGCACATCAAACTTGAATCAATATCCCGGAAATATCAACACAAGAGTTAAGAACACATAATTAAGAACAGGTCAAATATTTATCATATAGTTCAGCAAACGATAACAAGATTCATCTTAGGTTTCATCCCCCTCAGGTATATGAGGGTTTAGTTCATAACGATAAAAGAAAACATCTCAGAAGAGAAGAAAATATAAAATATAAGAAATCCCTAAAACCCCCTGAAGGAATTGAAGAGGAGATCCTCCGTCTTGAGTATAATTCTGGCTTCTTGAGATGAATCAACTGGCTATCTTCGAATGAATCCCCACAAATCTGCCTTCTCTGGCATAGCAAGACGCCCCCTGACAAAAGCCTTGGGCTCCCCCTTTTAGGTCATACTTAGGGTGTTTATATAGGCTTTGGAATGTGTTTCTTTGCCCCTAAGTATCCTAATTCGAGTGAAATTTCTCTTTGTCACGACAGGGGCACGACCATGGCACACGCCCGTGTAAATCGTGGGTAGGCTGTATGGAGTCCGTTAATGAGGCACGACCGTGTGGTCTTGGGCCCAGACCGTGTCAATTTCGTGATGTGGCCCATTTGGCCCGTTTTAAGCCTGTTTCTTGTTCTTTTCATCCTCCGGTTCTTTCTTGAGTATAAAACATGAAAACAAAGGATTAAGAGCACCAAATGACATAAAATAAGGGATAATTCATCCAAAAGTATGCTAAATGTGGGCTTAAAATATGTTACTTTTACGGTTTATCATGTTGCCATTTCGAAGGGCACACGGGCTAGACACACGGGTGTGTGGTCGGCTGTGTGACCCAAGTCAGTATGTATGCTCTGTTTCCACATGACCTAAGACACGGGCGTGTCTGGAGCCGTGTGAAGCACACGGCCTTTTCACACGGGCGTGTGACCCCTGTATGTTTGAAATTTTTCTAAGTTTCCAAAATTTTTATAAGTTATCAGTTTAGTCCCGAACCGCTCTTAAAGCATGTTTAAGGCCTCGAAGGCCTTAATAAGGGACAAAATGATTGAGATTGAATAATGATTGTTTAAATTGATCAAATGATTGACAAAAGTACAGTTATATGTGTTAGAAGTCCGGTAATACTCCGCAACCCTATTCCGGTGTTGAATACGTGTGAAGGGTATTACAGTAGACTTCTTTTATTCCCACTTACTTGATTTAAAACATAATTAAGCATATTAACCATCAATTTTTTGTCTAGAATTTGATCAATAATCAAAATAATATAATTATAACTAAGTAAGAAGTGGATAAGTAAAAATGCACCAATGTAAAAACATCTAACCATTATAAAATCCAAAAAGTTTAAGTCTAAAAAATATATAATTACAAATTTTATGAAAAAAAATGAAAAATAAAGTAGAAGAAATCAAAACAGTAGTTCAGCAACATTAGCAACCAGCCTTCAATATACTCCCCATTTTAGTACAAAAAATGGCCAAATCGTTGGTCCTGTAGGAGTGCAAGAAAGTCATTGTGTAGGTCTATCTCTCGATCCCTGATTTTCTAGATAACTTTCACCTTAGCTTGTAGCCTGGAAATGATGCGGTTGTGTGATTCAATGGAGGAAGTGAGGTCATCAACCATTAGTTGTCTGAAGCTAGCGAGGATGGTCTAAGTGGTCATAGAAGTGGGCACTTTTGAGTTCTTTATATGTTCTTCTTCAAGTTCTTCTTCCTCCTTATCATCTAGCCGCTTATTAGGCTCAATAGCAACATGTTTACCCTTGAGCCATTTGTGAGAGAACTTCAATTCAACAATTGTTCTCTCAGTTTGCTCAGTGGCTTGAACTAGCATGGGATTTTGCTTAATAAGCACTTGGAATACCATAGAAGAAAATTGCATAAAATAACTTCCATGGTCCCTTTCTTCATGTTTGATTATCTATTTAAACATCATGAGTCCAAGATAATATTATAACATTTCCATCACCTTTCTAGGAAGTAAAACAACATTCTTGCTTTCAAAATCCCTTTGGCAACTGGAAAGCCAATTTCTATTGGCAATGGCATAGAGTGTAACATAAGTTGTAGACAGAGAGGAAGTATGAATATTACTTCTGACAAGCCATGAAATGTGAACATTGTTGCTGTTGATAGCATTACTTTGCTTCAAAGATTCATCCAACTCTACCATATTCTGGCAGTAGCAATTCATAACTTTTCTTATTGTCTCGAGCCTAAACTCATACCGTGATCCTCTGATGAACACCTTATGGTAGAACTTGCTCTTATCATCATTGATGCTCCTTAACAGGTTGGCATAAAACTCAAACACAACTTGTCTTACATAAGGTTTTACATTCTGCAACAGGGTATCAATACTATGGTCAGCAAAATTAGATCCATTAATTTTTTACTCTTCAATAAAGTTCTTTGTAATCAAAGAAATACACCTCTTGGAGTAGGTAGGGGTGAGGTATGTTTGATTCTTCTTCTCAAGCAAGGTTTCTTTTTCCTACCTTACTTTAGCAAGCAATTTGGGCACTCTAACATGCTTCATCTTTTTGTTTATTTGTTAGGAAATGATAGGAACATTAGGAAGCTTGGTCTTTTCTTTTTCAGCAAATACTTTCTTCAATGGAACACCCTCATCAAAGCTTGTGTTTGATTGAGTCTTTGATCCATCAGATGATTCAAAGGGTATTTCTTCAACAATCTTCCCTTTTTTAGAGGCCTTGGGAACTATAGGAGCCTTCCCTTTTTCCTTCTTTTTGGCAATAGCAATATCAATAACTTATTTTTCCATTATTGATCGCATTCTTCTTCTCCCAACTAAGGATGGACCAGTGGAAGTAGGCAGTTCCCCAGTTACCTCCGCTTTAGCATTAGAGGCATCAAACTTTACCTTTTTCTCCATGACAATGGGCGAAGCAGGAGCTTCAATGATTTGGAAACTATTCTTTGTACCTTTTACAAAAATCTCTCTAGGTTTCCCAATGTTAGTTGTAAAAATAGAGGTACCTATAGGGCTTTCAAAAGATGCAGGCTCAATAAGGCTAGTAGCAACATTTACCAGTGTATTATCAAGAGTAGAAATGATATTATCTCAGGAGGTGACAACCTTAATTAGGGCGCTAATCTTGCCATTTGACTCTAAACTATGCTCAGACATTGGTAGAGTCTTCAACAAAGCATCAATTTCTGCAACAGATTGTTAAATCCATTATGAGGGTTGGAGATCTGTTTCTGTCTCCATATCTTTCAATGAAACTTCTCCCCTCGTCTCTATGGGTGCATCAAGAATATAATCTTCAGGAGATATGTGAGAAACAAGAGTAGCAACAATCTTCTTTGAGTACGAGTGTGTAAAACAATTTTAAACCGAAAAAACCAAATTGAACCAAATAGAAAAAAAAAACTAAATTCTTTCTATTTAATCAATTTTCATAATTGGTTTAATTGGTTTATTCGGTCATTTTTTAGTTTTTTATTTTGACAATTTAAACTGAATAAACTAATTATGGCCATAACCCATAAGGCCATAAGCTCATAACCCATTTACATACAAAACCCAAAATTAAACCTTAAACCCAAATATCCATTAAAACTTAAAACTCTTAAAAGCCCAAACCCATTAATATTTTAAACCCAATACCTTTTAATATTTAAAACCCAAGTTGATAATTTTTTTATATTCATTTTAATATTTATCATTTAGTATATAAAGAAAACCAAATTGATATATACTCATTACAAATAGTAGAAAACAAGGAAATTGTATGTTGGCCATGTAAGAAAGTAAATATTTTTTTGAAAAAAAATTAAAAGTAAGACAATATATGGAAACACAAAAATATATAGACTTTTTCAGCACCTTTTAAGCTCTAATTTGTGCAGTTTCGTAGTAATTTTTGTCAAAATTCATACTTTAATTATAAAATAATTAATTTTCACTTAAATAATTAACATACTGAATTTTAATTATTTTATAATAAATTTGATTTATTTTTGACAGTTTTGCACAAAGGGTGAAAATTGACTCGGCAGACACCTTGAGAGGCTTGAACCGTTGGGGCAATGTTGTGCATCAAGTGGCCAAGAGCAAGGCTAATAATATTTTCCAACTATGGATGGTCCAAAAATATGTATTAAAAATATTTTATAATTAATTTTGATCCAAAATTAGTTATAAGCCTGAAAATGAAAAGAGGCCAATTGTGTTAAGTAAAGAAGACTGATCCACTTAGCAAATGGGGCATCCCAAAAAATCCATAGAGTTGATGCAATCAGCTGATTTTAGCTGATTTACACACTGGCAAAACAACCTTTGAAGTTTCCTTAAAATCCTATATTTTGGATAACTTTTGCCCCTAGCCTAAAATAGCAAGTTTGAGCCATTCAAACTTGCACCATTTGTGGCCGGCCAAGGGAAGAGGAGTGGCTTCTATTTATTTTCTATTTTTAGTAGTCATTCCCACCTATAAATACCCCTCTTCCCTTTCTCATTCAACACACCTTCATTCCCACACATCTCTCTCTCTTTCACTCGCTTTCTCTCCTTGTTTTCCCTTTTTCTTGTCCATTTCCCTTGCCGATTTCTCTCTTGAAAAAGAGCCATCTTCCACCTTGGAATAGCATCATTCAATTGTTCATAGAGGCCTCGGTTCAATAGAACGAGCATAGAAGAAGAGTAGCGCACTAGTCTGGCTTTAGAGAAATACTGGATTTGTTTCTTAGTTCCCTTCTCTTTAATTTTCTTGTTTATGTTGTGATTATGAACATGAATAATTTTTTTATTGATGTTGTTGTTATAATTAAAATGGCTTAAATTAATTCGTGTTAGATTGAATGCATTTTGTCCGCTTGAATTAAGTAAAATCATGTTTGTGTTATTACAGGCCTTGGTAAGTTGTTCAATTAAATATGACCATGCTTATGTTATACTTGCATTATAAAATGTAAGGTAATGAATGAATTAGTTATTAAACACATTGAAATTATAATTAATTGACAAAATATTTAATTGGTCATGTTTAATCTTCTAAGGTAGCTAAAGGTTAAATTGGCGACGATATTAAATGGTACATTAGCCTTTCATAACTTGCAAGATTATTGTGATTAAACTGTTTCAATGTAGAAATATATTGTTACCTTACTTAATCTTTTATGTTCTTATGAATATTGATTAATTTTTTGAATTGGCATTGAAAAATGTTCAAGAGATTAGTTAATTTAGTAAGTACGTATGAGCAGTAGTTAGCAAATTACCAAGTTGCCGTGAAAATATTCGTAATAACATGAACATGAGTTTAGTAATTCTAAGTTAAGGAATGTAATTGATCTAACACAATTATGTTATCTTGATTAAAACCATCTTTTTGAAATCATGCTTTGGAATTTTTACTTTTATTTATATTAATTAGTTATTTTTTAGTTTTTAAAATCACATCTTTAAAACAAAATATTTTTCTCATCACTAAAGTGTTTGATTTACATTTCATAAATATTTTTCTTTCATAGTCCCTGTGGGTACGATAACTTTACATTTACTTGTCACTATATTACTTGTTTTGATTGTGTATACTTACACATTTTCGTTGTTCCAAGTTTTTGGCGGCGTTGTTGGGGAATGTTTTAAAAGACATTATTTATGAAATTGTTAATTTTGCATTTTGGTCTATTTTTTTGTTAAAATTTAATTCCAATATTTTTTGTGTGTGTTTGTTTCAAGTGTTTATGAGTATTGATCAAATTATCGACTTACTCCCTGTGTAACACCCTGGTTTAGGGGCTGTGCATATGGGGTATAAATCAAGTGTTAAGGAATGGGGGATCTAGTGCGTTAGATCTTGATCTACGGGATTTGATAGTCGCATTAGTAATCAGGTGTGTAAACTAACACACTTCTTGCTTTGTATATGTTTGATAAACTGATTGATTGGTAAAACCGAAATAGTATGGTTGAGTGATATGATACCCTATGGGGTATGTGCACGGGATTCGTAAGTCCGTTTCATTATGAGTATTGTTATTGATACATGATGTCATGATTTATGATGTATGTGCTATGAGATGCAACGTTAAACATGTTTGCATGATTTGAATACTATACATGAGTTGGTATGATGATGGGTGATATGAGTGGAGGGGGCAGTGATATTTTGTGCTGACGAGCACCAGTGTTTTGGTAACACAACTTTGTGACTTTGGGTCACCAGAGGTTTGGCACCTCCAGAGGTTTGGCACCTCAGCGTCTCGTCCCCGTGGTTTTACACCACAGTGGGTTGGCCCCACAAGGCGGTATTGAGGGATTGACGCCAGTGATTTGGTATCACACGATGGGTTGGCCCCATCACTCGATTATCGTGACTACGGTCACCAGTGGTTTGGTACCACATTTGTGTCTTTGGGACACCAGAGGTTTGGCACCTCATTGCGACTCGTCCCTGTGGTTAACACCACCGTGGGTTGGCCCCACTTTTGAGATACGGGATTGTCGCCAGTGTTTTGGTATCACACGATGGGTTGGCCCCATCATTGGATTTGTGACTTCGGTCACCAGTGTTTTGGTAACACATTGTGACTATACGTCACCAGTGGTTTGGCACCACCAGTGGTTTGGTACCACACGGGGTAGAAAAGGTGTATGGACGGTTAGGATTGGGTGCATATGATTGGGATGCATGATGATCATGATTATGTTTGTATGTGATATTTTGCTAATCCGGGAAAAAGGGTAGCACATCGAGTCCGGGTGACTCACCTTTTCCTTAACCATTTCGTGTAGTGCATAAAGTGGGACCGGGATCGGAGAGGACAAGGTGGCCCATGCCGAAGATGATGTTCAATTATTTCATGCTTGATTTTGATATAAGTACTTTATTTGAATTGTTGGGTTGTAATAAAGGCCATTTTATGTTTTTGGTATTACTTTAACTATGGTTTATTTAAATTAAATTGCTACGTGAAAATGATTTATGGTTTGCAACCTATTTATTCAAATTGGATATTATAAACTAAAGTTTTAAAAATGAATGAGTTTAATAGCAAAGTTTTATTCCAAAGATATGTTTTCCAAAATTCAGCAAACTACGATGTTTTATTTTAAATTAAGAAGATTTTCAACCGTCTTTTCCCAGTGACATAACCAGATTCGGTCGTAGTGAATGGGCCGGGTTTGGGGATGTTACACCCTGTAGACCCTGAAATTGAAAAAACTTTCAGACAATGGAGAAGGCAAGCGAACCAAAAAAGGATCGAAGAGATGACTTTCGAGAATCAGAACCAAAATCAAGAAGCATTCACTTATGATACTTACAATCCGATCATTGTTGCCGATGACAGAAACTGTGTCATTCGACAATATGTCATTCCTGTCTTCAACAAGCTCAATCCGAGTATTGTGAGACCCAAAATTGAGGCACCACAATTCGAACTAAAGGCAATCATGTTCCAAATATTGCAAAATATGAGCCAATTTAGTTGGATGCCTACTGAAGATCCACATCTTCATCTTCAGCTATTCATGGAAGTGAGTGAATCATTTAAACTAGTCGGGGTGATCGAGGACGCCTTGAGATTGAGATTATTTCCATACTCCTTAAGAGATAGAGCATGAGCTTGGTTGAACTCCCTACCGTTAGGTTCCATAACTACATGGCAAGAGTTGGTTGAATGTTTCTTAATGAAATACTTTCCTCTATCTTTGACCGCCAAGCTCCGAAATGAAATCACTTCATTTCAGCAACTTGACGAAGAATGTTTATATGAGGCATGCGAGTGGTTCAAAGAGTTATTATGAAAGTTCCCTCATCATGACATTCCTTACTGCGTTCAAATGGAGACTTTCTATATTGGTCTCAATATTCATACTAGAATGATGGTGGATGATTCGGCAAATGGAGCCCTTCTTTCTAAGTCTTATAACGATGCTTACGAGATTATTGAAAGAATTTCCAGCAATAACTATCAGTGGCCAACCAACCGAGCAACCTCAGAAAGATGAGTAGCAGGAGTACATGAAGCGGACACACTTGCTTCTTTGGCAGCCCAGGTATCCACTATGTCTCCTATGCTTAAGAACATAATTGTTAATGGTTTCAATTGTAATATGACAGGTCAGTAGTCGAACCAGTTCGAGAATATTTCTTGTGAATATTGTGGAGATGGCCATTTCTTTGAAAATTTCCCATCGAATCAAGAGTCAAAATATTACATGGGAAATCAGAATTAGAATGGTCCGCAATCAAATTCTTACAACTCTTCATGGTAGAATCATCCAAATTTTCCATGGAGTAATCAATGGGCAGACCATAGCGACTCTTCTATACCATTTCGACCAAATTATCCACCAAAATATTCTCCACAAGTGCAACAACCCCCACCAACTGAATCTTCAAGTGATCTTGAGAATCTGCTGAAGGCATAGATAGTGAAGAATGATGAACTAATCCAAAGCCAAGCAGAAACATTGAAGAATTTAGGAAACCAAGTGGGACAACTAGCCAATGAGCTCAGAAGAAGACCCCAAGGTATTTTGCCGAGCGACACAGAAAATCCAAGAAATTCGGGCAAAGAACATTGCAAAGTTAGTCACTTTGCCAAGCGGAAAGACATTGGAGCCTAAGGTGGTTGAGGTTCAAAATGATCCTGTTGTAGCTCAAGACAAAGAGGAAGTTCAATCGAGTGTTAAAACTCCTAATTCATAGAAGTCAGATTCGGTGATCCTTGATGAGGTAAACTCTAAACTAGTTAGTTCTGATTATCAAACACCCTTGTCAGATGCAAAAAAATTTCCACAGAAGAGTTGTCCGGTTAAACCTAAGATTCCACCATTTCCATATCCTTAATGATTCCAAAAGTAGCAAAAGGATACACGATTGAAAGAAATCTTTGATGACGAGGTGACTTTTAATAACTTCGATGCTGCTAAATCCCCATATGTAGTTGAAGACTACTCTGCTATTTCCAAGATGGAATCCTTGGCTTCTACAGAATTGGAGCTCAATTCTTTAGACGATCCGTTAGAACATATTTTGCTAGTGAATTCACCAAGCGATGACGAAGACAAGGAATGTTTGGCTTTGTTAGAAGCTAAAATGAAGGGATTCACTTAGGAAGTTCCACTAGAATCATTAGAGTTATTATTTCGAGAGTACACACAACCAAAAGCATTGATTGAAGAGCCAATTGAATTTGAACTGAAGGTTTTACCTTCTCATTTGAAATATGATTATTTGGGTCTATCTTCAACTTTACCTATCATGGTTTCAGTTAAGTTCACTAAGAATAAAAAAGAAGAATACCTTGTGGTTTTGGAAAAGCACAAGAAGGGTATTGGATGGATTATTGCAGATATTCGAGTCACAAGTTGGTGGATTTGCATGGATTACATGAAGTTAAACAAGGCCACCAGAAAATATCATTTTTGGTTTTCTTCCCTAGAATAAATGTTGGACAAATTTGTGGCAAGAGTATGATTACTTCCTAAATGAGTATGGTTGGTATGATAGATGGCCCTTTGACACTGTCTTGGTCAGTGACGATTCCGAATAAACTGGAGGGAGTTCTCTTCACTTTCTCTATCGTTATTTTATATTTTTAGGTTTTTTTTCTCTCATTTGAATAAAATGGTAGACTTTGATAAAATTTTCTTTGGGCCATTACATTAATTAATTTTCTTTCTAGGAGATTGGGACTTAAGTAGGAGCATTTGTGACCCCTCCGGTCTTTCTTGGGAGTTTAATTTAATGTAGTTTTTCAAAAAAAAATATTTTTCTAAGTAGCCTGAATAATTTAAGTATTTGTTTTGTTAAATAAAGGGCCAAGTTTTAACCCAAACGCTAATTTCTTTGAGTTTTTTTAGTTTACTTTCAATACATGAGCTTAGGATCCAAAAAGGAGCTGCCATTGGGCTTAAGACACTACTAGGAAGGGAAATATTCAACCCTTTTCCGTACAAACCTATAGCCTTTATCTTTCTCTACCGCCACTCCCAAGTAGCCCAATTGTGCATCTCACTTAACCCCTTAATGTCACAGCCCTTAACTCCCTAAATCACCACCCTGAACACCTTTATTCGAAGCCACTAACCATCGTACCTAAACTATCCTTAATACCATTACCCCCTCCAACTCTAAACCTTACCCTCAGCTACTCTCACACCTGCCCAAAACTGAAACTACCCTTAACATATTTTTGAAGTCCGATTGTAACACCCCAAACCCTGGTCTATGCGTTAAGACCAGATTTGGTATGTCACACAAAACGAACATACATCTAGTCATTTATTGATTTAAATAAAACAGATCCTCAACTATTTTGGAATTGAAGTTTATTAAAACCGAGGTTAATTTAAAATCTATGATTTAAGACATAAGAGTTTATAAATTAAAACTTAGAAATTAATTGGTAAAATTTTTACGAGAAGTTTAAAATATTTAAGAAAAACTCCTTTTTGCAAGAGAATTTAAGAAAATATTTATAAAAAATAGAATAGTCCCATTTTAGTATTTAAACATAATTAAAATCCATCCACAAGTAAAAATCCATAAAAATAATACCAGAGGCCTTATTACATCATAGCTGAAATAGTAATTAATTAAAAATACTTAGGAGTAGTTCAAAGCTCATATAAACCATTATTTGAAGTATGGCCTCCACGAAGTCATCCCCGACCCAAGCCTCCATTACAGATCGTTACTTGAGAAGGGTAAAGGAAACGGGGTGAGTTACCTAGAACTCAGTGTGTAACCCACTTACCAAGTTCACTGGGCCAAAACCATTTAAGCATTAATTGGGCCTAAGCCCATTTACAAATATATCAATTTAACATGTGTAAAATGCATGTAATATGAAATTCCCAACCATACCTAAATTTCCATCCGCTACACACCACCCGTACCAACTAGCACACCTGTGGGGAGCTTTAGTCACCCACCCCGCCAACACACCAATCGCAGGCATTATGCCGTTTAATTCAATAATTCGCAGGCCAGTGGAAATTTACAACCAATCGCAGGCATTATGCCATTTAATTCAATAATTCACAGGCCAGTGGCCATTTACAATATTTGTGGTAGAGCCACCAGAATAATATAACAGAGCTACCAAAACTTCTCTTCATCAATATCCCATCCCATGCAATCATGTATATAAAATGCATAACAATTATTCATATGATAATTCCACCATAAAGTCCGTAAAAGATTCATTACAAACTGGCCCGTATTACAATTTGGCCCATTTCACAATTTGGCCCATTTCACAATTTTAATACTGATTTCATGCACTTACTGAAACACCCCAAACCCGGCCCACGAGCTTTGACCTGATTTGGTGTGTTCCTCAAGTAAATCGGTTCAAAATTCTTTTGTTCTTAGGAAAACTTGTGTGATTTTAAGAAAAATATTGTTTTGGGTTGGGCTTGTGTTGAAAACAGGTTCGTTTTATATTGAAATCCCTTTTATCTTAAGTGACAAAATATTTAGGGTTTAGTTTAAAAGAAATTTTAATTAAATTTTAATAGATAAAATTCATAATCATAATAAATAAAAATAAGTGTAAAGTAATTCAACTATGGCCTTATGGCCTTATTACATCAAGTAATTCCCAAAATAATTCAAAGTACTAAAATAAATTCAAGAGTCCTCAAAATATAAACTTCATGTTGAGCATGGCCACCACAAGTTCCGTAGTCCCGGTCCATCACTGTTCATCACCTAAAAATGTTCCCAACGCAGGGTGAGTCAAACAGACTCAATGTGTACACGACACTAAATCATAATAGAATCAGGCATATCACATATTACACATTCAAAACATAGAATACAAAGTTATGATGCATTCCCAAACCCAAACCTAGTTGTCCATCCGCTATACACCCCGCACTGCCGGCCACACACCGTGGGACTACTAAGTCGACCCTCCTTCCGCTACACTCTAAATCTGCGGTCTTAGGTCACCGTGCATACCGTGGTCTTAGGTCACCACTTTTAGATTACTGTGGTCTTAGGTCACCACTTTTCAGATATCACGGTCTTAGATCACCGTGTTCGTGGTCTTAGGTCACCACATTCACTTCCCCTTTCAAAACAAAACCATATGCCCCATATAATAATATGCATAATATGCCAGAGTTCACATTCTTATCATATTCTCATGTTACAAATAACATTTTTCATATTCCTAGTAGAAGTAGGAAACGTACCTGAGTATTTAGTACCATAACATGGTACCTTAGCCACTTTCATATTCTTAATATCACATATTTTAATTAAACACAACCATAAAACATATTAAGAATTAGTGTGGGGTACACACCTGATACACTTAGCGGTTCACTTAAATCCCAAAAAACCGATCTATCGCTTTAGATCCTAAATCTCTACATTTGGCCACATTTAGTATTTTAGGAAAAAGCCTATTCGGCTAATTTAATCAAATCCAGAAGGATTATCGTATCCACTTTCTTACCTTGTTGCCGATTTGATAATTAATCAAATCCCGGAAACTTGTATTCTTCCCTTTGAAATCGGCTAATCACTAGATCCCTTGAATCGGTTAGTTTTTGGCTTAAAACACATAAAAATAGATCTAACTACTAAAATAGGCCTTGGCCGAATATTCATAGTCACTTACCTTAAGGATCTTAAATCCTCAAATTATCCATGGTTATAGCTTCGTCGAAATCCCTAAAACCACATATTAGATCAACTTCTAACCTTTAATCACAATCAATGGCCCTTGGTCGAATGTCGAGATATGACTTACCTTGATGGTCAAATCCGAAGATCTTTTCCTTTATAGTCGACTATGGCAAAAATCCCGAAAGAATCCCTTTCTTGAAGAAATCGACAAAGACCTATGCTTGAAGCCCTCAAAGATTCGGCTTTCGATGGATTGGAAAGAAAAGAGAAGGAAGAATAAAGATGGAGGATTCTGGCTATGGCTTCTAATGGAGAGGAAAATATTCGGCTAGGTTCCAACAATTACTTAATCTCGACTTGACAAAAGAAAAGAAAGAAAAGAAGAGAAGAGAGCACTAAGAATTGGGCAGAGAGAAAGGAGGAAGCACAAATTGATGAGTAGCCCTCCTTCCTTCCTTTTATAGCCGAAATTATCATCTAAGGAGTCCCTTACTTGGCCACCACTCTTCTATCTCGATAACTTTATCCTTTAATTATCACTTAAAATAAAAGATAATTTAGCAACTATCCTTACTTAGCCGAAATTATTAAACTCAAAGTCCCTTACTTGGCCATCACTTCTCCCTTATTTTCCTCTTTATCTCTTTATTCAAATTAAAAGAATTTAATCCAACAATTATCTCTTGACAAAAATGATAAATAAATCCCTTATTTATCCATTATTTATAAAATAATAAAAGCTCCTAATTTATAGCCATGTGCCGTCCACCTCAGTCTTCTGGAAGCAAAAATAAAACCTCCTTTATTTGCTTCCCAAGTGACTCGAACTCAGGCCCATTCCTCTTGCATATGGCGCCATTTCCATAGGCCCTAAGTGGCATCTTGCACCACTTTTCCAAGCCTGCTTGTGTGTCAAATTTCACAAACTTTTTCTTTTAAGGCCACCTTGCCTTAATTTCCCCTTTTAAACCTTAAAAATCGTCATTTCTAGGTCATTTCTAAGTTTCCAAAAATTTTCCATCGGCTCTGTAAACTTGACATTTCCTTACATTTCCATGACATTTCCTTACAAGACATTTCCTTACATTTCCAAGACATTTCTTACATTTCCAAGGTTCTAAAATGTTCACTTTCCTCTTTTAAACTTAACATTTCCATACATTTCTGTGTTTCCAAAAGTGTTCAAAATATATTCATAACACATAAGATATGTCATTTCATACAATTAAACCAAAAATGCATAGGCCCTTTTCAGGATGTTACAGATCCTACCCTCCTTAAAAATAATTTCGTCCTCGAAATTACTTATTAACGAATAATCGTGACATCTTAACTCACCGCACTACGCTTATGTCTGCGTGACTCGATCTTAATAGAACCATCATACTTTCTAGGCACGTCTCTAAGTTCACGCCCCTAGAACTCATTTCTAACGTCGCGATTTAATCTGATTAAAAAGTTTTATGCATCAAAAATTTTGTTCCACTGATTATTCGCGAACAGCTTTATGAAAAGAGATGTTCAGAAGTAGTTCTTTCGATCAACCAAAGTTTCTAGTTCAAGTTCACTACTCTAACTCAGGGAGTCACATTCACATTCATAAGCAGAGACACATTCATTTCTCCATGAAGTAACATTCATTCACAACATCATTCACTACACTTTTATGGCCATTCCATCCATTTCCCTACCCAGGGGTAATTTCGTCATTTTCCCTACAGGGGTATTTTGGTAATAAATCGGGGTCAATTCGAAAATATTTTTCAAATTAGAGGTATTTCAAAATTTACAAAATCTCTGGGTTATTTTGTTTTCCAAATCAGAGGTGTTGCAAAAATTTCAGAAATCGAGGTTATTTCGGTAATTTTGGAAGTCAGGGGCAGTTCCGTAAATTTTCCAAATCAGGGTATCTTGTTATTTGTAAAACATAAGTTTTTGATATCTTTGTAAAGTAGAAATATTGTAGCAAAGGTCGAGGGTATTTTTGAAAATCTTAAGAACTAAGGGTATTTTAGTAATTTACAATACAGGGGCATTTTTGTAATTTTGTAAATCGGAGATATTTTGGAAAAAAAATTTCACAATAATCTTTTACTACAATTAAAAGGGTAATTTAGGGATTTTAAAACTAGGAATTTTGTAAAACTGCATGGCTAGTCCCTTTCGGGTTTTAATGATTGGTTTAGCCCGTGAATAAGTCCTCTTGGTTAGGGTGAGCAGTTACTACGCACTGTAGGATTCCAAAGAAAGAGGAGGTGAGTCACTAGGACTGCTTAAGTACTAGGCTCTTCCGAATCCAATCCTAGACATGCGCACAATGGTTACCACACCCTAACTCGGCGTCTTAGTCATAGGTTTGTTTAATGGAATTAAGTCTTATGTGTTTGTGTTTGAGTAAACTAGTCCTAGGGTTCAAGTTCCTATCATGCTATTCTACGTTCCATTCCTCTTCTACCCTTCCATAATTCATAACATAAACCACATAATCACACAAATGGTTAGGGGTACTTACCAGTGGATCATGGTCGGAGACTTAGGTGCCATGCCAGAAAACCTGCTCATTTTCAAAAATACTTTCATAAAACTCATTTGGGCTCGATTTGAAAAACGTTTTGGGCCTTATCCCACAGGCCGAGAGTTTAAAACTGGGCTCTGATACCAAACTGAAACACCCCAAACCCGGCCCACGAGCTTTGACCAGATTTGGTATGTTCCTCAAGTAAACCGGTTCAAAATTCTTTTGTTCTTAGGAAAACTTGTGTGATTTTAAGAAAAATATTGTTTTGGGTTGGGCTTATGTTGAAAACAGGTTCTTTTTATATTGAAATCCCTTTTATCTTAAGTGACAAAATATTTAGGGTTTAGTTTAAAAGAAATTTTAATTAAATTTTAATAGATAAAATTCATAATCATAATAAATAAAAATAAGTGTAAAGTAATTCAACTATGGCCTTATGGCCTTATTACATCAAGTAATTCCCAAAATAATTCAAAGTACTAAAATAAATTCAAGAGTCCTCAAAAATATAAACTTCATGTTGAGCATGGCCACCACAAGTTCTGCCGTCCCGATCCATCACTGTTCATCACCTAAAAAATGTTCCCCAACTGGGTGAGTCAAACAGACTCAATGTGTACACGACACTAAATCATAATAGAATCAGGCATATCACATATTACACATTCAAAACATAGAATACAGGTTATGATGCATTCCCAAACCCAAACCTAGTTGTCCATCCGCTACACACCCCGCACTGCCGGTCACACCGTGGGACTACTAAGTCAACCCTCCTTCCGCTACACTCCAAATCTGCGGTCTTAGGTCACCGCATACTGTGGTCTTAGGTCACCACTTTTAGATTATCGTGGTCTTAGGTCACCACTTTTCAGATATCACGGTCTTAGATCACCGTGTTCGTGGTCTTAGGTCACCACATTCACTCCCCTTTCAAAACAAAACCATATGCCCCATATAATAATATGCATAATATGCGAGTTCACATTCTTATCATATTCTCATGTTACAAATAACATTTTTCATATTCCTAGTAGAAGTAGGAAACGCATTCTGAGTATTTAGTACCATAACATGGTACCTTAGCCACTTTCATATTCTTAATATCACATATTTTAATTAAACACACCATAAAACATATTAAGAATTAGTGTGGGGTACACACTGATACACTTAGCGGTTCACTTAAATCCAGAAAAATCGATCTATCGCTTTAGATCCTAAAACCCTACATTTGGCCACATTTAGTATTTTAGGAAAAAGCCTATTCGGCTAATTTAATCAAATCTCAAGGATTATCGTATCCACTTTCTTACCTTGCTGCCGATTTGATAATTAATCAAATCCCGGAAACATGTATTCTTCCCCTTTGAAATCGGCTAATCACTAGATCCCTTGAATCGGTTAGTTTTTGGCTTAAAACACATAAAAATAGATCTAACTACTAAAATAGGCCTTGGCCGAATATTCATAGTCACTTACCTTAAGGATCTTAAATCCCGAAATTATCCACTGGTTATAGCTTCTGTCGAAATCCCTAAAACCACATGTTAGATCAACTTCTAACCTTTAATCACAATCAATGGCCCTTGGCCGAATGTCAGATATGACTTACCTTGATGGTCAAATCCCGAAGATCTTTTCCTTTATAGTCGACTATGGCAAAAATCCCGAAAGAATCCCTTTCTTGAAGAAATGGACATCACCTATACTTGAAGCCCCTCAAAGATTCGGCTTTGATGGATTGGAAAGAAAAGAGAAGGAAGAATAAAGATGGAGGATTGGCCATGGCTTCTAATGGAGAGGAAAATATTCGGCTAGGTTCCAACAATTACTTAATCTCGACTTGACAAAAGAAAAGAAAGAAAAGAAGAGAAGAGAGCACTAAGAATTGGCAGAGAAAGGAGGAAGCACAAATTGATGAGTAGCCCTCCTTCCTTCCTTTTATAGCCGAAATTATCATCTAAGGAGTCCCTTACTTGGCCACCACTCCTCTATCGATAACTTTATCCTTTAATTATCACTTAAAATAAAATATAATTCAGCAACTATCCTTACTTAGCCGAAATTATTAAACTCAAAGTCCCTTACTTGGCCATCACTTCTCCCTTATTTTCCTCTTTATCTCTTTATTCAAATTAAAAGAATTTAATCCAACAATTATCTCTTGACAATAATGATAAATAAATCCCTTATTTATCCACTATTTATAAAATAATAAAAGCTCCTAATTTATAGCCATGTGCCGTCCACCTCGCCTTCTACGGAAGCAAAAATAAAACCTCCTTTATTTGCTTCCCAAGTGACTCGAACTCAGAGCCCATTCCTCTTGCATATGGCGCCATTTCCATAGGCCCTAAGTGGCATCTTGGACCACTTTTCCAAGCCTGTTTGTGTGTCAAATTTCACAAACTTTTTCTTTTAAGGCCACCTTGCCTTAATTTCCCCTTTTAAACCTTAAAACTCGTCATTTCTAGGTCATTTCTAAGTTTCCAAAAATTTTCGATCGGCTCTATAATCTTGACATTTCCTTACATTTCCATGACATGTCCTTACATTTCCAAGACATTTCCTTACATTTCCATGACATTTCCTTACAAGACATTTCCTTACATTTCCAAGGTTCTAAAAATGTTCACTTTCCTCTTTTAAACTTAACATTTCCATACATTTCCAAGTTTCCAAAAGTGTTCAAAATATATTCATAACACATAAGATATGTCATTTCGTACAATTAAACCAAAAATACATAGGCCCTTTTCAGGATGTTACACTTACACTAAAGTATTAATATACCATATTTTTCGATTTCACCAACCTTGCGATTTTTAGTCTAATGCTTAATTACGGTATATTCATCTAACCCATGAGATAAGTGTGAGGTTACACACCTGATTACGGTGAGAACTATACTTTCCCGCTCGTCAATACCTAAATACATGTCACGCTTGATTAGAACACTAATACTTAACATAAATCTATGCTAAAGTAAGCGGTCTAGATTTTTACCCTCAGAATCTCGAACAAAAACTATTTGTCGATTCTCCCCGGTTGACGGTTCACAACCTGGTGGAAAACCCCAAACAGCTAAAGGCTCTGAACTACGAACAACTTCGAATAATTGATTCTCCCGGATGAGGGTCCACAACCCGGTGGAAAGTCTCGGATTGTTAAAAAATGATTTCTTCGCTTGAATCTAGAGGGAATAGCGAATTTGCCCCTCTTCTGAACACTATTCACTACCCTTTTCGACCCTATCTTGTTTGCCTCCATTGACAAAAGAATATTAGTCCAATTAATATTTAGGAAATTAAGTCTATAGGTTTTAAGGGCGAAATCGGCTTACCACGAAATCTTACGTTCACTGGATGAAAATCGAGCGATAACGTCCCTAACATAAGAATCGATTTGTCACCCATCTTTGAAGAAATAACGAGTAATATGGAAGTCCTTGATAGAAACCCTTACCTTAACACTTTGAACCGAATCCTAGCGATTCACGATGATTATGAACACTCCGAGTTTCGGCCTTTTTTTCTATGTCACTATAAAGACGAAAAAGATTGTCTAAGAGAGAGATAGAGGATATTTTCGGTCAAAAGACCCTCCCAAATCAAGAGTAAATTCGACAAAGAAAAGAAAAAAATAAAGAATCGAAGAGGGTTCTTAGAAGAATAATCACAACGAAAGCAAAGAAAATGATTGATAAGAAAATATAGGTGAAGAGGAAGGTTGGTCGGGAAGAAAGAAAAAAAATAATACTAGTAACATTCGGCCATAGAGGAGAAGAGAAAAGAAATGGCTTTTGTGTGTTTTGATATTTTTGGCACTAGGAGAAAAGAATTTGAGAGGTTTGACAAAATATGACCAAATGGTCAAAAAGTAATGACCAAAAGAAGAAAAACCAAGATGTTTACCCAAAGCCTAAAGTGCATTCGGCTATGAGAGAAAAAAAAATGAAAAGAAAAGTGTTTTGGGAAAAACAAAAATGACCAAAATGAGAGTAACCACTAGCTACACATCCTTACCAATGCCTACAACAAAATTTCGGCCACCCCCTAGCCCCCAAAACCATCCAAGCTCATGGACAAAGCTTGGCCATTCCAAACTTTCCAAAACACATCCCTTAAGAAGTGCCTTGTGTCCCCCCTTACTTGCCATAAGCTCATGATTTCTTTCCTTAAGTTCACTCTTACCATATCTCTTAGCCATCATACCATAAAATAAAAGTCTAACTTACCAAGAATAAAGCTTGGCCGACACTTGCTAGGAAAGAGCAAAAAAATAATATTCACAAAATGCATACTAGGGGATTCGAACCTCTCTCCACAAGACCATACATGTTGCGCATAACCTCTTAACCAATGGCTCATTTTTTTGCTATCTTTTTACCACTTAATTACCTTAAGCATCAAGGTTACTTGTTCAATTTCAATAAAGTACTCATTACTAAAATTTATTCTAATTTCGAATAAATCTCGAGCCTTCTCAAGACTATATTAAACACACAAATTGACTCATTCACAAGCTAAACACCAAAATCATGCAACATATCGATACTAAATTTTTAGGATGTTACAATTCTACCCCCTTAAAGAAAATTGCGTCCTCGAAATTTACCTGGTTAAAAGAGGTGAGGATATTGTTGCCGAATTGCATCCTCAGGCTCCCATGTAGCTTCTTCCGCTCTGTGATTTCGCCATAGAACCTTAACCAATGGCACTGTCTTCTTTCTTAGCACCTTAACATCACGATATAAGATTTTCACCGGTTCTTCCTCGAAAGAAAAGTCCGGCCTTATCTCCACTTCTTCTACCGGTACTATGTGAGACGGATCCGATCGATAATGCCTTAACATAGAGACATGGAAGACGCTATGAATCTGACTCAACTCCGGAGGTAATTCAAGCTGATAGGCCACTGGTCCTACACGCTTCAACACACGGTACGGTCCAATGAACCTAGGGCTCAACTTGCCCTTCCTTCCAAATTTGAAAATCTTCTTCCAAGGTGAAACTTTTAGAAAGACCTGATCTCCCACCGCAAACTCAATATTCTTATGCTTCAGATCCGCATACGACTTTTGTCTATTCGAAGCTTCCTTTAACCATGCTCGAATCACCTTTACCTTTTCTTCCGTCTCAGATATCAATTCAGGACCCAACAACTGTCGTTCCCCCAATTCAGTCCAACAAGTAGGGGTACGACACCTACGACCATATAATGCTTCATAGGGTGCCATTTGGATCTTTGGATTGGTAATCTGTTATTATACGCGAACTCTGCCAACGGTAGAAAATCTTCCCAACTACCTCTGAAGTCAAGCACACAACCCCTTAACATGTCTTCCAAAATCTGGATTACTCTTTCCGACTGACCATCTGACTGAGGGTGAAAAGTCGTGCTGAAGTTTAACTTTGTTCCCAGAGCCTCATGTAAAGCTTTCCAAAACCGTGATGTGAACCTAGGGTCCCTGTCCGATATAATAGACACTGGTACCCCATGCAACCTCACGATTTTCGATACATACAACTTAGCCAACTTCTACAGTGGGTAATCCGCATGAACTGGTAGAAAATGAGCAGTCTTTGTCAATCGATCCACTATCACCCAGATAGAATCTTTCTTAGTAGGTGTTAAGGGCAACCCACTAACAAAGTCCATTGTTATCCGCTCCCATTTCCATAGAGGAATCTTTACCGATTGCAATAAACCTGACGGTAATTGATGTTCTGCCTTCACTTGCTGAGAAGTCAAGCACTTACCCACAAAATCAGTAACCTCCCGCTTTAACCTTGGCCACCAATACTGCTCACGGAGGTCTCGATACATCTTATTTCCTCCGGGGTGCATAGCATAAGGGCTACTATGTGCCTCACGCAAAATCATTAGTCTCAAATCCGAATCCATGGGCATACAAACTCTTCCACGAAAACACATCACTCCATCCTTGTTCATTCCAAAATCCCCTATTACACCACTTTCAGCTTGTTGCATTAACGGACCCAACTTTTCATCTGATAACTGCTTTTCCTTGATCTGTTCTAACCACAAAGGCTTCACCTGAAGTTCCGCTAGCAGACTGCCATCCTCATACAAACTAAGATGAGCAAACGTTGCTCTTAACTCCGATACTACCTTACGACTCAATGCGTCTGCCACCACGTTAGCCTTTCCAGGATGGTACTCGATTGAGAAGTCATAATCCTTTAACAGGTCCACCCACCTCCGTTGTCTCAAGTTTAACTCCTTTTGGGTAAGGAGGTACTTAAGACTCTTATGATCCGTATAAATGATAAACTTCTCACCATAGAGATAGTGCCTCCATATCTTTAAAGCAAAAACCACCGCAGCCAACTCCAAGTCATGAGTAGGATAGTTGACTTCGTGCGGCCTTAACTGACGAGAAGCATAAGCCACCACTTTTCCACCTTGCATCAACACACATCCTAAACCCGTGTGTGACGCATCACAGTAAACAATAAACTGTTTTCCAGCCTCAGGTTGAATCAGTACTAGCGCTTCCGTTAAAATCTTCTTTAGTTTCTCGAAACTCTCTTGTTGTTTATCGGTCCACACATACGGTACTTCCTTTCGCAACAGCTTAGTTAGGGGTGCAGCAATCAACGAAAACCCCTCAACAAAGCGTCTATAATAACCAGCCAAACCTAAGAAACTCGAATCTCAAACCCATCGCTTCTGGTGGTTTCCAATCCAACACCGCCTCTACCTTCTGATGATCAACTCTGATTCCTTTGGCTGACACAACGTGCCCCAAGAAAGTCACCTCCTTCAGCCAAAATTCACACTTACTGAATTTGGCATAAAGTTGCTTCTCTCGCAGTATTTGCAATAATGTGCGCAAATGTGAGTCATGCTCTTCTTCATTCCTCGAATATACCAAGATATCATCTATGAACACCACCACAAACCGGTCTAGATAGGGTTGAAAGACTCGGTTCATCATGTCCATAAATGCAGCTGGTGCATTGGTCAAACCAAACGGCATCACCAAAAACTCATAATGTCCATAACAGGTTCGGAATGCCGTCATATGAATATCTGCCTCATTAACCTTGAGTTGATGATAACCCGATCTCAAATCAATCTTGGAGAAAACTGAAGCTCCCCTCAATTGATCAAACAAGTCGTTGATTCTCGGCAATGGATACCTATTCTTGATCGTCAATTTATTCAACTGCCTATAATCAATGCACATACGCATCGACCCATCATTCTTCTTGACGAACAAAACTGGTGCCCCCCACGGAGACACACTCAGTGGAATAAATCACCGATCCAACAATTCTTGAATTTGAGCTTTAAGCTTCGCTAACTCCTTCGGTGCCATTCTATAAGGAGCAATGGACACCAGAGCCGTTCCGGGCAAAAGCTCAATGCAAAATTCTACTTCCCGATCTGGAGGTAGACCCGGAAGTTTCTCGGGAAAAACATCTGGAAATTCTTTCATCGTTCTCACACTTTCCACCGATAGTTCCTTGGCATCCAAAGCATTGATGAAGGCTAGGAATGCTCCATACCCTTTTCGCACCAACTTTCTGCCTTTAAAGCAGATACCACATTTGCCAAAAAGTTCCTTCGCTCGCCTATCATTACTACCTCCTTATCAGCCAAAGTCCTTATTGACATCTGCTTTTCAGCACAATCCAATTACGCCCGGTGCTTTAGCAACCAATCCATGCCCAAAATAAGATCGAACTCGCCGAAAGGCAGTTCCATCAAATCCGCCAAAAATATTTCTCTTTGAATTTCTAAAGGCATGTCTCTATACAATTTATTCACGATTACTGATTGTCCTAAATGACTAATTACCGTCATCTCTCTATCAGAAATCTCGAATCTAATATTCAGGTTTCCAGATATGGCACTAGCAATATACGAGTTGGTAGACCCGATATCTATCAAAGCAGTAATAGGTACATCAAGGATGAAGAACGTACCAGTTATCACATCAGGTGCATCGCCATCTTCACGACGCCTGACCGCATAGACCAACCCCGGCTGTCTTGCCTCCGCGTTACCCCTGAAGCCATTACCTCGACCCGGTGCACCTTGACCACGTCCAGCCCCATTACCACCATGACCTGGTCCACGGCCTCTCGGTGGCTGTTGAGCGCCTCTGACTGGCTGTGCATCAGGGTTACGAGCTTCTTGAGCCGTAGCAGTCCGTTGAGGGCAATTCCTAAACTGGTGATCCTTGGAACCACATTTAAAACAACCTCCAGTTCTCTTCCAACATTCCCGGTGTCGCTTTCCCATAGTCCGCACATTCTCGAATCGATTGTAGTAGCACAGATGCTCTAGCTTGAGCTGGCTCATCACTCCGAGGCCTCTTTTGAAACCTTTTAGTAAAACCTGAGTACTTAAAATCCCTCTTGCCTCTAACTCTTTCCCGGTTCTGACATTCTGAGTTCTTAGCCTCTTTGGCTATCTTGGCTTTCTCCACAAGCGTGGCAAAAATCCTTTCTTGTTGCGGGGCTATCAGTACCTGTAACTCGTCATTCAGCCCATCCTCAAAACGTACACAGTGCTCATGATCGGTCGGCACTATTGTGTGAGCATAACGGGTCAAGCGAAGAAATTCTGCCTCGTAAGCTGCCACTGTCTTATTCCCTTGAACCAGATTCAGGAATTCTTTCCTTCGGGCATCCACATAACTTGCCCCGACATACTTTCCTTGAAAAGCAACTTTGAAGAAATCCCATGTAACACGTTCATCCTGGGTGCCTTCTCGAACAGTAAGCCACCATTGATACGCCTCGTCCCTCAACAAAGACACAGCTCCTCTTAGTTTCTGCTCGATAGTACAATTCAGGTCATCCATAATCCACTCTACAGCCTCGAGCCAATATTCCGTAACATTTGGGGCTACTCTAGAAATACCCCTAAAAACTTCAGCACCACTCGATCTAAGTCGTTCTAAAATTGATCCACGAACTGCTGGCCCAGTTCTAGCTCCAGCAACTCTTTCCAAGACTCGCAACATTGCTTGGGTCAAGGCAATGTCCTCCCTCGTATGATCATGCGATACGATCCTCCCCGAGTGATGCAAAGGCCCATTTTTGGTATATGTCCCGACATTTCAGACGCAACCCTAGCACCTCGGCCTCTACCACGGCCACGCCTACCACGTCCACGTCCTCTAGCGCTCATTTTGACTATTTTGGTTTAATCTGATTACAAGTTTTATGAATCAGAATACTATTTCAGTGCTTACTAACGATATTTTATGAGATATAAGAGATAGAGTTGTTTTCGCAATCACATCCTATAGTCTCAATCTCTACAGTTTCAACACCTAAAACTAAAAGTTCTAGAGTGTTCCTATGATCATATCACCATAATAAACATTCAATATATGAATACTCACTTGACTTGGTGCCGGATGCTCGTGGTGCCATACTACCTTTAAAACATAAATTCTATAAATTCGAAACAACTTGAAACAAAAAATATTGTTGAACCCAAACCACAGCCGAGTTTTGAAACTGGCTCTAATACCATAAAATGTAACACCCCAAACCCTGGTCTATGCATTAAGACCAGATTTGGTATGTCACACAAAACGAACATACATCTAGTCATTTATTGATTTAAATAAAACAGATCTTCAACTATTTTGAAATTGAAGTTTATTAAAATCGAGGTTAATTTAAAATCTATGATTTAAGACATAAGAGTTTATAAATTAAAACTTAGAAATTAATTGGTAAAAATTTTACAAGAAGATTAAAATATTTAAGAAAAACCCCTTTTTGCACGAGAATTTAAGAAAATATTTATAAAAATAGAATAGTCCCATTTTAGTATTTAAACATAATTAAAATCCATCCACAAGTAAAAATCCATAAAAATAATACCAGAGGCCTTATTACATCATAGCTGAAATAGTAATTAATTAAAAAATACTTAGGAGTAGTTCAAAGCTCATATAAACCTTTATTTGAAGTATGGGCTCCACGAAGTCATCCCCGGCCCAAGCCTCCATTACTGATCGTTACCTGAGAAGGGTAAAGGAAACGGGGTGAGTTACTTAGAACTCAGTGTGTAACCCACTTACCAAGTTGACTGGGCCAAAACCATTTAAGCATTAATTGGGCCTAAGCCCATTTACAAATATATCAATTTAACATGTGTAAAATGCATGTAATATGAAATTCCCAACCATACCTAAATTTCCATCCGCTACACACCACCCGTACCAACCAAAGACACTGTGGGAGCTTTAGTCACCCACCCCGCCAACACAACAATCGCAGGCATTATGCCGTTTAATTCAATAATTCGCAGGCTAGTGGCCATTTACAACCAATCGCAGGCATTATGCCATTTAATTCATTAATTCGCAGGCCAGTGGCCATTTACAATATTTGTGGACGAGCCACCAGAATAATGTAGCAGAGCTACCAAAACTTCTCTTCATCAATATCCCATCCCATGCAATCATGTATATAAAATGCATAACAATTATTCATATGATAATTCCACCATAAAGTCCGTAAAAGATTTATTACAAACTGGCCCGTATTACAATTTGGCCCATTTCACAAGTTGGCCCATTTCACATTTTTAATACCGATTTCATGCACTTACACTAAAGTATTAATATACCATATTTTCTGATTTCACCAACCTTGCGATTTTTAGTCTAATGCTTAATTACGGTATATTTATCTAACCCATGAGATAAGTGTGAGGTTACACACCTGATTACGGTGAGAACTATATTTTCCCGCTCGTCAATACCTAAATACATGTCACGCTTGATTAGAACACTAATACTTAACATAAATCTATGCTAAAGTAATCGGTCTAGATTTTTACCCTCAGAATCTCGAACAACAACTATTTGTCGATTCTCCTCGGTTGATGGTTCACAACCCGGTGGAAAACCCCAAACAGCTAAAGGCTCCGAACTACGAACAACTTCAAATAATTGATTCTCCCCGGGTGAGGGTCCACAACCCGGTGGAAAGTCTCGAATTGCCGAAACAGCCCTTCACTTGAATCTAGAAGGAATAGCGAATCCGCCCCTCTTCCGAACACTATTCACTACCCTTTTCGACCCTATCTTGTTTGCCTCCATTGACAAAAGAATATTAGTCTAATTAATATTTAGGAAATTAAGTCTATAGGTTTTAAGGGCGAAATCGGCTTACCACGAAATCTTACGTTCACGGGATGAAAATCGATCGATAACGTCCCTAAGGTAAGAATCAATTTGTCACCCATCTTTGACGAAATAACGAGTAATATGGAAGTCCTTGATAGAAACCCTTACCTTAACACTTTGAACTGAATCCTAGCGATTCACGAAGATTACGAACACTCCGAGTTTCGGCCTTTTTTTCTATGTCACTATAAAGACGAAAAAGATTGTCTAAGAGAGAGATAGAGGATATTTTCGGTCAAAAGACCCTCCCAAATCAAGAGTAAATTCGATAAAGAAAAGAAGAAAAAATAAAGAATCGAAGAGGGTTCTTACCGAATAATCAAAACGAAAGCAAAGAAAACGATTGATAAGAAAATATAGGTGAAGAGGAAGGTTCGGTCAAGAAGAAGGAAAAAAAAATACTAGTAACATTCGACCATGGAGGAGAAGAGAAAAGAAATGGCTTTTGTGTTTTGATATTTTCGGCACTAGGAGAAAAGAATTTGAGAGGTTTGACAAAATATGACCAAATGGTCAAAAAGAAATGACCAAAAGAAGAAAAACCAAGATGTTTACCCAAAGCCTAAAGTGCATTCGGCTATGAGAGAAAAAAAATGAAAAGAAAAGTGTTTTGGGAAAAACAAAAATGACCAAAATGAGAGTAACCACTAGCTACACATCCTTACCAATGCCTACAACAAAATTTCAGCCACCCCCTAGCCCCCAAAACCGTCCAAGTTCATGGACAAAGCTTGGCCATTCCAAACTTTCCAAAACACATCCCTTAAGAAGTGCCTTGTGTCCCCCCTTACTTGCCATAAGCTCATGATTTCTTTCCTTAAGTTCACTCTTACCATATCTCTTAGCCATCATACCATAAAATAAAATTCTAACTTACCAAGAATAAAGCTTGGCCGACACTTGCTAGGAAAGAGCAAAAAATAATATTCACAAAATGCATACTAGGGGATTCGAACCTCTCTCCTCAAGACCATACATGTTGCGCATAACCTCTTAACCAATGGCTCATTTTTTTGCTATCTTTTTACCACTTAATTACCTTGAGCATCAAGGTTACTTGTTCCATTTCAATAAAGTACTCATTACTAAAATTTATTCTAATTCTGAATAAATCCCGAGCCTTCTCAAGACTATATTAAACGCACAAATTGACTCATTCACAAGCTAAACACCAAAATCATGCAACATATCGATACTAAATTTTTAGGATGTTACACCGACACCGAGAGTCCCTTCATTTAGCACCATTTCATGAAGTGAATAGTTTGTAGAATGACTATGCTGCAACACATGCAGTTGCAGTAACATTCTTACTGCAGATACTCAAAAATACTTTATAACTCAATTAGATATGCACGTAAAATATATATAACCCGTTCATTTTTGTGCTTGAATTTCCAGACGTTATACTTGAACCATGGACTCCAATGTCGAGGAAGGAAGAGGCAATAGTATTTAGAGGGAGTACAAATAAATAAAAAGGGGGGATCTTGTTTTCACTTTATTTTAATTTTTATGATATTTTAAGTTTTAGTTTTAAGCCTTTTTAGGAATTTATTTCTCGCATAATAAAATAAGAGGTTGAAATCATTAATAAAATTGAACAATTTACAAAATAATAAGTGTGGCAATAGATATGTACATGTTTAGGATTGGATCTGTCTAGGAAGAGCTTGGTATTTAAGCAGTCGAACTTGACTCACCTCCTTTTTTTGGGATCCTACTTGGTGTACAGTATCTATTCACTTCTATATTTTCATTTTCTCTATTGTTTTTAATAGTGGGGTGTAATATCCAGGATTTAGGGGTTATGAAATTTTTCGCTTGAATGTGTGTATTGTCTTGTTGTGTGCTCTTTGTATGAGTTTTAGGGACTTCGAGAATTTTAAAATATAGGAGAATGCCTTAGAAAAATATTAGATTTTTAGTCTTAGAAGGGGAGCTAAGCAAGTTTGGCCTTAAGAGAATTAATTTGAGGTTTAATCACAAGACAAGTCAATTAGTAAAGTGGTGATGGCGCATGGGTGAATGCATGAAGGTAGAGGTTCGAATCCCTTAGCTAGCAATAGGATGGAATTTTAATTTTTGTTCTCTTTCCTATAGTGTCGGTCAAACCTTATCTTGATTGGATGGACTTTTCTTTTATTTTTTTAGATAGTAGACCAAAGGGAAAAGGCAAGTTAGTAGTTATGGTAAGGAATCAAGTTGTTAAGGAAGGTTTAGGGGACAAAAGGCTTGAAGAGTGGATGATGTTTTGAAGCTTTTCCATGGTCATTTGACCATGAACCTAGACGGCATAAGGGCTAAGGGGGTTGGTTTAATGGTGATAGTGATTAAGGGGATGATAGGGAAGAAATGAGGAGGAAAAAGGGGGATTGTGTTGGCTTGTGAGTTGGCGAATGTTGTATGGGATTAGGGGTGTTAGTTGACCAAAATCTTAACAATTTGTGCATCTTTTCCTTTCTCCAAATTTTTCTTCCTAGCTGAAATGGTCATTTGCATTAGGTGAAAACTTTGTTTTGTTGTGGCTATCATATTTTGACCAAATTGGTACTCTTTTTCTTTGTTTTTCTTTCAAGCTTTTCTCTCTTTTTGGTACCAAAATATTACCACTTTTGAAGGCATTTTCTTTCATCCTTTCTTACTTGACCATTACCAAAAAGTTTAGAAGACATTTCACATTTCTTTTCTTCCTCTCTAGTGCCGAAATCATCCTAGCACCAAGGGCATATCTCATATTCTCTTTTCTTTTCTTTCTCTTTCTCTTTTCTCCTTCTTTCTCTTAGCCGAAACCATTCTCTATTTCCACCATCTTTTCTCTTCTCTTTTGTTAAAGCCAAAATCACCATTTCTTTTCTTTTTAATTGTTAAGGTCGAATCCCGTTATAGTTCAAGTAAGGGTGAATCAATCTCTGTGTTACGGGTAAGGATTATCTATCAATCATTTTCTTTCTTTTCTTTTGGATTAGCCGAATCTAGGAATCTAATCCTTTTTTATTATCTTTGGCCGAAACTTGAAGGAAAGTTTGGGGTTTCTTTGTAGCCAACGTTTAGGGGGAATCATTCGGGATTTGAATAATCCAAGGTAAGGAGATGATGATATTCGGCCAAAGGCCATATCTTTTTAGTGATAATCGATTTCTAACATAGTGTTATGTAGGTGCTATCGACGTTGTAGGCAAGGGTCGGAAATCTTAAGTATTATATCGCTTTCCGTGTTTGCAAGGTGTGTAACTTATGCTAAACTTCTAATAGATCAATAGCTTTATTGATAAAAAAGTGTTTATAAAGAAATATAAATTTTTATGGCTTCGGGTACCATTCAATGGTACGGTGAATTGAGGTATGTTATTCCTTCGTACTATGTATGATTCTAATATGAAACATATTTGATATTTGATTATGATTTTGATATAATGTACAAGGCATAATATTTACATCGCTAATAATGCTATATGCATAATATGAAATGTGTCCGATTCTCGATATGATAATGGAGCATATGGCATGATAATGAAATAATATGTTATTGCATGGGCATATGGGTAATATTGAAAGGGAAGTGTTCCGGTGGTTTTACCACATTATCCGTGACTTTGGTCACAATATTATGAATCCGGTGACTTCGGTCACGATATTATGAATCCGGTGACTCTGTCACAATTATTCGTGGCTATGCCACGATTATAAGGGCGATGTGCATGTTGACTGCAAAGAAGCGCTTCGATGGTGTGTAGCGGATGGAGGGTCGATTTAGTAATCCCCACGGTGTGATTGGTAGGTACGGGTGGTGTGTAGCGGATGGATATCTAAGTTGGGTTCGAGATTGCATTTCATTTTATATGTACATGTGATTATCTGATTTGCTATATTATGGGCTTATGGCTAAATGTGATTTAAATGGGCTTTATTACTATGATCGATTGGGTTTTTAGTGTACTGTTACACATTGAGTCTGTTGACTCACCCTTCAGTGGGATATCTTTTCAGGTGATACTCAATGATTTGGACCGGGTCAGTAAGGACTACGTGGTGGCCATTGCTCAACTCAGTAAATTGGGTTTTCCTTTATATTAAACTTACTATGTTTTCTTATATATTTTGGGATTTAATTTGGGATATGTTTTTGTAATAAGGTCGCCATTAGCTATGTTACTTTTACGTTTTAATTTATATTCTGCTACGATCAATTTCAACTAAACAATTAAATATTTCGATAATCGTATGAAAATGTTTTGACATCTAAATACTTATGGTTTTCAAAATATTAATAATACATAAATTTGGATCTTCTTTTGATAAAATAATTTTTTATTAAAAACATAGATTTTGATGATTATATATATATAAACAAATTTAAATTTCAAAACGATTTTTAACAAGTTCGTACTTCAAATCTATTCTTTACCACAAAATCACATCTTTTTACAAAACGACAAAACAAATTTTTCTTAAGAAGCATACCAGATCCGGTCGGGATTTGTGGGCCGGGTTTGGGGTGTTTCAACTTGGTATCACAGCCCAGTTGTAAACACTCGGCCTTGGGTTTTGAAGCCCACAACGTTTTCAAAATTAATTCCAAATGACTTTTTGAAAATTTTTGGTTAAAATGATTTAATAGAAGCATGGCACCCGAGTCTCGACCCAAGTCCGCCAGGTAAGTTCTTTTGTTGATAAATTAATTTCAGTATGTTGATAAGACTAAGGAAACTATACTTTAGAGACATGGACCCTAGGTATATGTGTACTTATACGGGAAAAATCACTGATTAAAACTCTGTTGCATAAAATTTTCTTTAAACAAGAAAGTGAAAAGACTCTAATGCCTAAATTTTCGTAAAAACAAATAAGACACTAAGTAGACATGAGTTCTAGGGGACGTGGTCGCCGTGGACGCCGTGAGAGAGCGAGAATGGTTGTGTCGAACCGATTAGGTGCAGTCGTGGTTCCGAAAATGAAGCTCCGCCACCATTTGTTGGAGCGTAATTTCATGAGCAAACCGGAGGAGATGACGTCTGATCGCAGCTATGCTACGAGTCTTAGAAGCAGTAGCGAGGAGCTAGTATGGGTAATGGAGCACGAAAGTCGGTGGGTGAGAGACTTAGATCTAATGGAGCCGAGGTTTTTAGGGAGTATCGGGGTAGCTCCGAATGTAGCGGAGTATTGGTTAGAAACAATCGAGAGGATCATGGACGATTTGGATGCTGATCGCCGAGGAGAAGCCGAAGGCGCTGTTTCATTGCTTCGTGACGAGGCGTACCAGTGGTGGCTCACTGTCAAGGAGAGTATTCCTGTGGATCGTGTGGATTGGGGGTATTTTAAGATTAAGTTTGAAGGGAAATATGTCGGAGCTAGCTACATTGACTCTCGAGAGAAAGCGTTCTGAATGCGGTACAAGGAAATAAATCGATAGTTGAGTATGAAGCAGAGTTTTTACGGTTAAGCCGATATGCCAGAGGGATTGTAGCTACTGATTATGAGCGGTGTGTCAGATTTGAGGATGGGTTGCGAGATGAGCTGCGAGTGTTGATTGCACCGCATCGTGAGAGGGATTTTGCAATTTTAGTGGGTAGAGCACGGATAGCTGAAGAAGTTAAGCAGACTGAGAGACAGAACAGAGATCGAGGTCAGAATAAGAAAAAGAGGAGCTATGGGTCTTCAGGGTCATCCGGGAATTTTCAAAAGAAACCTAGAGTTGATGGGTCGCGAGGTCAGCAAGTTGCTTCGGGAGGACAATATCATACTTGTGCTCAATGTGGAAAGATGCACCCGGGAGAATGTTGGAAGAAGACAGGAGGATGTTTCAAGTGTGGATCCAAGGATCATATGATTAAGGATTGTTCGATGGATACAGAGAGAAATCGTCCAAAGAGGTCGAGGTTTTAATCAGCCGCAGAGGTGGACACAGCGGCCGATGAGGGTCGTGGTTCGAGTGGCAGAGGTAATGGTTCGGTAGAGGTCGCGGGACTCGCGCTGAGGCGATGGTAGCACCGAGGCTAGACGGCCCGAGTTTAGTGTATGCGGTTCGTCGGAGGGAAGATAGTGATGCACACCGATGTTATCACGCAGCACGTTTCTTATTTTTAGGTTGCCCTTTATTGCTTTGATAGATATAGGGTCGACTCATTCTTACATCGCTAGTGAAGTATCCGGAACTCTGCATGTGAACTCGAGACTGCACCTAGGAAGATGATCTGCATTTAGTCCTTTAGGATGCATCGTAGTAGTAGATAAGCTCTTTAAGGAAGTGCCTTTAGAAGTTCAAGGGATGCAGTTTTCGGCTAACTTAATGGAGTTGCCATTTGGAGAATTTGACTTGATTCTAGGCATGGATTGGCTAGTGAAGTATCGTGCGAATGTGGATTGTGCTGCTAAGCGGATGTCACTAAGATCTATGGACGATAAGGAAGTTGTGGTGATGGGCGAGAGACGGAATTACTTATCAAATGTAGTATCTGCCCTTAAAGCAGAAAAGATGGTTAGGAAGGGTTGTTTGGCTTTTCTTATGTTCGTTAGTGCCTTAGAGGCTAAGGAGGCAACTGTTGAAGGAGTTAGGACTGTAAGGGAATTCATGGATGTCTTTCCGGAAGAACTTCCAGGATTGCCTCCGGATCGGGAGGTGGAATTTGGGATTGACTTGTTGCCTGGAATGGCGCCAGTATCTATTGCTCCGTATAGAATGGCACCAAAGGAGTTGGTTGAGCTTAAGGCTCAAATTCAAGAGTTGCTTGATCGTGGGTTTATCCGACCTAGTGTGTCACCATGGGGAGCACCAGTTTTGTTCATGAAGAAGAAGGACGGGACTATGCGTATGTGCATAGATTACCGACAGTTGAATAAGCTGACCATCAAGAACAAGTATCCTTTGCCAAGGATAGACGACTTGTTCGATCAGCTTAAGGGAGCTGCGGTATTCTCAAAGATAGATTTAAGGTCGGGGTATCATCAGCTTAAGGTGAAGGAAGCGGATATCCACAAGATAGCTTTCGAACAAGATATGGGCATTATGATTTTTTGGTAATGCCGTTCAGATTGACTAATGCCCCAGCTGCGTTCATGGTTATGATGAATCGGGTTTTTCAACCCTACTTGGATCAGTTTGTTGTTGTGTTCATAGATGACATTCTTGTGTATTCCAAGTCTGAGTTACAGCATGATGAGCATCTTCGGATAGTGTTGCAAGTGTTGAGAGAGAAGAAGCTTTATGCCAAATTCAGAAAGTGTGAATTTTGGCTGAAAGAAGTTGCGTTTTTAGGCCATGTGGTGTCTGCGGAAGGGATAAGAGTGGATCCTCGGAAGATTGAGGCGGTGATAGATTGGAAACCACCTAAGTCTGTAGCTGAGGTTCGTAGTTTCTTGGGATTAGCGGGTTACTACAGAAGGTTCGTCGAAGGATTCTCCTCGATAGCGGCACCTTTGACGAAGTTATTGAGAAAAGAGATACCTTTCGTGTGGGCGGATAAGCAGCAAGAGAGCTTTGAGAAGCTTAAAAGGGTTTTGACTGAAGCTCCGATTTTGATTCAGCCTGAGGCAGGGAAGGACTTTGTGGTGTATTGTGATGCGTCTCACATTGGATTGGGATGTGTTTTGATGCAAGACGGGAAGGTGGTTACGTATGCGTCTCGGCAATTGAGGCCTCACGAGGTTAACTACCCGACGCATGACTTGGAGTTAGCAGCAATAGTCTTTGCTCTTAAGGTGTGGAGGCATTACTTGTATGGAGAAAAGTCAGTAATCTATACGGACCACAAGAGTCTTAAGTATCTGCTGACTCAGAAGGAGCTGAATCTGAGATAACGAAGATGGGTGGAGTTGTTGAAAGACTACGATTGTTCTATAGAGTATCATCCAGGCAAGGCGAATGTAGTAGCAGATGCCCTAAGTAGGAAAGTGGTGTCGGATTTAAGGGCGATGTTCGCACATCTTAGTCTTTATGACGACGGAAGCTTGTTGGCGGAACTACAAGTAAAGCCGATGTGGTTGAGTCAGGTGAAAGAAAGACAGTTGGTAGATGATGATTTAAGTGTTAAACTACAGCAAGTGCAGAATGGGGACCTGGAAGATTATGGTGTTAACAGCGATGGAGTTTTGTGTTTCAAGGGTAAGGTCTGTATGCCGAAGGATGAGGAGCTTAGGCAAAGAATTCTTCAGGAATCGCATAGTGGTCCTTATGCGATGCATCCGGGAGGTAGTAAGTTGTATAGGGATCTTCGGGATCAATTTTGGTGGCCTGGTCTTAAGCGGGAAGTTGCGGAATTTGTGGGGAAGTGCTTAACGTGTCAGCAAGTTAAGGCTGAACACCAAGTTCCATTGGGATTGCTTCAGCCGATAAAGATTCCGCAATGGAAGTGGGAGCGTATCACCATGGACTTTGTTAGTGGACTTCCCCTTACGCCTACCAAGAAAGAATCGGTGTGGGTGATAGTGGATCGATTGACGAAGTCTGCACATTTCATACCTGTGCGAGTTGATTACTCTTTGCAGAAATTGGCGAAGTTGTATGTGGCAGAGATTGTAAGATTGCATGGAGTGCCGGTGTCGATTATTTCGGATAGGGATCCGAGGTTTACGTCTCGATTTTGGAAAGCATTACATCAGGCTTTGGGCACCATATTAGACTTTAGTACGGCATTTCATCCACAAATCGACGATCGACCGAGCGAGTAATCCAAGTATTAGAGGACATGTTAAGGGGATGTGTGATAGATTTGAGAGGAAGTGGGAAGAGTTTTTGCCTTTAGCGAGTTTGCATACAACAACAGTTACCAAGCCAGTATTCGGATGGCACCATATGAGGCACTATATGGACGGAAGTGTCGCACTCCTACGTGTTGGATAGAATTAGGGGAACGTCAGGTTTTGGGTCTAGAGATTGTGGCTGAATTCGAAGAAAAGGTTAAGTTAATTCGGGCTCGGTTGAAGGAGGCATCTGATAGGCAAAAGTCGTACGCAGATTTGAAGCGAAAGGAAATAGAGTTTGTTGTGGGAGACCAAGTGTTCCTAAAGGTGTCGCCTTGGAAAAAAGTGATGAGATCTGGTCACAAAGGAAAGTTAAGCCCCAGGTTTATAGGACCTTATCGGGTTTTGAAGCGGGTTGGACCAGTGGCATATCAGTTAGAGTTACTTTCGGAGTTGAAGCAAATGCATGATGTGTTTCATGTTTCGATGTTACGTCGTTACCAGTTGGATCCATCTCATGTAGTGCCAGTTGAGGAGGTAGAACTACGATCAGATTTATCCTATGAGGAGGAACCGATTCAAATTCTAGATCGGGATGTGAAAGTGTTACGGAGGAAATCAGTTCCTCTCGTCAAAGTGTTATGGCATAACCATGGATCGGAAGAAGCTTCGTGGGAGCCGGAGGAAGCTATGCGACAGCAATATCCTCATTTATTCTTGTCAGGTAATTTCGGGGTCGAAATTTTTTTTTTAGGAGGGTAGAATTGTAATATCTAGGATTTAGGGGTTATGAAATTTTTCGCTTGAATGTGTGTATTGTCTTGTTGTGTGCTCTTTGTATGAGTTTTAGGGACTTCGAGAATTTTAGAATATAGGAAAATGCCTTAGAAAAATATTAGATTTTTAGTCTTAGAAGGGGAGCTAAGCAAGTTTGGCCTTAAGAGAATTAATTTGAGGTTTAATCACAAGACAAGTCAATTAGTAAAGTGGTGATGGCGCATGGGTGAATGCATGAAGGTAGAGGTTCGAATCCCTTAGCTAGCAATAGGATGGAATTTTAAGTTTTGTTCTCTTTCCTATAGTGTCAGTCAAACCTTATCTTGATTGGATGGACTTTTCTTTTATTTTTTTGGATAGTAGACCAAAGGGAAAAGGCAAGTTAGTAGTTATGGTAAGGAATCAAGTTGTTAAGGAAGGTTTAGGGGACAAAAGGCTTGAAGAGTGGATGATGTTTTGGAAGCTTTTCCATGGTCATTTGACCATGAACCTAGACGGCATAAGGGCTAAGGGGGGTTGGTTTAATGGTGATAGTGATTAAGGGGATGATAGGGAAGAAATGAGGAGGAAAAAGGGGGATTGTGTTGGCTTGTGAGTTGGCCGAATGTTGTATGGGATTAGGGGGTGTTAGTTGACCAAAATCTTAACAATTTGTGCATCTTTTCCCTTTTCTCCAAATTTTTCTTCCTAGCGGAAATGGTCATTTGCATTAGGTGAAAACTTTGTTTTGTTGTGGCTATCATATTTTGACCAAATTGGTACTCTTTTTCTTTGTTTTTCTTTCAAGCTTTTCTCTCTTTTTGGTACCAAAATATTACCACTTTTGAAGGCATTTTTCTTTCATCCTTTCTTACTTGACCATTACCAAAAAGTTTAGAAGACATTTCACATTTCTTTTCTTCCTCTCTAGTGCCGAAATCATCCTAGCACCAAGGGCATATCTCATATTCTCTTTTTCTTTTTCTTTCTCTTTCTCTTTTCTCCTTCGTTCTCTTAGCCGAAACCATTCTCTATTTCCACCATCTTTTCTCTTCTCTTTTGTTAAAGCCGAAATCACCATTTCTTTTCTTTTTAATTGTTAAGGTCGAATCCGTTATAGTTCAAGTAAGGGTGAATCAATCTACGTGTTACGGGTAAGGATTATCTATCAATCATTTTCTTTCTTTTCTTTTGGATTAGCCGAATCTAGGAATCTAATCCCTTTTTATTATCTTTGGCCGAAACTTGAAGGAAAGTTCGGGGTTTTTTTTGTAGCCAACGTTTAGGGGAATCATTCGGGATTTGAATAATCCAAGGTAAGGAGATGATGATATTCGCCAAAGGCCATATCTTTTAGTGATAATCGATTTCTCACATAGTGTTATGTAGGTGCTATCGACGTTGTAGGCAAGGGTCGGAAATCTTAAGTATTATATCGCTTTCCGTGTTTGCAAGGTGTGTAACTTATGCTAAACTTCTAATAGATCAATAGCTTTATTGATAAAAAGTGTTTATAAAGAAATATAAATGTTTATGGCTTGGGTACCATTCAATGGCGGTGAATTGAGGTATGTTATTCCTTCAGTACTATGTATGATTCTAATATGAAACATATTCGATATTTGATTATGATTTTGATATAATGTACAAGGCATAATATTTACATCGCTAATAATGCTATATGCATAATATGAAATGTGTCCGATTCCGATATGATAATGGGGCATATGGCATGATAATGAAATAATATGTTATTGCATGGGCATATGGGTAATATTGAAAGGGAAGTGTTTCGATGGTTTTACCACATTATCCAGTGACTTTGGTCACGATATTATGAATCCGGTGACTTCGGGTCACGATATTATGAATCGGTGACTCTGTCACAATTATTCGTGGCTATGCCACGATTATAAGGGCGATGTGCATGTTGATCGCAAAGAATCGCCTTCGATGGTGTGTAGCGGATGGAGGGTCGATTTAGTAATCCCCACGGTGTGATTGGTAGGTACGGGTGGTGTGTAGCGGATGGATATCTAAGTTGGGTTCGGGATTGCATTTCATTTTATATGTACATGTGATTATCTGATTTGCTATTTATGGGCTTATGGCTAAATGTGATTTAAATGGGCTTTATTGCTATGATCGATTGGGTTTTTAGTGTCTTTGTTACACATTGAGTCCGTTGACTCACCCTTGATGGGATATCTTTTCAGGTGATACTCAATGATTTGGACCGGGTCAGTAAGGACTACGTAGTGGCCATTGCTTAACTCAGTAAATTGGGTTTTCCTTTATATTAAACTTACTACGTTTTCTTATATATTTTGGGATTTAATTTGGGATATGTTTTTGTAATAAGGTCGCCATTAGCTATGTTGTTTTTTACGTTTTAATTTATATTCGCTACGATCAATTTCAACTAAACAATTAAATATTTCAATAATCGTATGAAAATGTTTTGACATCTAAATACTTATGGTTTTCAAAATATTAATAATACATAAATTTGGATCTTCTTTTGATAAAATAATTTTTTTATTAAAAACATAGATTTTGATGATTATATATATATAAACAAATTTAAATTTCAAAACGATTTTTAACAAGTTCGTACTTCAAATCTATTCTTTACCACAAAATCACATCATTTTACAAAACTACAAAACGAATTTTTCTTAAGAAGCATACCAGATCCGGTCGGGATTTGTGGGCCGGGTTTGGGGTGTTTCATGGGGACATTGTTCATCTTAAGTAAGGGGGACCAAAACTTGAAATTGGTTTTCTTCAAGATACATTTTTCTTATAATTATGATAAGTTATATTTTGCTCAAAAATTGAATTTTTTGTTAATTATGCGAAACTTTAGTATAAATAAAGTTATATTATCTCAATGATTGTTATGTTAGCTGAATTATGACATAAATGTTACTATTAATAAAGTTTGTAAACTGTACCATAAAATTTTTAATTCCTTAGGAAAGGCATTCATGAAAGTTTAAGTCTCTAGAATTGACTTAGTAATTTCTTAAGGCGAAATCCTAGGAAGCATGGAATTTTGAAAATGATTTAGGCAAACTTTTGTTTGGACCGTTTGAGCCTTTCAAGCCAACCTTAATGAATATTTATCCCTTGAAACCAACTTTGAGACTATATGGCCTGATTTTATTTGAAGCATTGCAATATTAAGCCATCACTTCTCTCATAATTATCTCTAAATTGTCCCAAACATTAGACTCAGTCTATCCAAAATATTCTCTAAAAATAAGTTTGGGGGAGTTGACAGAAGTTTTAAATGCTCAAAAAATTTTGTAGTACATATAATAATATGCTCGAAAAAAAAAGAAAGAAAAAAGAGAGCATATGTACTCAAAAGAAATAGATGTACAAAGAACATGTGTGAACTCAATTGCAAAATGATTTGGTGAATTTGAAGGTATTTATTTCTAAGGTTTGATACAAGCTGAGTCTAGGGTTTTTTAGCCTAAATTTATCTATCTTTTACCTACCCCTAGCCTAGACACGTTGCAACCCATTTAAAAGACCTTTTGATTCAAATTTCTGTTCTGCCTTCATTAGTGGAGAGAAATTGCTAAGTTCAACATATGAAGGCATAAATTAACTTAGTGATTGCAGTTTATTCTTGAGTAAGAAATAAAAATTAATTGGTAAGAATTAGCATATCATTATTTAGAAAACATTTAGTCTATTCTTGCTATCATGATAATAATTGAGAATAATTTGAACAATATGTATACTTGAGTTGCATAATTTCAAAATTCTTGTTCTTGAGCATAATTACAGTAAACTCATAGTTGTGGGGGAAATGTGTTCTAAAGATATTTTTCAATGGTGATTACAAGCAATTTATTTTAAATTTTTTGCATTACTCGGGACGAGCAATGACTTAAGTTTGGGGGTGTGAAAATACAAAAATATATAGACTTTTTTAATACCTTTTGAGCTCTAATTTGTGCAGTTTCATAGTAATTTTTGTCAAAATTCATACTTTAATTATAAAGTAATTAATTTGTACTTAAATTATTAAAATATTGAATTTTAATTATTTTTATAATAAATTTACACAAATTTAGTTTATTTTCGGTAGTTTTGCACCAAGGGTGAAAATTGGCTCAGCAGACACCTCGAGAGGCTTGAACCATTGGGGCAATGTTGTGCATCAAGTGATCAAGACCAAGGTTAATAATATTTTCCAACCATGGAAAGTCCAAAAATATGTATTAAAAATATTTTATAATTAATTTTGATCAAAAATTAATTGGGTTAACAATTAATTATAAGCCTGAAGATGAAAAGAGGCCCAATTGTGTTAAGTAAAGAAGACTGATCCACTTAGGAAATGGGGTAGCCCAAGCCATCCATAGAGCTGACGCAATCAGCTGATTTTAGCTTATTTCCAAACTTACAAAACAGCCCTTGAAGTTTCCTTAAAATCCTATTCAAACCCCTCCACTTTTCGTGCCTTCAAACTTTTGCCCCTAACTTAAAATAGTAAGTTTAAGCCATTCAAACTTGCACCATTTGTGGCCGGCCAAGGGAAGAGTGGCTGCAATTTATTTTATACTTTTAACAGCCATTCCCACCTATAAATACCCCTCTTCCCTTCCTCATTCAACACACCTTCATTCTGCACATCTATCTCTCTTTCACTCACTTTCTCTCCTTTGTTTTTCCCTTTTTCTTGTCCATTTCCCTTGCCGATTTCCCTCTTGGAAAAGAGTCTTCTTCCACCTTGGAATAGCATCATTCAATTGTTCATAGAGGCCTTAGTTCAACAGAATGATCAGAGAAGAAGAGGAGTGCACTAATCTGGCTTAAATACTAGATTTGCTTCCTAGTTCCCTTCTCTTTAATTTTCTTGTTTATGTTGTGATTATGAATATGAATAATTTTTTTGTTGTTGTTCTTGTTATAATTTAAATGGCTTAAATTAATTCGTGTTAGATTGATATCATCCTATCCACTTGAATTAAGTAAAATCATGTTTGTGTTGTTATAGGCCTTGGTAAGATGTTCAATTAAAAAAAACCATGCTTATGTTATACTTGCATTATAAAATGTAAGGTAACAAATGAATTACTTATTAAACGCATTGAAATTATAATTAATTGACACAATATTTAATTGGTGCATGTTTAATCTTTTAAGGTAGTTGAAGGTTAAATTAGCTACAGTATCAAACGGTACATTAGCCTTGCATAACTTACAAGATTGTGATTAAACTGTTTCAATATAGAAATATATTGTTACCTCACTTAATCTTTTATGTGATTATTAATATTGATTAATTGTTTGAAATGGCATTGAAAAATGTTCAAGAGATAAGTTAATTTAGTAAGTACGTATGAGCAGTAGTTAACAAATTACCAAGTTTCCGTGAAAATATTCGTAATAACATGAACATGAATTTAGTAATTCTAAGTTAAGAAATGTAATTGATCTAACACAATTATGTCATCTTGATTAAAACCATCTTTTTGAAACCGTTCTTTGGAATTTTTACTTTTATTTCTATTAATTAGTTAATTTTTAGTATCATTCCTACTCCTACGAGCAGGGGATATCCACTTGAGCATCTACGAGCTTTAAGTGGAAAATAATTCAGCGGTGTAAGGGGAGCTGATCCTATGAAAGCGGAGTGTTGGCTTGAGGATGTCGAGAGATTCATGGAACAGATGACCTGCAACAATGAGGAGAATCTAGGCTGTAACACCCCTAACCCATATACATCACTAAAATAGGGTTACAGAGTATTACCGGAGTTTATAGAACTATTACAGATAATTCATGTAATTTACTATTCACATTCGAAACTAATCATATTGTCCCTTAAATGGACCCTCGAGGTCCAAATTAAGCATTAGAAACAAATCGGGACTAAATCGGGGACTCAAATTTTTTTTTGCGAAATTCTAAAATTTTTCTTATATAAAGGGGTCACACGCCTGTGTGGGTAGGCCATGTGGCTCACACGGCCAAGTGACATGCCCATGTCTCATGCCATGTGGGCATTCGATGTGAGGCACACGGCCGAGTCTCAGCCCGTGTTCTTACCCGTGTAACTATCTGACTTGAATCACATGGCCAGCCACACGTCCGTGTGCTAGGCCGTGTGGTCAATTTAATTTTCGAAAATTAGGTGCAGGATTCACACAGACAAGACACACGCCCGTGTTCTAGGCCATGTGTCACACACGGCTGAGACACACGCCCATGTCTTTGCCCGTGTGCCTAATTTTGAGCATTCTGTTTCTCAATTTTAACATGCAGGGGAAACACGACCAAACTACATGCCCATGTGCCAGGCCGTGTGTCACACACGATCCAGACACATGCCTGGGTGTCTACCCATGTGGACAAAATAAGGCTATTTCTTAGCCTTATTTCTCACCCAAATTTAACCTTCAACCTACAACAACATTTGCATATAATTTCAAACCAATTCAAGTCATATAAATCAAGCAAACTTCAATATCATGCATAATATAACATCCTTATATATTCATGTGCTTAAACTTACCTTTTTGTAAAAATATTTAAACTTACCACAATTCAATTAACCATACCAAACACATATATGTTAATTATGATGTAACCTTATAAAAATGTACCAAAACATACCATCACTAGCCATTCCAATGGCTAGATTACAAACATCCATTTACATGCCAACATTGGCAAAGTTAGCCTATACATGCCATTATATCAAAATAAGTTTACTTTTTATACCAAAGTGGGTTGTAGGATAGTGTGAAAATGCTTCGACCGAACTCCAACCTTTATGAGCTTCCGAGCACTATAAAATAGAGAAAATAAAACCTAGTAAGCATTTAATGCTTATTAAGTTCGTATAACATGAATTAATCTTACCAATCATATTCATTTAAATAAGCATAACAATAACATGCTTCCCAACAAATTGGCAAGTTTGCCTAAACACATATACTCAATTAAGCAAGTTAGTCACCTATTTCACATGTACATCAAATAAACATGGTTGAGCTCATCATGCTACAAACTTTCAGGTATTTCAGAAGCATTCGAAACATAATTCATTTAATCTCACAATTTCTCATGTCAAGAATTTTATTCATTAAATTATTGAAATATTGATGGATACTCACGTAGTACACATAAAGTGTACAAAACTGTAAACCGTCAACTCATGATCAGGGGTACCCATTAGGAAACATAATCAGGGAGCACACTCTCGAGCCACATATCAGAATGCTTAGATGAGCCATGTAACAGGACACTTATCCGGGCTAAACAGGAATCTTATAAGAGTTTTAATCAGGGAGCTCATAGAGCTTAATAGGTAACTCCGAAGAGTTATTATCAGGGAACACCGAATAGCGTAACAGGGAGTTCAAGTGAGCCATGTTAGGAAGCTCATAAGAGCCTATATCAGGACACTCACGAAGAGCTGCGTTTGTGTCCGCAATATATGCTGGAGCACAACCAATCAAATCATGTAACAAGATGCTCATAAAGAGCTGCGGTAGTGCACAACACATGAAGAATCACTACCGATCAGGATGCTCGCAGGAACTATATAACAGGATTGCTCGAGAAGGCTTTTAACAGGATGCTCGTCCTAGCTATAAAGTCTGAAACATATGCAGGACTATAGTCAATACGGGAAAATACTATATCCATCGAAATTCATTATTCAAACGAAATTTAACATTTTCTGAACATGATTGGACATTTGATTATTTCATATAATTATACCATTTATATAATTCACTTAATCACATACCACATTCAATTCAAGCATAAAAATAAACATAATTTAGTTACACGAACTTACTTCAACACTTGTTCGTGTATAAAAGTCTACTAATCCGACACCTTTTCTTTTCCTCGATCTAACTCTTTATTTGATTTTTCTGGATCTATATAAATGAAATTAACATCAATTTAATCCATTTCATACTCAATTGAACTCAATTCACTTCCTAGGAAAAATTACCATTTTGCCCCTATACTTTTTATAAATGACAATTTTGTCCCTAGGCTTGGAAAATAAAATTCATGCAATTTAATCCTTATTCCAAGCCTAATTGATTTCTACATATAACATTTACAGCACATATATTTCATAAAAATTAGAAATTTTCGATGAATTTACATATTTACAATTTAGTCCCCTAAATCACAATTTCATGAAAATTTACTTTACAAAAGTTGTTTATCTATCAAAAACCTTTCAATTTCTACCATAAATTTCAAATTTTCAGCATATTCATCCATGTAAAAAATTCTATACTTTAATATCTTTTCAAGTTGATCCCCAAAATAGATAGATTAGGTTATTCTGATCTCAAAAATATAAGAATTACAAAAAACGAGATAAGAATACTTACCCAATTAAGCCAAGAAAGCTTACTTTTTCTTTCCTAGGGTTTCCATGTATTTGGGGATGAAGATGATATAAGATCATGATATTAAACATTTATATAATTTATCATCTTTTAATTTTTCCACTTTCCAATTTAGTCATTTTCTTTTTCTAATTTTCCATGGATGACTCACCAAAAATATATACTCTTTTCTTTAATGGTCTAATTACCATATAAGGACCTCAAATTTTGAATTCCATAGCTATTTGATACTTATATCTACTAGAATTCAACTTTTGCATTTTATGCAATTTGATCCTTTCCACAATTAAACATGAAATCGATAAAATTTTCTTATCAAAATTTTCATACGTCTTTCCTATCATAATGCAAACCATGCAATAAAATTAAAATAAATTTTCTTTATGACTCAGATTTGTGGTCCAGAAACCACTATTTTGATTTCACTGAAATTGGGCTATTACATAGGCTGCAGAACATCTATGCTCACTGGTGAAGCTTATCATTGGTGGAGTATTATGAAGAGAGGTACTTCTGCAGATCACATAACGTGGACTTTCTTTTTAGAAGTCTTCAAGAGAAAGTTTATGGGCGAGCAATACATGGAATTTCGCAAGCGTGAGTTCATCGACCTGGTGCAAGGAAATAAGATGTTGGCTGAGTATGAATAAGAATTTGTTTGGCTCAGTCAATATGTTTCGAAAATGGTGTTTACTGAGAGAGATCGATGCAAAAGATTTAGCTATGGGTTAAATCAAGAAATAAAATGAAAGTAATCGAGGAGACTTTAGAATAGCCACCGTGAAAGGTGATGAAGAAAAGAACTTTCGACCATTCTGACACATCAGAACAACCACCCAAGAGAGGGAAAGAGTCGCAATAATCTAGTCGAAGTGCTAGATGTAGCTTTCGATCGAAACAACAAAATCGTGATAAAATTGGTACTAAAAAGTCGTAGAAGTGAAAAAGTGGTCGTTATGCAAACACTATGATCACAAACATTCTAGGGAGTGCCAAAAATTGACTGGGTGATGTTTTAGGTGTGGTTCCATGGAGCATATGGTAAGGAATTTCCAAGAACATGTGGAGTCTCTACTAACTTAGAGTTCGACACCTACAAGAACGTTAGCTAAAGATCACAACCAAGGAAGAGGTAGTACTAGGAGACCAACTAGGCAATGAACTGTTGCTTACACAGTAGCTATACTGACCGAGTCTGGAGGACCAACTCTTGTATATGCTATTAGCAAGCCACAGGACCAAGACACAACTAGGGAGGTCGTAGGTAAATTTTGAGTATAAAATTCTTTTTAGTGGGGGAGAATTGTCACATCCCGAAATTGGGCTTAGAAGTTTCGGTTTAATAAATTGGGTTTAGATGGTTTGGGCCAAAATTAGTTCTTGATACTAAAAGCTTCAATGAAGTTCATAATTTTCTTTTCTAACAAGTTTAAAAAGAGAAATCAATTTCGAAAAGTGATTTAGAGGACTAAATTGTAAAAAGGGAAAAAGCTAGAAGTAGTCCTAAAGATATTATACCTTTATTTTAAAATCAACCTATTTCTTTCCTGGAATGAAACAAAGTCACTTACGTACTCTCTTTCAAAATCCTACTGTGACTTGAAAATCCTTCACTCGCCCAAACACTTTGATAGCCTATAAAAGTAAACTCTTCCATTATGATTTTACCCATCTTTTAAACAACAAAAAATCTCTCAAACTTTTCAAGAACCTTCATCGATTTTCAAGTCTGTTTCTATCAAGTTTTTATAACGAGCAAGCACCAGGTCACCATTCCCTAGTGCGAGGTAAGGTTTGGTTCTCCTTAGTATTTCTAACAAGCTCTAGCATTTTGAAAACATGTTTTAAACTCACTGAAACAAAGTTCATGTTTTAAGCTAAAATCAAGGTCGTTAATGGTGAAACTTGGATTTCTAAATTAAACAATTTCTTTAAAGTATTTTCTAACCTGTTTTGAAGAGATTAGAAGTTGAGAACTGATAGTAAGCTCTAAGGACAAGTCGGTCTAATAGGTTCGCCGAACTGGCTAGGTGTAGACGAGCCATGTGTGTTTTGTGTTTTGTTTAATTTTTGATGTGTTTAACATGTATGTGCTGTGAATTGTTTGTGTGAAATTGTGAACCAAGCAGATCCTTCAACAAGCAAAGCAAAGGGCAAGGAAAAGCTCGTATACGATTCTACAAACCCAATAGGTGGGTGTTCTACGATCCCTATTAGTATGTGCAAACCATAGTTTTATGGTGAGTTCGCCAAGTGCGAGCTATATGTGTTTGCGGTAAGTATGAATATGAATGAATTATGATATGTGAAAGCATGCCTTGTGCATTTTGAGCTATATACGGCACGTGATTAAGTAAGTATGATATGAACTGCATTTACATGTATAATTGACTTTGCGATCTCTGAAACCATTGGTATGCCATATGATTAGTGAGTACTCACCTATATGCTTTGTGATTTGGGTGTGAGGCCCTAAGGATATGTAGGGTGAGTCTAGAGAGTGTTTAGCTCAATGTTACACTTAGGGAATGTGCAGGGTGTGTTTGGAGAGTGTTTAGCTTTACGCTACACTTGTGGAAGGTGTTCGACTCTTTGAGTTTCTGGGTGTGATGGAGATCTGCTTATCCAATGTCTAGTGATTAAGCCCACTTTTATGTTTCAAATTGACAAAGGAATATCTATACGCAAATTGTTTCAAAATTGAAAAACCCTTATATGCATGCTAACCTTTATATGTATGCAAACCCTTATGCATATGTAAACCCTTATATGTTTTGGAGATAAATGTATGAATGTAATGGTGAACTCATTGTGTGACTTATGTTCTTTATATGCTATATGGTTCTTCGGAACATTCACTAAGCTTGCAAAAGCTCACACACTCTTTACTAAAACACTACAAATAGATTGATTGCACGGTGTGTAGTCGCGAAGCGAGTGATCCATTTGAGACATAAATACCGAGTAGATTTTACAAATGAACTCTGGAATTATGGGCAATATGGGATTCTGCTTGGGCTTAGAGATATTTTTCTATCTGACTGACCTCGCTGATTGTTCTAAAGACTTGGATATTTACGATATACTTATTTTAAGCTTGCGAACTAATAAAACATTATCTATATACCTGAATGTTAAGTATGTCAATTCTTTGTCGGTATGAATATAACTCGAAGTCATGTTTATTATTTTCTTAAATTACGAGTTCATGTTCCTAACAAAGAGTGTTCACCATAAGTTAGAGCATGAAATAATCAAAACTGACTAATTTATATAGAGTTTTCCAAAGTTGCTACGATGTGACAAAGTTGTCAAACTGTGCAAGGAGCGAACCCTAATGTTTAACGAACTACTACCCACGAACTAATTTATGATACATGGAGTAGGAGAGACCCTGTGAAATGAGTTCACTGAATCGAAACACGTAGTGGTCATTCGCGAGACCTACCTCGCTTAAGGAGACTTATTCCACAAAAACATAGAATTCTTAAGCTATGCAAGTTGCGAGCCCTAGAATTAAGTTATTGTTTGTTAACAGCCTTTCGCATGTTTGCGTGTTCGCATGAGTTCCTGTTTGGTTTACATGACATGCTACTACAACATGCAAACCCCTTTTGTAACACCCTAAACCCGGTCAAAACGCTACGACCGAATCTGGCATGTCACAAAAAAAACATTTTTGGAAAACGAGTTGTCGTCTCAATGTTGAAAAGAAACACCTTTGATTTTATAAAACCCGGGTTGTGTGAAGCCAATGGTTAAAATTCTTTCGAAACTTAGTTTTAAAGAAGATAGTGTTACCTTGTTATTATTGCGTGTTTGATAAATACCCGACGGTAAAAATTTTGGAAATCCCGAGAATTCGTTAAAATTTTAAAAACGTCCACTTTACGAGTTTATTAGGCATGTCTTTAGTGTTTAAACATCGGTTTATAGAAATGTAACAAAATGAATAACCCCAAAATAAAAATTTAAATGGCCTTATTACATAATCGAAATCCAAACTTAAGATAAAATAAATCCAAAATAATCATTAAAGTAAAAACTTGAAATATTGAGCATGGCCACCTCGAGTCCATTTTGGCTCCACTTCCGCGATCTAAGAATTATCTGCAAAATGTAATGGAAGGGGTGAGTCACCGAGACTCAGTGTATAAATCCCCATCCCCAAAGATGTTAAGCTCTCACACAGTTTCATATGCAACATGTATGTCATGCAATCCATCCAACCTATCCATCCGAACACCCAATTCTACCCCTTGTGGCACCCAGCCACTGGTGGTACCTAACCACTGGTGACCGAAGTCACAAATAACCATGTGTGGGGCCAACCCACTTGTGGTACATAACCACTGGTGACAATCCCTTATATCGACATGTGGGGCCAACCCATTGTGGCACCAAACCACTAGGACGAGCAACAGAAATAAGTTTATGTGGTACCTAACCACTGGTGGTTCCAAACCACTGAGACTTAGTCACAAAATATTAATATGTGGGGCCAACCCACGTGTGGTACCTAACCTTTGGTGTGATCACCGATAATCATACCTCCCCCTCCTCTCATCATACCCATACTCATGAACATGCTTTTTAATACAACATCATCATGCTTAACATTTAGGAGTAATCAAATATGACATATGCAGATTTAACAGAGACAATTAACGTTAGCCACCAAAATGGACTTACCCGGAGTCCTTGCTTTTACCCACAAGGGTAACTTATCGATTCCTACAGTTATTTCGGCTTTTGACAGATCACAAATAACAGCACATTAAACATATGAAGTGTGTAAGAGTTACACACCTAATTACTCGTAAAACCACGCTCTCTACGTCGACACTATTGTTAATCGACACCACCGCTATCTGTCTACTACCTTGCTCAGATGCCGGCCCACAACCTGGTGGCCAATCACGAATCATAGACTCAGCCCTCTTCTTAAACTTAGGGGTTGGGTTTACAGATCCAACCCCTCCTACCGCTTGGCTGGCATTAGAGTCCATGAACACACCTTAATCACTAAACGGATTAAAACAACGAAATTGAATCTAAGAGGTTAACGTAACTCGTAGAGCGAAAGCCCTTACCTAGATCGACAAATCCCGAGGCTTCAGGCTCGATTTACAAACCAACCGAATCCCGAGAGTCCAAAAGAAAGCGTCAACACCCCACCTACATTCGGCCAAACATCAAATAGAATTGGGTCTCGCGCGCCGGCACTTAGCGCAATAAGAAAAGATTGAATCGGCAGGGACACTTACCACAACACCAGCAGAATCGATTGGGAGTGGAGGAGAATAGATAACGGCAATCTGCTGTTATAAGAACTGAAGAAATGATTATGAAAGCCAAAGGAATTCAGCTAAAAAACTACCCAAAATAGATGTCAAATCCTGGCTTTTCTTCCTATAGAAAATGATAGAGAAAAGTGAAGGAGAATGGGAGAGAGTTAGGGAGATTCGGCCAAGGGCCAAGAACTTACCCAAATGCCGAAAGCGTTCCACTATGCAAAGAGAAAGATGGAAACGAAGGGTGATCCTTAATAGATGATATTTGACCAAACGCTAAAAGAGAAAAGAGAAAAGTTGATGGGTTTTCGGCAAAGGTTGAAGCTTCAACAGGTTTCGACTGACAAGAAAAGAAGAGATGCAAAGAAGAAATGAGGAATGGGGTTTGAGGTTTCGGTTCTTGAGGAGATTCAGAGAAAACGCAAAAGAGAGAAACTAAGGTGAAAGGAGGGTTCAGCTTTGATGCTCAGAGACAAGGGAAATGGACAAAAATGAGGAGTAAAGGAACTTAGAAGACCGTTTTGGATTTGGGCAGATGAGAGAAAAGAAGAGAAAAACAAAATACAAAGTTTGAGATGTGAGAGTGGTTCAATTTCGGCACAAAAGAAAAATAAAAAGAGAAAACCCCAAATGCTCCCTACTAGTCGAATGCTCACCCCTCACCAAAGCCAACTTACCACATTCGGCCACCCCTCTAAGCAACACTCAACCGAATGCCCAACCCCCTTCCAACTCTTTTGAAATTCGGGTAACACACCTCCCACTTCAATCCCCCTTTTCTCTCCTTGTTTTTCTCCTGGCCACCTATTCAAATCCGTTTGAATGCTTCAAACTCCTCAGATTTCTCTCCACCACCTATTTAAATATGTTGACTCCTTCAATGATCATCCACCGAGTCCATCCCGAGTATAACTCCCCGATCTTGGCGTCAAAAATAATAAGCAGAAAGGAAATTCCCGCAGCTCGAACCAAGGCTCCATCCACCCACATGAGGCGTCACTCCCTTGCCTCTTAAGTGGCTCCTCCTTGCCACTTTACCAAGGCACTTCTTGTGTCATAGCTCACCACCAAGCACCCTTAACACCTGACCCAAGCATCTCCCCCTTCCAGGTGCCCAAAAATAAAATTTTTACCAAGGCTCAGGCCTACCCCTAGCTCATGCCTGGACCCTGAAACACCCTAAACTAGCATAACAACCATACTATACACATGCACACATATATAAATGCAGAGGCCCCGATTTAGGATGTTACAGTTCTACCCCCTTAAAAATAATTTCGGCCTCGAAATTACCTGGTCAAAAGAGTTGAGGGTATTACTGCCGCATCAGATCCTTTGGCTCCCACGTGGCCTATTCTGTTCTATGATTCCGCCATAATACCTTCACCAAAGGAACTGATTTCCTGCGCAAGACTTTGACACCCCGCTCCAAGATCTGCACTGGTTCCTCCTCAAAAGACAAATCTGGGCTCACTTCAATCTCCTCCACTGGCACAACATGAGACGGATCCGAACGATAGCGTCTAAGCATGGAAACATGAAACACGTTATGGATCTAACTCAATTCTGATGGTAACTCGAGCTGATAAGCTACTGGTCCCACACGCTTCAACACTCGATAAGGCCCGATAAACCTAGGGCTCAGCTTGCCCTTCCGACCAAATCTCAGCACTTTCTTCCAAGGCGACACCTTCAAAAAGACCTTGTCACCCACAGCAAACTCTATATCCTTCCGCTTAAGATCGGCATAAGATTTCTGCCTGTCCGAAGCTTCCTTCAGACGAGCTCGAATCAGCTTAACCTTATCCTCTGTTTCGGCGACCAACTCTGGACCCACTAACTGACGCTCGCCCAACTCTGTCCAACACGTAGGGGTACGACACTTACTCCCATATAACGCTTCATACGGTGCCATTTGGATACTTGCCTGATAACTATTGTTGTATGCAAACTCCGCCAATTGTAGAAATTCTTCCCAGCTACCTCTGAAATCCAAAACACAACCCCTGAACATATCTTCAAAATCTGGATTACCCTCTCTCGATCGCCCATCGATGCGGATGAAATGCCGTACTGAAATCCAACCTTGTACCCAATGCCTGATGCAACGCTTTCCAAAACCTTGACGTGAATCTAGGATCCCTATCTGAGATAATCGACACTGGCACCCCAAGTAGTCTCACGATTTCTGCCACATACAACTTAGCCAACCTTTGAAGTGAGTAATCAATCCGAACCGGTATAAAATGAGCAGACTTTGTCAGACGATCAATAATTACCCAGACCGTATCCTTCTTGCTAGGCGTAAGGGGTAGCCCACTGACGAAATCCATCGTGATCCTTTCCCATTTCCACTGCGAAATTTCTACCGGCTGCAACAGACCTGAAGGTAACTGATGTTCGGCTTTGACTTGCTGGCACGTCAGACACTTACTTACAAATTCTGTTACTTCCCACTTCAGACCGGCCACTAGAACTGTTCCCGCAAATCCTGATACATCTTACTACCTCCAGGATACATAGCGTATGGGCTGCTATGAGCTTCCTGAAGAATCTTCTGCCTTAAATTTACATCTCTTGGAAACATAACACTCCATCGCTACTCAAGCTATACCCCTCTAATCCACCATTCTGCACTTGCAAATACCGAGCACTTAAGACGTCATCCACTAACTATTTTTCCTTACCCTGGTTTGCCCATATCGGCTTCACTTGCAGTTCGGCTAACAGACTTCCATCATCATACAGACTAAGGTGGCCAAACATGGCTCTTAAATCTGCTACCACCTTACGGCTCAACGCGTCAGCCACTATGTTAGCCTTACCCGGATGGTACTCAATCGAGCAGTCGTAATCCTTCAACAGCTCAATCCACCTTCGCTACCTCAAATTCAATTCCTTCTGAGTGAGCAGGTATTTCAAACTCTTATGATCCGTGTACACTATAGACTTCTCCCCATACAAGTAATGTCTCCAAATTTTCAGGGCGAAAACCACTGCAGCCAACTCCAGATCATGCGTCGGGTAATTCACTTCGTGGGGTCTCAATTACCGAGAAGCATACGCTACTACTTTCCCCTTTTGCATCAGCACACATCCCAGACCAGTATGCGATGCATCACAATAGACCGTAAACTCCTTCCCGCTTTCAGTGAATCAAACCGGAGCTTCTGTCAAAATCCTCTTTAACTTCTCAAAACTCTCCTGTTGCTTGTCTGACCACACAAACAGAACCCCTTTCCTTAACAATTTGGTTAACGGCGCTGCAATCAAGGAAAACCCTTCCACAAACCTTCTGTAGTACCCTGCTAAACCCAGAAAGCTCCGAATCTCCGCTATAGACTTAGGTGATTTCCAGTCCAACACCGCTTCAATCTTCCGAGGGTCTACCCTAATCCCCTCAGCTGACATCACATGACCCAAGAAAGTAACTTCCCTTAGCCAGAATTTGCACTTACTAAACTTTTTGAACAACTATTTCTCCCTCAGAATCTGCAAAACCGCACGCAGATGTTCATCATGCTCCTCTTTAGACTTTGAGTACACTAGAATATCATCTATAAACACCACAACGAACTGATCCAAATACGGTTGAAAAACCCGATTCATCATATCCATGAACGCTGCTGGCGCGTTAGTCAATATGAACGGCATTACCAAGAACTCATAGTGCCCGTAACGCGTACGAAACACCGTCTTATGGATATCTGCCTCCTTAACCTTAAGTTGATGATACCCCGACCTCAGATCTATCTTAGAGAAGACTGATGCTCCCTTAAGTTGGTCAAACAGGTCGTCTATCCTCGGCAACGGGTACTTGTTCTTAATCGTCAACTTATTTAGCTAATGGTAATCTATACACATTCGCATCGATCCGTCCTTCTTTTTAACAAAAAGCACAGGTGCTCCCCAAGGAGATACACTTAGTCGGATAAAACCCCGATCTAACAGCTCCTAAATTTGCGCTTTTAGCTCCACCAACTCCTTCGGCACCATCCTATATGGGGCAATAGACACTGGAGCGGTTCCAGGTAGCAAGTCTATACCAAAATCCACTTCGCGATCCAGAGGCAGCCCCGGAAGCTCTTCTGGGAACACATCGGTAAATTCCTTCACCGTTCGGACATTTCCCCCAGTTGATTCCTTGGCCTCCAATGCACAAACATGAACCATGAACGCCTCACATCCCTTCCTCACCATTTTCTCAGCCTTCAAAGCGGATACCACATTGGATAAGTAATTCCTTCTATCACCTATCATCACCACCTCTTCACCCTCAACAGACCTCAACACCATGCGCTTGGCTGCACAGTCCAGACTTGCTTGGTACTTCACTAGCCAGTCCATACCCAAGATCAAATCGAACTCCCCAAATGGTAGTTCCATCAGATCAGCCAAAAACACTACCCCTTGAAGTTCTAGAGGTACCTCCTTATACAGTTTATCCACTACTACAGAGTGACCAAGAGGGCTAATTACAGTCATCTGCCTAGAAGAAACCTCATAGGCTAAGTTCATAGTTCCCACTATACTACTAGCAACATAGGAGTGCGTCGAACCAACATCTATCAAAGCAGTATAAGGCAATCCAAAAATTAAGAACGTACCGATTATAACGTCCGATGCGTCGCCCTCCTCTCGATGCCACACTGCATAGACCAACCCTGGCTATCTTGCATCAGTATTCTCAGCACCTCTGCCCGGTGCCCCACGACCTCATCCGTTACCGTTACCACCCCTAGCTGATCCTCGACCCCTCTGCGGTTGCTGACCATCTCTCCTGAATTGTGTACATCCTTGACCCTCAGACTGAGTCCTAGTTGACCTCCACGGACAATCCCTTATCCGGTGATCCATCGACCCATACTCGAAGCACCCTCTGTTTCCTATCCAACACTCTCCCGAATGAGGCTTCCCACATCGAGCGCACCGTGGCGGCCGCTGAGTAGCAGCAGTAAGCTTTGTAGCTTGACTCGATCCGCCAAATCTAACCCTTTTCTGAGGATTCCCAGCAGACCCTGATGGCCCAAAACTCCTCTTATCCCTATTCCTGTTTTGATTCTGCCTCTTGGTCCGTTTCACCTCCTCGGCTATCTTGGCCTTCTCCACTAGGACAGCAAATTCTCTTTCCCGCTGTGGAGCAATCAACATTCGAAGCTCATCTCTCAGCCCATCCTCAAATCTGACACAACGCTCGTGTTCCGTAGCCACGATACCCCGAGCATAACGGCTCAACCTTAAGAATTCTACCTCATATTCAGATACTGACTTACTTCCCTAGACCAGATTCAAGAACGCCCTGCGCTGCGCATCTATATAACTAGACCCGACGTACTTCCTCTGGTAAGCTGCCTTAAAGAAATCCCAAGTGATATCATCGACCATCGCACCATCCCTGACTGTGAGCCACCACTGATAAGACTCATCCCGGAGAAGAGACACTATCCCTTTCAGCTTCTCCTCAGCCGTAAAGTCCAAATCGTCCATTATGCGCTCAGTTGCCTCTAGCCAGTACTCAGCTGTGTTGGGAGTTACACCGGAAATACCCCTAAATACTTCTGCTCCATTAGCCCGGAGTCGTTCATACACAGATTTCTGAGCCCCCGTTCCAACGCCTGCACCAGCAACTCTCTCCAGAACCCGCAGCATCGCTTGTGACACTGCGTCATCACCACCCGTCTGATCCTGAAATTCCATGCCCACAGCTGGCGGTGGTGGCACCTCATTGTCTGACCCATGACCAGACCTTACTAGTTCCGACATAGTAATCCTACCCCTACCATGTCCACGTACATTACGCCCGCATCCTCGAGTGCTCATGACTAGCGTTCATGTCTTAATCTGATTTAAGAATTTTATGAATTAGCTTTCTTCCACTATTTATTATGGCACAGTCTTATGAGAAATTTATTAGAGTAGTTGTTCCCGCAAGTTCATACAGTCCTACGACTTCAGTTTCTAAAGTAATTGTCCTACTACTAGCATTCATAGTGCAAGCATTTAACTCATGTAAACAGTAGTTAGGAGACTTACCATCGCAGATTGGTGCCGGAGACTCAGGTGCCATGCGTTCCAAAACATGTTCCTCATTCAACCATTTTGCAACCCCTTTTATAAAACATTTTGGGCCTCGTGCCCAGTAACAGCTTTTAAACTTGGCTCTGATACCACAATTGTAACACCCCAAACCCGGTCAAAATGCTACGACCGAATCTAGCATGTCACAGAAAAAAACGTTTTTGGAAAAAGAGTTGTCGTCTAAATGTTGAAAAGAAAAACCTTTGATTTTATAAAACCCGAGTTGTGTGAAGCCATTGGTTAAAATTCTTTCGAAACTTAGTTTTAAAGAAGACAGTGTTACCTTGTTATTATTGCGTGTTTGATAAATACCCGACTGTAAAAATTTTGGAAATCTCGAGAATTCGTTAAAATTTTAAAAACATCCACTTTACGAGTTTATTAGGCATGTCTTTAGTGTTTAAACGTCGGTTTATAGAAATGTAACAAAATGAATAACCCCAAAATAAAAATTTAAATGGCCTTATTACATAACCGAAATCCAAACTTAAGATAAAATAAATCCAAAATAATCATTAAAGAAAAAAACCCAAAATATTGAGCATGGCCACCTCGAGTCCATTCCGGCTCCACTTCCGCGATATAGGAATTATCTGCAAAATGTAATGGAAGGGGTGAGTCACCGAGACTCAGTGCATAAATCCCCATCCCCAAAGATGTTAAGCTCTCACACAGTTTCATATGCAACATGTATGTCATGCAATCCATCCAACCTATCCATCCGAACACCCAATTCTACCCCTTGTGGCACCCAGCCACTGGTGGTACCTAACCACTGGTGACCGAAGTCACAAATAACCATGTGTGGGGCCAACCCACTTGTGGTACCTAACCACTGGTGACAATCCCTTATATCGACATGTGGGGCCAACCCACTGTGGTACCAAACTACTAGGACGAGTCACAGAAATAAGTTTATGTGGTACCTAACCACTGGTGGTTCCAAACCACTTAGACTTAGTCAAAAAATATTAATATGTGGGGCCAACCCACGTGTGGTACCTAACCACCGGTGGTGATGACCGATAATCATACCTTCCCCTCCTCTCATCATACCCGTACTCATGAACATGCTTTTTAATACAACATCATCATGCTTAACATTTAGGAGTAATCAAATATGACATATGCAGATTTAACATAGACAATTAATGTTAGCCACCAAAATGGACTTACCCGGAGTCCTTGCTTTTACCCACAAGGGTAACTTATCGATTCCTACAATTATTTCGACCTTTTGTGGATCACAAATAAATAAAGCACATTAAACATATGAAGTGTGTAAGAGTTACACACCTGATTACTCGTAAAACCACACTCTCTACATCGACACTATCGTTAATCGACAACACCGCTATCTGTCTACTACCTTGCTCAGATGCCGGCCCACAACCTGGTGGCCAATCACGAACCGCAGACACAACCCTCTTCTTAAACTTAGGGGCTGGGTTTACAGATCCAACCCCTCCTACCGCTTGGCTGGCATTAGAGTCCATAAACACACCTTGATCACAAAATGGATTAAAGCAACAAAATTGAATCTAAGAGGTTAACGTAACTCGTAGAGCGAAAGCCCTTACCTAGATCGACAAATCTCAAGGCTTCAGGCTCGATTTACAAACCAACCGAATCCCGAGAGTCCAAAAGAAAGCGTCAACACCCCACCTATATTCAGCCAAACATCAAATAGAATTGGGTCTCTGCCTTCGGCACTTAGCGCAATAAGAAAAGATTGAATCGGAAGGGACACTTACCACAACACTAGCAAAATCGATTCGGAGTGGAGGAGAATAGATAACGGCGATCCGCTGTTACAAGAACCGAAGAAACGATTATGAAAGCCAAAGGAATTCGGCTAAAAAACTACCCAAAATAGATGTCAAATCCTGGCTTTTCTTCCTATAGAAAATGATAGAGAAAAGGGAAAGAGAATGGAAGAGAGTTAGAGAGATTCGGCCAAAGGCCAAGAACTTACCCAAATGCCGAAAGCGTTCCACTATGCAAAGAGAAAGATGGAAACGAAGGGTGATCCTTAACAAATGATATTCGACCAAACGCTAAAAGAGAAAAGAGAAAAGTTGATGGGTTTTCAAAGAAAGGTTGAAGCTTCAACGAGTTTTGGTGACAAAAAAGAAGAGATGCAAAGAAGAAACGAGGAATGGGGTTTGAGGTTTCGGTTCTTGAGGAGATTCAGAGAAAACGCAAAAGAGAGAAACTAAGGTGAAAGGAGGGTTCAGCTTTGATGCTCAGAGACAAGGGAAATGGACGAAAATGAGGAGTAAAGAAACTTAGAAGACCGTTTTGGATTTGGCGGATGAGAGAAAAGAAGAGAAAAACAAAATACAAAGTTTGAGATGTGAGAGTGGTTCAATTTGGCACAAAAGAAAAATAAAAGAGAAAACCCCAAATGCTCCCTACTAGCCGAATGCTCACCCCTCACCAAAGCCAACTTACCACATTCGGCCACCCCTCTAAGCAACACTCAACCGAATGCCCAACCCCCTTCCAACTCTTTTGAAATTCGGCTAACACACCTCCCACTTCAATCCCCCTTTTCTCTCCTTGTTTTTCTCCTAGCCACCTATTTAAATCCGTTTGAATGCTTCAAACTCCTCAGATTTCTCTCCACCACCTATTTAAATATGTTGACTCCTTCAACAGTCATCCACCAGAGTCCATCCTGAGTACAACTCCCCCTGATCTTGGCGTCAAAAATAATAAGCAGAAAGGAAATTCCCGCAGCTCGAACCAAGCCTCCTTGTCACTTTACCAAGGCACTTCTTGTGTCAAAGCTCACCACCAAGCACCCTTAACACCTGACCCAAGCATCTTCCCCTTCCAGGTGCCCAAAAATAAAATTTTTGCCAAGGCTCAGGCCTACCCCTAGCTCATTCCTGGACCCCAAAACACCCTAAACTAGCATAACAACCATACTATACACATGCACACATATATAAATGCCGAGGCCCTGATTTAGGATGTTACACCTTTTCTTGTGAAAGTTCAGTATTGTTATGTAAACCCCTTTCCCTGTGAAAGTTAAGTATTATGTGCTCGCATGTTCTTTGTTTTATTCATATGGTATGCTGGTGTGCTGGAGGATCGATTGGAGATGAAATGGAGAGTCACTTTAGTGGCTAATGTGACATTTCGTGTTTGGGTCGAACCGTCTTGACCGAGTTTGGGGTGTTATAAAAAATAAAATTAAAATAAAACTCCTAAAATCTACTAAAATTAACCTACAAAAATAAACTCAAATCATACTAAAATAAAAGACAAATAACTATAAGATATTATAGTTATCAGTTATCTTGACTCTAGCCATTAGAAGATGAAAGATTACTTCTTAAAAAAAATTGAAAGTTTATGAAAGAAACAAGGAACAAATTTTTTGAAAAATTTATTGCTTTATGGTTTTTGAGAGAATTGCATGATTCCACGTAAAGACTAAGTAGACTATGTTGGTGGTATTTATACCAAAGTTAAGTGGACACCTCTATCAATGACTTTTCTTCCAAGATAAGGAGAAAGAAAATCTTGAAAAAATGTTTACCCACCAAAAATATAATATTTGGTGCTAGAATTTTCATAATACACCAAAATTATTGGAAATTACAAAATAACCAAATCTAACTAGAAAATCCAAAACGATATCAAGCAAGGTCGTTTGGATGCCCTCCAAAGATAATCAAGATCTCAAGCTTGTTAGATCCCAACTAAATTTCTTAAGCTTTCAAACCTAGTTGAATTTAGAGCCTTGGTGAATAAATCATCTAACTGATTTTGAGTAGCAACAAAGTTCAAATCAACAAAACCATTCTCAACCAACTCTCAAATGTAATGGTGTCTGACGCCAATGTGTTTGGTTCTTGAATTCATTACCGGATTATTAAATATGTTGATGGAACTAGTGTACTTACAATAGGCAGTGACCACATGCAATTCCACTCCAAAATATTCTATCATCCACCTCATCCATAGTAACTGAGTACAATAGCTTCTAGCAAATATGTACTCCATCTCTGCTGTTGATAGAGAAATTGATGTTTGCTTCTTATTGTTCCATGATACTATTTGATCCCAAGTAGAAGCATCCACCATTTTCTTTTACAATCATCAATGTTCCTAGCCCAGTCAGTGTCATTGTAACCTATAGGACTCATTGCATTATCTTTAGAAAACCAAATTCTCAAGTCTAAAGTTCAATGACCATACCTAATGATCCTTTCGATAGCCTTGAAATATGATTGTTTAGTATTTGTTTGGAATATGGCACATACACCAACACTAAAACACAAGTTTGGTCAACTAATAATGAGGTAAAGTAGACTTCCAGTCATGTTTCTATATGTTGCAACAGCCCGATTTTGGTCTAGTCAGAACAGTGGTTTCGGGAGCACAGATCTGACGCAGTAAAATTTAATTTTATTATATTTTTATGGTCTACAGTTTTATTGATTTCTAAAAATCTCGTTCGAAAATTTTGACGTTTGGCACTCAATTTAGTAAAGGGGACTAAATTGCAAAAAGTGCAAAATTTGAGTTCTATATGTTAGAGGTGTCCAATTGCTATGAGATTTTAAATTGAAGGTCCTTAGATGGTAATTAGACCATTGGTTAACTTAGTGGACAAAAATGGAAATGAAGTAAGAGAATTTTTATATTTTAAGTTAGGGGCATTTTGGTCATTTGGCTAATTAAATGAATTAATAAGTAAAATAAAGGCCAAATTTAGTTCATCTTCTTCATGCTAGTGTCGAAATTTCAAGGGTGTCCATAGCTAGGGTTTTTCCATCTTTCAAGCTCGATTGTAAGTCCATTCTTGCTCTGTTTTTAATGCTCTTTACATTTTTGAAATCGTTGTAACCCGATCTATCTATTTCTACCACTAATTTAAGAAATAATAAAGGTCTAGGGTTTGACCCATGTTAGATATTTGTGTATTTTGATGTTTAATGGTAGATTATGCAAATTTGATGTTGGATAACCAACTTTTACTAAGTGATTTTCTATAAAAATGTCAAAAAGGACCTATTTGTAAAAGTTATAAAATATGTAGTAAAAGTGTGATTTAATGGAAATTGTGGGCTGTTATGGGTATGAAAATGGTTCAGATAGACTTGTGTATTAAAGAAATTGAACACGTTTCATTTTACGAGCCTAGGGACTAGATTGTAAAATGTTAAAAGTTTAGGGGTAAAAATGTAATTTTGCCATAATGTGATTTTTTGGACTGAATTGAATAATGTGAGTATTAAGTGAGTTAAATTTGTTATCATAGATCAAGAAAAACAAGGTTCGGATCTAGACCGGGGGAAAAACAAATTTTTGACGATTAGGTCAAATTCTACTATTTTTGTATCGAGGTAAGTTCGTATGTAAATAATGCATTGTTATATTTATGTTTTAAATGCTTTAAAGTTGTATGAATTGTGATTGACTCTATGGAAGTATTCGTCAAAGTTTTGACAAGCGAGAAATCCCGGTTGAACCTTAGGAATAGAATAGGATACAAGTTACGTCACTAGGAACCCATGTGTATATGCGATTATGTGATCCGAGTGCTGGTCTCGTACGTCCTACCAGTGGCTGGGTAGTCCAGCATGTGTTGCGGATACTTGACAGCTTGTGTGAGCAGCACTGCGTAGCTACATCCTGATTGACAGCTTGTGTGAGCAGGCCCGTGAATAGCTCGAAAGCGACTCTATTTGTGTTATGATATATGAAGTAGCTTTGTCTACATATATGGCACTTATGTGCAAGACTTTTAAGTATCCGTTAATATTCTGAGTGTTCAACAGGAATGTCAAAGTTGTGAAAGGATATGGTTATGTTGCGAGTTGGTACAGGTATGTACGTAAAACTCATAATTAATGAGCTCGATGTGTGATGAAACCTTGGTAAGGTTATGATTGAGTAAGTTATGACTATAAGATTTTAATAACATTCATGCCAATTTTCATTATGATAATTTGTATGTTAAATGTGTGGTTATAATGCTTATTATCTGCATATGAACTTACTAAGCTATATAGCTTACTCTCCTTTTCTTTCCATGTCTTATAGTGTCACCAAGCTAGCTCGGGGTTCGGAGATTGTCAGAGATCCACTCACACTGTCAACAATTATTTTGGTACCAATGAATTTAACATTTTGAGTTATGGCATGTATAGGGGACTTGGTCATTTTGTTATCTGTCATAATTGATTTGGCCAAATGTGTTGGCTTATATTGGTTGAAAGTTCATTTTGTAAATGGCCATTGAAATTGGCTAATGTTGGTATAAGCAATTTATATGATGATGCCTTTCATGGATGTGGGAATTTACATGATATGAGTTGATAAGTATGTAATGTTTGTGTATGATAGATGGTAGCATGTGAATGATGTGTTGATGTCTTCGTTGTGGCTGATTTGGTTGTATGTATATGCTTGAATTGGTGCTATGTTATATGGTGTACGTGTGTGCATTAAAGGGTGGCAAAATGGCTCTGTAAATAGCATTATTTTTGTCCACACGGGTAGACACACGGTCGTGTGTCTAGGCCGTGTGTGACACACGGCTTGCACCACGGGTATTTGTTCCGGCCGTGTGTCCCCTGCATCTAAATTTTGAGAAACAGAATGTCCAGAATATAGCACACAGGTAGAGACACGGGTGTGTGTCTCGGTCGTGTGAATTCTACACCTATTTTATGAAAATTTATGAAAATTAAATCAACCACATGGCCTACCACACGGGCGTGTCGCACAAGTCAGAGAGCTCCCTAATTTGAACATGGCCTGTAGCACGGGCGTGTCCCATGGTCACACAGGCATGTCCCAAATCCACACGGGTGTGTGACCCCTGTAACATGAAAAAGTTTCTAAGTTTTGTAAAATTTTCTAAAGTTCTCGGTTTAGTCCCAAACTACTTCCAATGCATGTTTTGGGCCTTGTAGGCTCGTTTTAGGGATGATACGAATGTGTGTGAAAACTTTTAATTTTGATGGAAATTTATGACTCAAAAATGTATGTTTTCTTGTGTTTATGTCCGGTAATGCCTTGTACCCTGTTCCGGCGTCTAATACAGGTAAGGGGGTGTTACATATGTGGTCTTGAAAGTGGGCACTCTCGTTGCATTTGCGTACAATTTCTCACAGATAGACATTGGAGTGCTAGTAGGCCTGGAATTCTCTAGGCTGAACTTCTTCACAAGGTTCTTAGAAAACTTCTCCTAAGAGTGGAATGTCCCATCCTTTAATTTCTTGATTTTGAACTTAAGAAAGTATGCTTACTCACGACCATACTTATCTCGAATTCACTTTGCATCATTTTCACAAAGTTGTATTTTGCAAAAATTGAAGTTCCACCAAAAGTTATCTCATTAACATAAATTTTATAGTCGTGCCCCTATGTCTTTGAATGAACAAGTTCTTGTCAACAGACCCTCTTCAAAATTCTTGATCGATCAAAAACTAGGACAACATCTCATGCAAAGCTCAAGGGGATTGTTTAAGACCATATAAAGCTTTGCTCAATTTATACATAACACATGTGTTATGGATAGGTAGTATCTTCAAAGCCTCTAGGTTAAGACACAAACACCTCTTTCTTTAGGAATGCATGGAGAAAAGCACTCTTAAAATCCATTTGAAACAATTTGATGTTAGGAAAAGTAGCCATTGGAAATAACATTCTAATGGCTTTAAGTATTTTAACAGGTGCAAAAGTCTCCTCAAAGTCAATACCTTCAACTTGAGTACAACCCTAGTCCACAAGTGTTTTTTTATTGCAAGCGATATACCCATGTTCATTAGTCTTATTCTTGAAGATCCACTTTGTGCTAATAATGTTGCAACCAATAGACTTAGGCACTAGCTTCCAAACCTCATGTCTTTCAAACTATGATATCAATATGATTCGACTCATTGTATAATAGTATATTCTCATCATGAAATCAATATGATTCAACTCATTATGTACTGAAGGTACATAAATGCCAGGCTCGAAGGCATAGAACTCCAACAAGACTCCGGACAGACTATAGACCCTAATTGAGATGCCAATTATACTTGATGATAGCACTAGAAAGAACATAGGTTTTCCTCCTTACATATTAGTTAAATTGTTCCCATTTAGTTATTCTTAGCATATATTTTAGCATTTTCAATTTAGTAAATTGCATTTTATAACTCAGTGAATCCTAGCCTATTTTATCCTTAATTTTGTTATCTTTTTGCATTAATGTCACTACATGAGTTAATTCCAGATTGCGTCCAGAATTGTCGTTGTACCTGACAGTTGTCCGAATAAGAACTAAAAATGCGTGAGCTATCCAGTCTGGTATAACCAATCTGTACGTACAAGGACATAATAATTCTAAGGAAAGGACACCTGTACTGTTGGAGGAGGACATAAAAGGTTGACGTGAGAAGAAAAATAGAGGGGGAGAGCTTTTTCTTGACCATCATCTTCTTCATCCTACCTTGAAGCTTCTGGCTATGGCAGCTTAAGCCTCTCACGGGTGAGCCAACGTGAAAATTGATGTAGATTAGCTTCTGAAGAGGAGACCTAAGTGCGAGACAAGAGGGAATAGAGAGATTCAGTCGAGTTGTCTAGGAATAGTATTCTCCACTCGTTTTTTTCTTATTTCTTTCTAAATGCTGGTGATTACTCTCTATTTTCTGCTTGTATGGAAGTACACATGAATTCTTGGTTAAATGTTATCTTATTCAATCTTTCTTTTATTGTTTAATCTTGCAGTTTGAATGTTTCTTAACACAGAAGTGTTATTGCAGTCACTGACACTGGAAAGTGTAGTGACAGTTCAAGCTAACAAGCATTACAACGGAAGTTGAGTAAGGATTAGAGGAATTTAGTCCACTTGTTCTTACTAGTGCCATATTGCCATCATTGGAAAGTGGGGTTAATGTGCATGTTTAAGTCTCAGATTAAATAGAGGAGTGACGCTTCGTAAGAGATACATTGAAATTTATTGCCACGACAATCACCTATCCTTTTATACCTTGTGAGCACTTAGTATTCTGCTGAAGATTCATGTTGGGGATCCCATTTTATCATTATCATATTTTATTTTATTGTTTTGAAGTTGTTGCTCTGACAACTATTCTCACAATTTATCTCATTTCTATCTAGTTATTGCACCTACATTAATAGAAAAAAGTCAACCATCCCTGTGGGATTGATATTCGACAGACTCACATCTGTCTAATATACTTGCATCGATAGTGTACGCTTGCACATTATTGCTGTGACGTTAAACAACCGATCAAGTTTTTGGCGCTGTTGTCAGGGATGGTGTTTGTTTGACATTTATTTTTGTTTATTTTTGTGTTTTTTCACTTTATTTTCCTTATATAATATTTAGTATTCACTAACTAGTTTTTCTTTGTTGCTATTTGTCGTAACCATTTTTTTTGTAAAACGGGTCGACTTTGGTTTTGAAAATGAAAACAAAAAAATGAGAGTCGCCACCAATCTTTTTTGATGAGGTATGATCGGGTTACCTCGTAATTCGGTCATTTTAATAATAGATTTGATTTATTAAAACAACAGTTTTGGTCTACGAAATTTAGAAAAATAGGTTCGGGAGTCGATTACGTACGAGGAAGGATTAGCACCCTTGTAACGCCCAAAATTGGTACTGAATTGATTGATAAACGTCTTAATGTCGAAAATTTGAAAAGATTTAAAAATACGATCCTCTTTATTTAAAAGAAAACTTGAATAAATTAAAGTGGATGCTAAGACCCTCTTATTTCGAAGAAGTAAAATGTCACGCCCAGTAAGTTAGGGTACAAAATTTCGAATTCCCGAAACTGAGCTTGTTTTTTGACTTTTAAAACTCATGTATTTAAATTTAAGAAGGATATTCGGTAATTTGGGTCAAATGAAAAATCGGAACCCAGTAAGTTAGAGCACAATTTCTCAAAATTCCAAATTCAGGATATTGCCTTTGTTTTTAGAAATCCTTATCCCGAGATAACAAAAATGTCACATCCAGTGAGTTAGGACGCAACCTTTTCGAATTCCTGAGAATAAGCTTTTATTTAACTTTTATGCTTTGACTTAAAAAGAAAATAATAGATTCTTTAGACTCGATGAGAAAAATCAAAACCCAGTAAGTTAGGGTACGATTTCTTTCGAACCTTAGAACACGAAGTATTTGCTTATTTCAAATATTTTGATGGATCGGATAAAATGTAATATGATTTTATAGCAAAGTGTAAAATTAATTTCAATGCTAATATAAGTAACAAAATAATAATGATGGCAACCATAAATATAGATATCAATAATGAATAGTCGAAATTTGCACGTATGTGCAACATAATATAAATACATAAATAGATTAATAATAGAATGGCAATAATAAGTGTAATAATTTAAAATAAAACAAATCGAAATAAATAAAAAAATAATGAGGGTAAAAGTAAACGAATATATGATAATAAGATAATAATGGAAAACGAGGCGATAAAATAATGGAAGCATAATTAAAATAAGTAAAAGAAATGAAAAACATAATAAATCACAATATATGAGAATGAAAAAATAAATAAACAAATAAATAAGCAATATGAGTAGCAAAGCGAGTAAATGAACAACATGAATAAAGTAAAAGAAAAATAAATGACCAAACAATTAAATAAATAAATGAATGAATAAATAAATAAAAATAGAAATAAAATAAAAGGGACTTAATCATTATGAAAAAAATTAAAAAGAAGAAGTCAAAAATAATAAAAAAATGGACAAGGACCGAACTGCAGTGATCTGAAACTATCGAGGACCTCATGGGGAAATATCCCTGGTCTTATGCGCTGCGTTTCAGTTAACCAAGCAAGGGATTAAATTAAAAATAAAACAAAATTAAAGGGGAAATTTAAAACGAAATTTAGGACCAAACTAAAAAGTGCATAAAGCTGAGAGGACTAAATGGGAAATTATTCATGTCCTTCAAAACGCGCAGCATCAGTAAGGGCTAAATTGAAACTGAAATAAAATCTGCGGGAAAGTTCGAAAGAAAAGGAAAAAAAATGAAATAAGGACCCAATTGAAAATTGATTCAAAAGTGGAAGGACTGAGGGCGCAAATAGACCCTCAGTCCAAAAACACGCGGATCCTAGGTGGTCCGGGTCGGGTCGGTCCGATCCAGTACGAAACGGCTTCGTTTCTGCATTGAGAAGCTTAAGTGAAATGGTGCCGTTTCACGGACCCTATTTAAGGCCAAAATTAAAAAAAAAAAAGAAATCATTTTAAATGGTTTCTAAAAAAAATGAAAACTCCCCACTTTTGGTCTCTGCAGAGCTCTCACCCCGGCCTAGGGCTCTCGCCGACTTTTCGCGTGGCTCCACCGTAGCCCGCTGTGTGCTCGCATGCGTATGCTGGCCGGGGATATGAAACGTCTTATTTTTTAGGTCTAGTTTTCTTTTTAGCAAAGGAAAGGAAATAAAAAAAATTGTTTACTCTTCGAAACCTTCATCGAAACCCATGCGGGCTCCTGGGTATTCGGATACTGGCACTATTTGGCCGAGGGAGACAAATCGACGGGCACTCAATGACGGAGAAGAAGATGAATCGGTAGGTAATGTTTTATTATTATTTATTTGTTTGTTTCGAAAATAAAATAAGAAAATAAGAAAAAACACCTTTGAGAATTCTTGGATCTGTTTTAATTTCTTTTTCTTGTATTCGATTGTATATCCATAGTGAGCATTACATCACTGTTTCGAGCTTATATAGCCGAAAGGAAATATATGTTTTATTATTAAGTTTTCTTGTGATTTGGTTTTTCTGTTTTTACTTGTTTCTTGTCGATGTTGTCTGCCCTTCTGTGTTCTGTTTTGCAGGTTTGCTAGGGGTCAATGAGACTGGGGTTGCCATTTTGGTGCAAGGCGCTGAGGATGGTGGTCTTCGGGCGACGTGCACACTGAGGGAAGCACGTGGGAGGGGATACGGCGCCTTGGGGACTGGTCAGAAGGCATGCGGCGCTAGGGAGCAACTAGGGTTTTGGTTTTTTGACCTAGCTTTAGGTTTCTGGCTTATTAGGCTAGGTTTAGTTATTGGGTTTGGGTGTTTTCTGGGCTTTTGTGTCTATTGTGCCCCGGGCAAAATGTAGGCTATACAGCTACCCCTCTTTGCTTGTTATCGTGTAACGAGAACGAAGCAGAGACTTTAAAAGGACCAATTTTGCCCGGTCTTGCTGAGTCTCGGCGCTTCTTTTCTTCTTCAAGTAGCCTCAGTCTATCCCACTGCAACTTCAGGGGTATAAGATTTGCAATCTTCAATCTGCTCCACTGAAACCTTAAGGAGATAAGATTTGTAGCTTTAATCGCTTCCACTGCAACTTCGGGAGATAATATTTGTGGCTTTAATCTGCTCACTTTGCAACTCAGTGGAGATAAGATTTGCCATGACAACTTTGATCCGACCTGCTGCAACTTTAGATGTATAGGACTTATAATTCGTAGCTTAAATCTGTTCCACTGCAACTTCAAGGAAATAAGATTTGCTATCTTCAATCTGCTCCATCTTTGAAACTTCGGGAGATAGGATTTGTAACTTCAACCTGCTCCACTGCATCTTCGGGGAGATAAGGTTTGCCATGATCTTTGATCCGACCTCATCGCAACTTCAGAGGTATAGGACTTGTAATTGTAGCTTATCATTCATTTGCAACTTCAGTGGAAATAAGATTTCTTGCCTTTGATCCGCTCCACTGCAACTTCAGTGGAGATAAGACTTGGTAATTTCAACTCGCTTCCACTCAGAACTTCCGTGGAGATAAGATTTGTGATGATCTCGCTTCTATCGCAACTTCAGTGGAAATAAGATTTGCTATCTTGACCGCTTCCATCGCAACTTCAGGAGATAAGGTTTATTTTGATCCGCTTCATCGCAACTTCAGAGAGATAAGATCTCGTGATTTATAGCTTCAATCTATTCCACTTTGCAAACTTCGTGGAAATAAGATTCGCTATCTTGACCGCTTCCACTGCAACTTCAAGGAGATAAGGTTTATTTTGATATGCTCTACTGCAACTTCAGAGAGATAAGATCTGTGATTTATAGCTTCAATATATTCCATTGCAACCGTGGGAAATAAGATTCGCTATCTTGACCGCTTCCATCGCGACTTTCAAGTGAGATAAGACTTGTAGCTTTAACCTGCCCCTCTGCAACTTCAGGGAGATAAGGTTTGTGGATTTATCAATCTTGCTACACTGTCCTCTGGGGGATATGAGGCGTAGAATCAATTTAGTATGCTTATGTTTATGGCCAATGATTAGGATGTCATGATCAGAATGAATCAAATGCTCCTAATTGGATGTGTATGAATGATATTAGTATGAATGCATGAGAATGATCCCTTTTTAATGTTTGGGTTATCATTGCTCGTTGTTCGTCCAAGTTCTATTACTGATGTGTTACCATGCCTTCTTGTTCAGCCGGTATCTTTAACAAAAAATCCAAAGAAATAGTCATCATTCTGATTATCTATTCTCAAATGTTTCCAACCCCTAAGTTTGGTTAGCTCTTGAATAGTGGCCCTGTTCTCAGATCCTTGTATCTTTTTAGAACCTTTCAGAGTAATATGAAAAACTTCCTTTACTTGAATACTATTAGTCCATTAATCATTATTTCAATGTAAAAATGCTCGAAAAAGATTGTAAAAATGGACAAGATCGAAGTTTATTAGGAGCAAGGCTCGAAATGAATAGATTTGTCAACATAGCAAACTTGCTTAAATACAAAGTGAATAACATGAAAGTAGGTGCCCCGAATATCATAACATGAGCTTCTCTGTACTAACTTCCCGAGGGCCCTTTTGAACTCGATGTGTGTTTTGGAGATGCAAAGCACTTTGTTGATGCCCCAAGACGTAGCATCTCTTTTCCTTTTCCATTCAGGAAAAGCAAGACTACCACATGCCCCATTCTTGATCAAGATTTGAATTGCCCTTTTTGTGGGTTTTCAATTCAAAACCCCTTTGGTCTCAAGGCGCTCTTTACGAGTTTTCACCTTGGCCTCTCCTTTTTTTTTGGGTGAAATATTTCTTGACTGAGTCTGAATTCACAGGGTTGGGCAAGCTTTTACCATCAATCTCCGTCAGAATCAGCGCTCTTCCAGAAAAGGCCTTCTTTACCACATAAGGTCCTTCCCAATTTGGCATCCATTTCCCTCTAAAATCCTTCTGTATGGGCAAGATCTTTTTCAATACTAGGTCCCCCTCATGGAATTCTCTAGGACGAACCTTTTTGTTGTAAGCCCACATCATTCGCTTTTGGTACATCTGACCATGACGGATAGCTTTCAACCTTTTCTCTTCAATAAAATTTAGCTGATCATATCGGGATTGGATCCATTCCGCTTCATCCAACTTTACTTCTGCCAAAACTCGAAGAGAAGGAATTTCCACTTCAATGGGTAAAACTGCTTCCATTCCATAAACCAAAGAGAAAGGCGTTGCCCCGGTTGAGGCTCTAACGGATGTTCGATAAGCATAGAGGGCGAATGGTAGCTTCTCATGCCAATCTTTATAAGTCTCAGTCATTTTCCCCACGATCTTCTTGATATTCTTATTGGCTGCCTCCACTGCACCATTTATTTTTGGGCGATATGGTGATGAGTTATGGTGTTTGATCTTGAACTGACTACAGACGTCTGATATCGTGTTGTTGTTCAAATTTAATGCGTTGTCAGATATACTTCTTTCTGGCATTCCATATCGACATATGATCTCCTTCTTTAAGAATTTACTGGCTACTAATTTCGTGACATTGGCATATGAAGCAGCTTCTACCCACTTGGTAAAGTAATTGATGACCACGAAGATGAATCGATGCCCGTTAGAATCCTTAGGCGAAATTGGCCCAATGACATCCATGCCCCACATAGAGAAAGGCCAAGGAGAAGTCATAACGTGAAGAGGTGAAGGAGGTACATGGATTTTATCTCCGTAAATTTGACACTTGTGGCACTTCTTGGCGTAATTGATGCAATCTCCTTCCATGGTGGACCAATAATACCCTAATCTCATGATCTGCCTGGCCATTGTAAAACCATTGGCATGTGTTCTGCAGACACCCTCATGGACTTCTTCCAAGATTTGCTTAGCCTCAATAGCATCTACGCATCTTAGTAGCACCTGATCCTTTGTCCTTTTGTATAGGATTCCCCCATCTAAGACATAGTCGTTGGCCAACCTTCTTAACGTCCTTTTATCATTCTCAGTTGCTTGGTCAGGGTATTCACGATTTTTTCACACATCGCAATATATTATTGTACCAAGGATGATCGTCCTTTTCTTCTTCTTCCTCGATGCTGTAACAATGAGCCAAAGTTTCATAAATACTCATCTGGATAGGCTGTACATCCTCTTGTTTATTCACTCTGACCATTGAAGCCAAAGTAGCTAAAGCATCAGCTATCTGATTTTCATCTCGTGGGAGATAATAGAAGGTGATGTCATTGAAATCTTCAATTAACTCAAGAACCAACTTTTGATACTTGATTAACTTTGGATCTCTTGTCTCCCATTCTCCTTTGAGTTGGTAAATCACCAAAGCGGAATCCCCATATACTTCTAGTACTCTAATTTTGCGTTCTATGGCTACACAGAGTCCCATGATACATGCTTCATATTCTGCCATGTTATTCGTACAATCAAAATCCAACTTGCATGTGAATGGATAATGATCTCCATTTGGGGATACCAAGACTGCCCCAATTCCATTGCCTACAGCATTTGATGCTCCATCGAAGTTCAATTTCCAAAGGTGATCTTTGGTAGCGTCTTCTTCAGTAGCTGCCACATACATTAATTCTTCAAAGGCTCATAATCTTCTAGAGCTCTGCTGGCCAGAAAATCTGCTACTGCACTTCATTTCACAGCTTTTTGGCTTACATAAACTATGTCGAATTCAGAGAGGAGAATTTGCCATCTAGCCATCCTTCCATTTAAAGCGGTCGACTCTATCATGTACTTTAGAGGGTCTAACTTCAAGATTAACCAGGTCGTGTGGTACAGCATGCATTGCCTCAATCTCTGAGTTGTCCAAATCAAGGCACAACAAAATTTCTCAATTAGCGAATATCTCATCTCACATTCAGTGAATTTCTTACTAAGGTAGTATATCGCCTTTTCTTTTCTTCCCGAATCATCGTGTTGACCCAGCACACATCCAATAGAGTGATCAAACACTGTCAAATACATGATTAATGGCCTATCCGGGCAAGGGGGTGACAGTACTGGGGGACTTGACAAGTATTGCTTAACCTTATCAAAGGCTTTTTGGCATTCACCATCCCACACACCTAGGTTGTGTTTCTTAAGAAGATGAAATATAGGATCACATTTCTCGGTTAGTTGTGAAATGAATCGAGCGATGTAATTCAGTCTTCCAAGGAAACCTCAAACTTCTTTTTGGGTGCACGATGGAAGCAATTCTTGTATAGCTCTGACCTTATCTGAGTCAATTTCAATTCCCCTTTTACTAACTACGAAGCCCAGCAACTTTCCAGATCTAGCTCCAAAAGTACATTTTGTTGGATTAAGCTTTAGCTGGAATTTTCTCAACCTCAAGAATAGTTTCCTCAAAACTCGAATGTGTTCCTCTTCTGTTCTAGACTTTGCAATCATATCATCAACATAGACCTCAATTTCTTTATGCATCATATCATGAAACAAAGTCACCATAGCCCTTCGGTATGTAGCTCCTGCATTTTTCAGCCCAAATGGCATCACCTTATAACAGAATGTTCCCCACAAGGTTATAAAGGTAGTATTTTCCATGTCTTCAAAGTGCATTTTTATCTGGTTGTATCCCGAGAAGCCATCCATGAAGGAAAACAACGAATAGCCCGTTGTATTGTCTACTAAAGTATCAATGTGAGGCAAAAGGAAATTGTCTTTTGGGCTAGCCTTATTCAAATCCCTATAATCTACACAAATTCGTACCTTCCCATCTTTCTTAGGGACAGGCACAATGTTGGCTACCCATTCTGGGTATTTGACTTCCTGCAAAAATTCGGCGTCAAATTGCTTTTTGACTTCTTCTTTAATTTTTAGCACAATGTCAGGCCTCATTCTCCGGAGCTTCTGCTGAACCGGCTTGCAATCCTCTTTTATGGGGAGGCGGTGTACAACAATGTCCGTGCTTAACCCCGGCATAACTTGGTATGACCACGCAAAGACATCTTTGAATTCTCAAAGTAAATCTACAAGGTCTCGCTTCGTTTCTTCGATTATGCACGTTCTAATTTTCACCACCTTTCCTTCTTCCAAGGCCACGACCTCTACTGTCTCTTCATGAGGTAGAATTTGTTTTTCCTCTTGTTCTACCATTCTTAACAAGTCTAAAGATAAGCTACAGTCCACATCATCTTCAAGGTCCTAGGATCTCTCTAAACGCATGTCTCGCTCAAAAGGAAATTTTGATTCCCTAGCAACGTTACTCATGTCGTTGATATCCGGGGGCCTGTCGTAGGTACAAAGGAATATACAAAAAATGAATAAATTTAAGAATAATTATTTGTATAGTATGATCGTGAATGAAGAATAAAAGAATATTTGGAAAAAACAATAATTTTCTTTATGGATGAATTAGAAGGAATAAAGAATATTTACTCAAAAGATGCATTTTCATTGAATTAAAGATTTTTGGGCCATAAGCCTATTCCACAAAGGATGCTTATTACTCCTAGGCCTAGAGCAATAAGTGTTCTGGGACATTACTCTGAAATAGTTCTAAACACTATAGGAATCTCTTCTGCAGTCCAATTGTCTAGAACGCTCCCCGGCTCAAAGGGGCGGATGCCTGACAAGTTTCTTCTTCTGGTTCCCTCCTCGGATATGGCATTGATGTACGAATTTTCCAACGTACCCCCCATGGTTCCTTTTCTTGGGGTCCCTCGCTCAGGGTGAATGATTCCTCTTGATACAAAGGTCTTGGATATGTGGGGAAAAATCATTGGCTCCCACTTGATTTCCTCCCCGCTCAAACATGCTCTTCTCCTCTCTTGCTTCTTTTCGAGTTCCTTCTTTCTTTGTCTTGCGTTTGGCCTAAACCCTAAGTCGAAGTAGTCTCGTTTGTCCTTTAGCAATAGTATTTCAACCTTTCCTTGGAGGTATCTCCCGAGTCCTTTCCCCAGTAAGGCTCCTTTTCCAATAGTTAACTGCAGACCCATTTTTGTAATCTTGGATATTTTAGGCATCGAGATCTTGTTCCCTTCGATGATGAATGTGGCATTTACAATTTCCAATGATCAAAAAGAACATTCGATCGCTTAGTCATTTGCCTCTAAATATGGCGCGTTACTGGTCACGGCTGCAATGATGTCTTCTTCTGCGTTTATGGTTTCTAGTCGGCCTTCTGTCACCAATTTCAGCTTTTGGTACAACATAGACGGAACGGCCCCAGCTGAGTGAATCCACGGCCTCCCTAATAGGCAGTTATATGAAGGCTTGATATCCATTACGAGAAAATCCACCTCGTATGTGTTAGGGCCGATCAAAAGTGGTATTTCAATTCTGCCCATTACCCTTTTCTCTGTGCCATCAACTGCCCTCACTATATTCTAGCATGGCTTCATATGAGAACTATCCAGTGGCAGCCTATTAAATGTGGATAAGGGCAAGACATTTAATGTTGAACCATTATCAATCAAGACTCCCGGTAATGTGTATACCTTGCATCGAGTGGTGACGTGCAGGGCTTTTGTAGATCCCCTTCCTCCAGGCAGTATTTCATCATCATTAAAGAAGATGAAATTATCGGCAGTGATGTTATTGACTAGATGATTGAGCTTGTTGACGGAGATGTTCTCTGTGACATAAGTTTCGTTCAATACTTTCATTAATGCGTTGCGGTGGGTTTCCGAGCTTAAAAGCAAGGCCAGTACTGATATACAAGCTGGTTGTTTATGCAGTTGCTCCACGATGCTATACTCGCTATGCTTTAGAAACTTCAGGAACTCTTTAGCCTCTTTCTCGGTCACTGGCTCATTGACATGCGATTCAGACTCAGTTGCATTCTCCATCATAGATTTTCCTTTAATAGACTTAGTTTTTGCAGCTGGTGTATCGTAGTGCTTCCCACTGCGTGTGTAAAAACCCATCTCTTGTCCCTCTTCTGAAGCGTTGATTAGGTTCTCCTTTCCTGGGATCGTCACGTTACAGTCATAGTTCCAAGGAACCCTTTTGCTATCCTTGTAGGGAAACGCTACAGGTTTTTGAATTATGACTCGCAGTGCTACTTGTGTTCTGGCTTCATTGACTCTTGGCTTCGAGATGATCACTACTGGGCGGCTGCCCTTTTGGACCCTTTCCATTGATCCTTCATCTGAAGGATAAACCTCCTGTCCTTCTGACCCCTCAATCTCCTCGTAAAATTCCATCTCTTTATTATCCATCAAATTTTGCACTATGGCTTTGAACTCAGTGCATTCCCAGATTCCATGCCCTTCTCCATTATGGAACTCGCAATGGTTCCTCTTTCCTTCAGATCTCTCCTCCGAATCCAATATGATCAGTCCTCTCTCCACCATCTCCTTCCAAACTTATCTCAATGGGGTTTTGACTTCTGCAACCTCATATTTGACTTTTCTGCCCCCACCTTCATATATTCCATTTACTCCTTGATCAGTATGATTAGGTAAGGGGTTTCCCGCCACATTTGGTATGGGTGGGTCATCAAACTTTACGATCCCCATTTTTAATAGCTTTTCGACTACTTTCTTGAACACGGTGCAATTTTCAATTGAATGCCCCGCGATTCCACCATGATATTCGCATTGGGCGTTTGCGTCATACCACTTGGGAAATGGGGGTTGCAGCGATGTTAAGTAGAAAGGGGACACCACATGTGCATCAAAGAGGTTCTGGTACAGCTCTCTATACGTCATGGGTATATGTGTGAATTATATCCTTTCGGAGTTCACCCTTGTGATGGATTCTTGTCTCGGGGGACCCTAATGATTAGTTGTTTTTGTCTTTGGCTGGCTCACCGTGATCGCTCTCGAGTGACCCTTGTTATACGTACTCGTGTTGTTTACCTCATTCTCCCTCTTTCTCGGGGCTGATCTCTTGGTGCCTTCCCCTGCTTCAATCTTCCCACATTTTATCGCATTTTCTATCATCTCCCCAGACATTACGATATCAAAAAAGCTTTTAGTAGCGCTTCCTAACATGTAGTTGATGAATGGAGCCTTCAAAGTATTGATGAAGAGCATGGTTGTCTCTTTCTCTAAGAGTGGTGGTTGGACTTGCGTCACCAGCTCCCTCCATCGCTGGGCATACTACCTAAAGCTCTCGTTTGTCTTCTTATCCATGTTCAGAGTGTGATCTGCTGGGTGCTGCTATGTGCATCACGTGGTGTATTGTTTTATGAAAGCTTGAGCCAAGTCTTTCCATGAACCAATTTGGGAACAAAGTTAACCGATTGTACCATTTAGCCGCAGACCGATCGATGTCTTGAAACGATGGATTAATAACTGGTCGTTGTTGACATATCCTGTCATTCTCCGACAGAACATCATTATGTAAGCTTCAGGGCAACTAGCCCCATTGTACTTTTCGAACTCTGGCATTTTAAACTTCAGTGGGAGCACCAGATCTGGGACCAAACTTAAATCCTTTGCATCGATCCCGCAACGGTAATCAGTGGTTTCCATTGCTTTAAACTTCTCCTCTAGCCACTTACACCGTTCTTCTGGTTATTTTTGTGATCCTGTCTTTGCTCTTTCCTCCTCTACCACTTCATCCAAATCAGGAAAAATTAGATTATTTGGATTATTGCCAGGGTTAGAGCCTGAGCCAGCCTAAAAATTTATTGGTATCGAGGTTCCGGCCTGAAACTGTTGTGGACTGATAGTAACAGATGGTCTTTGTGGATTTATCTCAGGTTGTGCATGTACATGTGGTGGAGTAAAACAGGGGGGATATTGAGGATACTTAGTATTCTCCTCAACATTAACCACGGGGCTCTTCCCTTTATTCGTAAGCCCATTCAACAGCTGCGTCATCTGAGTCATTTGAGTCATCATATTTCTCTGAGATTCCATCATTTTGTCCATCATGTCTTGCTGGATCTTAACCAGCTGCTCTTGCATTTGGGTTTGCATCTTTTCTTGCATCTCTTTCTGTATTTGTTCCAACATTTCTAATGTTTTATCCATTGCTTTAGTCTTTTACCTTGTGCCGTAAGGATGCGTATTTGGTAAAGTTTTGTCAGTTTCCAGGTTACTGAAATAATTTTTAATTAATTAGAAACTTTTAGTGAACTTTAATGCATACAATGTAATGCAACACAGATGCATGAAATGCAAAAGACGTCGATTCTGATTCAATTCCATTCAGAAAACTTTATTAGAAAACAAAGCTCTTTACATAAAACGAATTACAAATACGGCTTTGCCCTAATGCTCAGAGTTTTAGCTTTCTTAAGCAACGAAGCTAGCTCCTGACCCCTGTCTGATTCTAGCTCGTACTTCACACTCAGCGTGTCGACCTGAACTGCCAAGGTTTGCAGATGGTTAGGTACCTTCTAGATCTGAGCTACGGCTTCGGCCATAATGTAATCTCGATCCCTAATTTGACTCTGAGAGTGATGAAGTTGTTCCTTCCAACGCTCCTCATTTACTTCAAGAAGCTCTATCCGAAGCTCACAACTTTGCAAAGTAAACTCTAGCTCTTCTATTCTTCCTTTCATTTCTTCAATCTTGCTCAAACTTGCCTTCAATTCAACTATAGAATTATGGTTTCTATGTTGATGAAGTGACTTTTCAAGTTCTGCTATTCTCGCCTTTAATTCCCATTTGTCGTTCTGGGCTTCTGATAGATTCCTTTCTAGAGCCTCTCTCTGAGCTTGAGCCTCTTGGAATCTTATCTTCTACTGATCAGCTTTGGTCTTTTCCGCTTGAATTTCCTGCCGCCACTGCTCTGAAGCTTTCCCTAATCCAGCAGTCCTCATCGATAGACGCATCTTCTTATAGTTTGTCTTTAAACTATCCAGATCCTCTTTATAGCATGTGGAAAAGGAAAAACAATCAAGCGCCTATCTGGGTGACCACTAGGGTTTATCACAGCTCTACCTAGAGTGGGCACTTAGGGCTTTCTATATGCAGTTTGGTTCTAAAGTTGAGGTACTTGAACCAGCAGATTCCTTGATCCTCACCCATTATAGGCTCATACGGACTGAGTTCGGTTCAGGGGAATACATTTCCCTATGGCTGAACGGAGATGAAAATCTCACAAAGACATAGGTACGGATGTATCCCGAAAGCGATTCACTATCCTGCACGGAGGTGAAAACCTCATGAAGGAGTAGCTTCTCGCTTCCACTTAAAAGGGTGTGACCCGATAGTCATGCAATATAATGCAAAAGTATTCTACAAGACTCGAACCACAACAAATCATATGAAACAATAAGAACAAATGCAATAATAGGATCATAATTTTTCAAATCAGATTTTTAATTTTTTGACAACAAGATAGAAAACAATCAATTTTACGGCTTGACTCTCTTATTGTGTCCCCAGTGGAGTCGCCAAGCTGTCGTAACCATTTTTTTTGTAAAACGGGTCGACTTTGGTTTTGAAAATGAAAACGAAAAAATGGGAGTCGCCACCAATCTTTTTTGATGAGGTATGATCGGGTCACCTCGTAATTCGGTCATTTTAATAATAGATTTGATTTATTAAAACAACGGTTTTGGTCTACGAAATTTAAAAAAATAGGTTCGGGGGTCGGTTACGGACAGGGAAGGATTAGCACCCTCGTAACGCACAAAATTAGTACCGAATTGATTGATAAACGTCTTAATGTCAAAAATTTGAAAAGATTTAAAAATACGATCCTCTTTATTTAAAAGAAAACTTGAATAAATTAAAGTGGATGCTAAGACCCTCTTATTTCGAAGAAGTAAAATGTCACGCCCAGTAAGTTAGGGTACGACATTTCGAATTCCCGAAACTGAGCTTGTCTTTTGACTTTTAAAACTCATGTATTTAAATTTAAGAAGGATATTCGGTCATTTGGGTCAAATGAAAAATCAGAACCCAGTAAGTTAGGGCACAATTTCTCAAAATTCCAAATTCAGGATATTGCCTTTGTTTTTAGAAATCCTTATCCCGAGATAAAAAAAATGTCACATCCAGTGAGTTAGGACGCAACCTTTTCAAATTCTCGAGAATAAGATTTTATTTAACTTTTATGCTTTGACTTAAAAAGAAAATAATAGATTCTTTAGACTCGATGAGAAAAATCGAAACCCAGTAAGTTAGGGTACGATTTCTTTCGAACCTTAGAACACGAAGTATTTGCTTATTTCAAATATTTTGATGGATTGGATAAAATGTAATATGATTTTATAGCAAAGTGTAAAATGAATTTCAATGCTAATATAATTAACAAAATAATAATGATGGCAACCATAAATATAGATATCAATAATGAATAGTCAAAATTTGCACGTATGTGCAACAGAATATAAATACATAAATAGATTAATAATAGAATTGAAATAATAAGTGTAATAATTTAAAATAAAACAAATAAAACAAATATAAAAAATAATGAAGGTAAAAATAAATGAATATATGATAATAAAATAATAATGAAAAACTAGGCGATAAAATAATGAAAGCATAATTAAAATAAGTAAAAGAAATGAAAAACATAATAAATCACAATATATGAGAATGAAAAAAAAAATAAACAAATAAATAAGCAATATGAGTAGCAAAGTGAGTAAATGAACAACATGAATAAAGTAAAAGAAAAATAAATGACTGAACAATTAAATAAATAAATGAATGAATAAATAAATAAAAATAGAAATAAAATAAAAGGGACTTAATCATTATGAAAAAAAAATTAAAAAGCACAAGTAAAAAATAATAAAACATGGACAAGGACCGAATTGTAGTGATCTGAAACTATCGAGGACCTCATGGGGAAATATCCTTGGTCTTATGCGCTGCGTTTCAGTTAACCAGGCAAGGGATTAAATTAAAAATAAAAAAAATTAAAGGGAAATTTAAAACAAAATTTAGGACCAAACTAAAAAGCGCATAAAGCTGAGAGGACTAAATGGGAAATTATTCCTGTCCTGCAAAACGCGCAGCATCAGTAAGGGCTAAATTGAAACTGAAATAAAATCTGCAGGAAAGTTCGAAAGAAAAGGAAAAAAATGAAATAAGGACCCAATTGAAAATTGCCTCAAAAGCGGAAGGACTGAGGGTGCAAATAGACCCTCAGTCCAAAAACACGCGGATATTAGGTGGTCCGGATCGGGTCGGTCCGATCCAGTACGAAACGACGTCATTTCTGCGTTGAGAAGCTTAAGTGAAACGGTGCCGTTTCACAGACCCTATTTAAGGCCAAAATTTTAAAAAATAAATCATTTTAAATGGTTTCTAAAAAAAATGAAAACTCCCCTCTTTTGGTCTCTACAGAGCTCTCACCCCGGCCTAGGGCTCCGGCCAGCCTTCGCCGTGGCTCTACCGTAGCCCCGCCGTGGCTCCGCCATATACGGCGGTCGGGGATATGAAACGTCTTATTTTTTAGGTCTAGTTTTCTTTTTAGCAAAGGAAAGGAAATAAAAAAAAAATTGTTTGCTCTTCGAAACCTTCATCAGAACCCATTCGGGCTCCTGGGTATTCGGATACTGGCACTATTTGGCCGAGGGAGACAAATCAACGGGCACTCGATGATGGAGAAGAAGATGAATCGACAGGTAATGTTTTATTATTTATTTATTTGTTTCGAAAAGAAAATAAGAAAATAAGAAAATGCACCTTTGAGAATTCTTGAATCTATTTTAATTTCTTTTTCTTGTATTTGATTTTATATCTATAGTGAGCATTACATCGCTGTTTCGGGCTTATATAGCCGAAAGGAAATACATGTTTTATTATTAAGTTTGCTTGTGATTTGGTTTTTCTATTTTTGCTTGTTTCTTGTCGATGTTGTCTGCCCTTCTGTGTTCTGTTTTGCAGGTTTGCTAGGGGTCAACGAGACTGGGGTTACCATTTTGGTGCAAGGCACTGAGGATGGTGGTCTTCGGGCGACGTGTACGCCGAGGGAAGCACGTGGGAGGGGATACGGCGCCTTGGGGACTGGTCAGAAGGCATGCGGCGCTAGGGAGCAGCTAGGGTTTTGGTTTTCTAACCTAGCTTTAGGTTTTGGGCTTATTGGGCTAGGTTTAGTTATTAGGTTTGGGTGTTATCTGGGCTTTTGTGTCTGTTGGGCCCCGGGAAAAATGTAGGCTCTACACTATTTCTTCAACATCATTTTAGGTGTTTTATGACTCGAAGCAAGTCAGATTTTCTTACAGATTTTGATCCAGAAATTGAAAGGAATGTTCAAAGTAGACTTCGAGAACAAAGACATATGGCTCTACTAAGGGACAATACAGCCACACCCCCGATGCAACAGCAAAATGTTAATAACCCATTGTTGCCACAGGATGCTCACATACAAAATAGGACTATACGAGATTTTGTAGTACCTGTCTTTGATGATTTACAACCGGGAGTTGTTAGGCCAGCAATCCAAGCTGGGAATTTTGAACTCAAGCCAGTAATGTTTCAAATGTTGAATTCTAATGGACAATATGCTGGACTGCCACATGAAGATGCGAGAGAACATCTTAAATCCTTTTTATTATTCTGTGCTTCCTTTAGTCAACAAGGCGTTCCTGATGATTCCTTGAAGATGCAATTATTTCCTTATTCCTTATAGGGAAGAGCCCGTTCTTGGTTTTTTGGGCTACCTGCCAGATCAATTACTTCTTGGAATGCACTAGCAACACATTTTGTTTTGCAATTTAACCCGTCAATAATGAATGCTCATCTTCAAAATGATATTATTGCTTATCATCAGTTGGATGATGAAAATCTTCACACCACATAGGAACGTTATAAATCTTTACTTTGACATTGTCCCATGCAAGGCATTCAACCAGAAACCCCAATGTATATTTTTTATAATGGGCTGAATTCACATACAAGGAATCTTATCAACACATCAGCCAATGGACCTCTACTGGATTGTACTTATAATGATGCTGTGAGAATTCTTGAGAGAATTGCTAAGAATGATTATCAATACCCTATCTCCAGAGCTGCACAACCAAAAACTATTCCAGGAGTTATTGAATTTGATGCAATAACCGCACTAAGTGCTCAAGTTTCTTCTCTCACAAACATGATTAAAAATATGCAAGGGATTAGTGGCGTTGCACCTATACAAGTTCCTTAGCAAGTTGATGTTCCTACTTTTTGTTGTGATATTTGTAGTGACAACCATAGCTATGAAGATTGTCCACAACATGCAGAGAATGTCTATTATATTAGTAACATCCGAAACAATTCTTATGGTAACTCTTACAACAACTCTGCATGCAACCAACTATTTTGGGGAACTCAGAATGCTGGAAAAAGTGTTGCGACATTCAGATATGGGAATAAATCTACGCAGAGCAATTATAATACAAGACAAGGGAATTACAATCAGCACACTTAGATGCATCCACAACAAGGCCAAGCACATCCACACCAAAATCCAATGCAGCCACAACACTCTTCATTACCGAATCAGCATGGTCAAGGACATCGACAACAACCGCACACTCAAGCTTCTATTTCTGACCCGTTAGCAACTCTTGATGCATTATTGCATGAGCATATTACTTGCACGGAAGCTATCGTATAAGGGAATTCATCTTCCATTCTAGCATTGGAGGCATAACTAGGACAACTTACTTCAAATCTGAATACTCGACCACCAGGCTCATTACCTAGTGGCACAGAAAATCCCAGTCTGAGGGGGAAAGAACATTGTAAGGCTATCACTCTTAGGAGTGATAAACAAACTAGTGAACCATTTATAGACTTTTGTAACATCCTGATTTTGGGCCTAGCCGGAATAGTGGTTTCTAGACCATAAATTTGAAGTAGAAATATCTTTTTTTATGAATTTTTTATGGTCCATAATATGTTTGCATGATTATGTGAAAGTTTCGTTAAGAAATTTTGTTGATAGAGTGTTCAATTTGATTTTTAGGACTAAATTGCAAAATTTGCAAAATATACATTCTAGAAGCTTTGAGCATGAAATTGCCATGGATTTTTAATTAGAGGGTCTTAAATAGCAATTTGACCAATTTCTATTTTTATGGACAAAAATGGGCATGAATTGGTAAAATTGGATTTGTCATAATATGGAGTCTTAAGCAAGTATAAATTGATAAGAAGTTGCCATGTATGAGTGATGTTTATGAATGTTTAAGTGCTTATTTATGCCATGTTGGATGTCATTGAGATGTGTAAATGTGCATGTGTTATTGAGGGTGACAAATGGCTTGGAAAATAGCCTCAAAGTTTTCCACACGGGTAGACACACGGGCGTGTGTCTAGGCTGTGTGTGACACACGGCTTGCCCCATAGGCGTGTGTTCTGGCCGTGTGTCCCCTACACCTTAGTTTTGAGAAACAGAATGCCTAGTAGTAAACACACGGGCACGAGACACGGTCGTGTGAGAGACAAGGCCATAGGACATGGGCATGTGCCTAGGCTGTGTGAAGTCTACACTTGATGTTCGAAATTTAATTCGCCACACGGCCTAAGGACACGGGCGTGTGCCTTGGTGGTGTGACCCTATTTGGTTGATGATGTCATAAATAGAATGTCCCCTATTTTGGACACGGCCTGAAGCACGAGCGTGTGATATGCCACACGGACGTGTCCCTTCACCCACACGAGCGTGTGGACCTTTTTCATGAAAAATTTTCTAAGTTTCCCGAAAGTTTTCAAAGTTTCTCGAAAGTTTTAAAAATTTTCAATTCAGTCCCGAACCACTCCTAATGTATGTTTTAGGCCTCGTAGGCTCGTTTAAGGGACGATATAAATGTTTATGAAAGGTTTTAAATTTGAGTGGAAATTCAATTCATGTCTCGGTTTTGTCTAATTGCTTACGTATAAGTCTGGTAACGCCTCGTACTCTGTTCCAACGTCGAATACGGGTAAGGGGTGTTACATTTAGTGGTATTAGAGCTACGGTTTAGTCGATTCTTGGACTAATGTAGCGTGTGCACGAGTCTAGCTATACATACCATAAATGAATTGTGATAGTGTGACTACTCCTGACCTTTTAAATTGTGTTTTCATATATTAATGGATCCCAATCGAGCTGAAGCTGATGATGTAGAAAGTAATACGCCGGCTCCTGCTCAAGGGGCAGAGCCAGTTGAAAGTAGACCCGTAACTGTGAGTCAAAGAGGAGGAGAAGATGCTAGGGAAGCCTTTCTCCATATGATGAACGCATGGTATACAGAGTTCGTTCAAACGAACCGGAATGCTCAACCCCCTCCACCCCCACCTATTCCTCAGACAGTTCACGTAGCACCTCAAGGTATGGAATTCATGAGATTGAATAAACCTCCAGTTGATAAGATCCGAAAACAAAGAGTCAAAGAGTTTCGAGCTGGTATAGATGATGAACCCGAAAGGGCAGAATTCTGGCTTCAGATTACCATCAGGGTATTTGATGAGCTGTCATACACATTGGATGAGTGTTTAAAGTGTGCCATCTCGCTTCTGAGAGACTCAGCTTATCAGTGGTGGAACACCCTTGTGTCGGTTGTACCAAGGGAGAGAGTTAATTGGGAATTTTTCCAAGAAGAGTTTCGTAAGAAGTATATTAGCCAGAGGTTCATCGATCAAAAATGAAAGGAATTTCTTGAGCTAAAATAAGGCCGAATGACAGTGACGAAGTATGAGCGTGAGTTTTTGAGGCTTAGCAAATATGCTCGAGAGTGTGTATCAACTGAAGCCATAATGTGTAAGTGTAACAGCTCGGTTTAGACCCTAGTCAGAATAGTGGTTTCGGGACCACAAATCTGAGGTCCAAAAAATATTTTAATATTATGTTTGGTGTTTATAGTATGTGATTGAGCATGTGTGAAAGTTCTGTGTGAAAATTTTATCGATTGTGTGATTAATTTGCAAAAAGGACTAAATCGCATAAAATGCAAAAGCTGTGTGCTGATTGCTAAGTGCTCAATTGGCATGACTTATTAAATGAAAGGTCCTTATGTTGTAATTATACCATAGATAGTGGAGATGGACATATATGTACATAGTTAGTGGAAATTTTAAATGTATTAAAAAGGGGCAAAATAGTAAAACATGAATTAAATTAATATTACTCATAATAAAACAAAAGTTAGTGGATGAGTGTTCATCTTTCTACTGAAATTGAAAGAAGAAAATAAGGGTTTGGAGCTTGTTGAATTCGGTACATTCATAGCTCAATCGGGTATGTGTTTTTTATGGTTTTTGATAATTTCTACGTTTTTGTAATCGTTGCTTCGTGTTCTTTCAAACCCATGCTTCAATTTTGTGAATTGATGATGAATTTGAGATATGCCATTGATGAATATTTAAGCTTTGTGATAGTTTATGATGAAATATGAAAGATATGTGAAAAATTAACATGTTTTGTCTTTGAATTTTTGGTGAAATTGAATAATTTGGACTAATTTGTGAAAATAATATTTTGAGGGAGTAAAATGTGAAATAAATGAAATGTGTGGGCTTGTATGGACATAGGGAGAATTTGGCTAGGCATGGGTGGAATGAAATTTTGTGTATTTGATGATTTTATGAAATAGGGACTAAAGTGTTGAAATGTAAAAATGTGAGGGCTATTTTGTAAAATGCCCTAAATATGTGTGTTTGGACTAAATTGAATGAATTGGTGATTAAATGAGCTAAATTAGAATATGTATAGAACAAGAAAGGAGAGATTCGGATCGAGATCGAGGCAAAGACAAAGTACTCGATTGATCGGCTAGTTTCAGTATTTCAACGTCTGAGGTAAGTTCGGATATAATACAAGTTGTTAAATTTATATCTATGTTATGAGAAATGAATGAATTGTATAGTTAATGGAATAGTAATGTTTTATATGAAATTGAGAAATGAGGCACTATGTGTGCGTAAATAGAAATGAGACAGAGATGATTGGCACTGTGTGTGCAAAATAATAGAAGCTTCGGCTTATTAATTTGGCACTGTGTGTGCGACACGGAGATAAGTTCGGTTTAAAGTACAGGCACTAAGTGTGCAATGATATTTATGCTTCGGCTATGAAATTGGCACTAAGTGTGAGATTAAATCAAATGAATAACAAAGGTTGATCGAAATGTAATATCGAGCATTGAGTAGTATGGATGGTGAATAACTATGTGTTGGCTAAGGTATGTATTGAACCTTTGTGGTTGATGAAATTATGTATGGAATTATGAATGGTTGAGTGAGTATATTAGCTATGGATGATATGGTGTGAATATTTGAAAGTTGAACTATGTGATGGATTAACTGTGTATATTGTATTTGATTTATCAAATTTAATGTATTATGTTACGAACTTACTAAGCTTTAAAAGCTTACTGTGTGATGTGTTTCTCTGTTTTACAGTGTTAGTAAAGCTAGCTCGTATCCGGGGATCGCCAGCAATTCAATCACACTATCGGCTATCTATTTCGGTACTTTTAAAAGATGTACATATTTGGTATATGGCATGTATAGGCTAGTAGATATGGTGTATTTTGAGATGTTTGATCTTGCCATGTGACATGGCTTGGAAGTTTGATGATTTTGGTTATTATGTGTGAGCTATGTAAATGATGAATGTGGTATGAAGTAGTGAGTGATGAATATGATATGTTTCATGCTTAATTTGGTTGATGAGAAATGTGGTTTAAATGTGGAATTATAATATGAATTATATGATGCTTGTTTTGTATGATTTAAGATATGAAATTGGCATTTTAGATGGATTTATTTAAGATGAGATTGAATGTGAAAATAGATGATATAGATGATGATTAAATGATGCATATATTGGTATGATTTGGTTGCCAAGTAAGGTATAAATGCATAAGAGTTGAAGCTTGTAGGTGATTTCAAAGTGTGGATGGCAATTTGGCCTTGTAAATGGCCTATAATTGCCCACACGGTTGAGCACACGGGCGTGTGGCTCGACCGTGTCCTTCGTGGTTGCATTTCAAAACAAGTCAGGTTCGACCACAGGCTAGACACACGGGCATGTGACTGGCCGTGTGATGCAAGTCAGGCTTGACAACGGGTGAGACACACGGGCGTGTCTCAGGCCGTGTGGTCAAGTCAGTATGTATGCCCTGTTTTGACACGGCTCGGGAACATGGGCGTGTTTGAGGCCATGTGAGGCACACAGCCTGCCCATAAGGGCGTGTGACCTCTGTAGCTTGGAAAAATGTTTGATTTTTGGAAAAATTTTATGTGATCCCGGTTTAGTCCCGACCCCTTTCTAGTGCATGTTTAAGGTCTTATAGACCTCGTTAAGGGACTATATGTATATATATCTAGATATGTTTGAATGATAAAATACTTTGTGTTGTAAAATGATTGTAAATGTTTTTATTTTTTTGGTAATACTCTTTAACCCCAATCCAGTGACGGTTACGGGTTAGGGTGTTACAGTAAGAGATTTGAAGACGGACTGAATGAAGACATTAGATTTTTTGTTGGCATTCTAGAATTAAAAGAATTTGTTGTACTTGTTGAGAGAGCGTGCAAGGCAGAGAAATTGGCTAAAGAGAAAAGAAAAGCTGAAGTTGAGTCTCGTGACTCGAGGAAAAGACAGATGTGTAAGTCATTTCAGTCCTCATCTAAGAGACTGGGAGAGTTTAATACTCGATCAAGTGCTTCAGTTGGGTTTTCAAATAGAAACCATGGGAAATAGTATTCGGGACATAAGGCTCAGACTACTTCGATAGCGAGTGTAGGTAATGCTCAACCTAATAGACCTGAATGCCCACATTGTGGTAGACGTCACCCCGGTGAGTGTCGAGTGAATGATCAAATTTGTTTCAAGTGTGGTTCCCAAGATCATTTCATTAGAGATTTCCCTAAGATGGCTGAAAAAGAGAAATTTCAGAGTGCGAGACCTAGTAATACTGCTCCTAGAGGGAGGCCACAGAGAAATACAGGAAATGGAGCGAGTAGCAAGAGTGCACGTAGAGATCCACCTATGAGGCCCGAAGGTAGAGCACCTGCGAGGACTTATGCCATTCGCGCTCGTGAAAAGGCTTCATCTCCTGATGTGATTACGGGTACTTTTTCTCTTTATGATATTTCTGTTGTTGCTTTGATTGATCCGGGATCTACCCATTCGTATGTTTGTGTGAAATTGGTGTCTAGTATGAATATGCCTGTTGAATCTATAGAATTTGTGATAAAAGTGTAAAACCCATTAGGCAAGTAAAATTGTCCTTTGATGATTAGAGGTCACTATTTTCCAGCTAATCTTATGCTTTTGCCATTTGATGAATTTGATGTAATTCTTTGTATGGATTGGTTGACCATTCATGATGTGGTAGTAAACTGTGAAAGAAAAATTATTGAGTTAAAATGTGAAAGTGGTGATATTCTTCGGGTTGAATCAGATGAATCGGATAGATTGCCAGTTATGGTCTCTTCTATGACAGCTCAGAGGTATATGGGAAAAGGGTGCGAATCTTATCTTGCCTTTATGTTGAATACCAAAGTGTCTGAGTCAAAGATTAGTGCTGGTAGTATGTAAGTATTCGGATGTGTTTCCGGAGGAGTTTCCCTGATTGCCTCCAGTTAGAGAAGTTGAATTTGGTATTGAGTTAGTCCCTGGTACTGCACCTATATCGATTGCTCCATACAGAGTGGCTCTGACCGAATTAAAGGAGTTAAAAGCTCAGTTGTAAGAGCTGACGGATAAAGGTTTCGCGAGACCTAGTTTTTCTCCGTAGGGTGTACCTGTATTATTCGTGAAAAAGAAAGATAGGTCTATGAGGCTTTGCATTGACTACCGACAGCTCAATAAGGTGACCATAAAGAATAAATCCTTTACCGAGATAGATGATTTGTTTGACAAATTTAAGGGAGCCACAGTATTTTCCAAGATTAACTTGAGGTCCGATTACTACCAGTTGAGAGTTAAAGACTCAGATGTGTCGAAAACTGCTTTTCAGACGAGGTATGGTCACTATGAATTTTTAGTTATGCCTTTTGGTTTAACGAATGCTCCTACTGTGTTTATGGATTTGATGAACCGTATTTTCTGACCGTACTTGGATAAATTTTTTGTTGTTTTTATTGATGATATACTGGTTTATTCTCGTGATGAGACCGAGCATGCCGAGCACTTGAGAACGGTTTTACAAACTTTGAGAGATAAACAGTTGTATTCTAAGTTTAGTAAAAGTGAGTTTTGGCTTCGAGAAGTAAGATTTTTAGGGCAAATTGTTTCGGGTGATGGTATTCGAGTTGACCCAAGTAAGATTTTGGCTATTATTGAATGGAAACCGTCGAGGAATGTGTCATAGGTTAGAAGCTTTCTAGGCTTAGCCGGTTATTACAGACGGTTTGTTAAAGGATTTTCCACGATTGCTACTCCGATGACGAGGTTGTTACAGAAAGATGTCAAGTTCGAATGGACAGAAAAGTGTCAATAGAGTTTTAAGAAATTAAAGGCATTGTTGACTGAGGCTCCAGTTTTAGTACAACCTAAACCGGGAAAAGAATTTGTAGTTTATAGTGATGCATCCTTGAATGGATTGGGTTGTGTACTTATGCAAGAAGGCAAGGTAATAGCTTATGCCTCAAGACAGCTGAAACCACATGAGAAAAACTATCCGACACATGATTTAGAGCTAGCCGCCATTATGTTTGCATTAAAAATATGGAGACACCATTTGTATGGCGAGAAATCTCGGGTATTCACTGACCTTAAAAGTCTAAAGTACTTGATGACTCAAAAGGATTTGAAACTAAAGGCAACGGAGATGGCTAGAGTTGATAAAAGATTATGAGCTAGTGGTTGACTATCACCCGGGAAAGGAAAACGTGGTCGCCGATGCTTTGAGTAGGAAATCCTTGTTTCCACTGAGGGCTATGAATACACGGTTTGTTTGTCAGATGATGGTTCTTTTCTAGCTGAGATGAGAGCTGGACTGATGTTTTTCCAAGAGATTTGTGAAGCTCAGAAAGGCGACAATGATTTGCAAGCTAAAAGAGTTCAATGTGAATCTGGTATGGAGTCAGACTTTCGGATTAGTTCTGATGGATGTTTGATGTTCCGAGATAGGGTCTGTGTACCGAGAGATGATGAACTTATTCAGAAAATTTTGCACGAGGCACATAGTGGATGTTTATCTGTTCATCCAGGCAGTACAAAGATGTATAATGACTTGAAGAAACTTTATTGGTGGCCGGGAATGAAAAGAGACATTTCAGAGTTTGTGTCGAGATGCTTGGTTTGTCAACAATTAAAGGCCGAACACCAAGTACCTTCGGGTTTACTTCAGCTTGTGATGGTTCCCGAGTGGAAATGGGACAGAATTATTATGGACTTTGTGACGGGTTTGCCTTTGACACTGAAAAAGAAAGATGCCATTTGGGTTGTGGTTGATAGGCTTACGAAATCGGCTCATTTTATTCCGGTACGTACTGACTACTCACTTGATAAGCTGGCCGAATTGTATATTTTTGAAATTGTGAGATTGCACGGAGTGTCTTTGTCGATTATATAGGATAGAGATCCGAGGTTTACTTTGCGGTTTTGGAAAAAGTTACAAAAAGCCTTGGGTACGAAATTAAATTTTAGTACCGCTTTCCATCCGCAAACTAACGGTCAGTCGGAACGAGTAATTCAGATTCTTAAAGACATGCTTCGGTGTTGTATTCTTGAATTCGAGGGTAGTTGGGAAAAATATCTACCTTTAGTAGAATTCGCCTACAACAACAGTTTTCAGTCGAGTTTGAAAATGGCACCTTATGAGGCATTGTACGGTCGTAAGTGTCGGACACCGTTGTATTGGACCGAACTCAAAGAGAATCAGATTCACGGAGTCGATTTGGTCAGAGAAATTGAAGAAAAGGTAAAGGTAATTCGTGATTGCTTGAAAGCAGCTTCAGATAGACAGAAATCCTACGCAGATTTCAAACGGAAAGAGATTGAGTTTCAAGTCGGTGATAAGGTATTCCTGAAAGTGTCTCCGTGGATGTAACATCCCCAAACCCGGCCCATTCACTACGACCGAATCTGGTTATGTTAGTGAAAATATTTTAGACTTAGAATAAAATAGTAAAAATTTATTTGCTCTTGGAAACCATGTTCTTTTGAAATTATAGCCACATGTTTAATAAATCCATATTTGAATAAGTAAGTTATAAAAATATAACCATCTTCACATAGTGTTTCAATTTAAACAAACCATAATAGAGTTAATAATAAAATGATACCAAAATAATAAAATAAATCCTTATTACAACCATTACTTGAATGAAATACTTAATATTTAATATAGCCAAAAACATCTCCTTCGGCATGGGCCACCATGTATCCTCTCCGATCCCGGTCCATCTCATGAATCACCTGAAATGTTAGGAAAATAATTGGGTGAGTCCACAGACTCAGTGCATAACCACAACACAAATTTCCCACACGTATGGGCTTGGCCCATACCCACACAATCCTCAAAACAAATCATGCAAAGATGCACTTCAACCCAACCTACTATCCAACCGTACGCCAACCTTAGCAGACTCCCTGCCTAAGGCCGTGGATAAACCACCACTGATCACCTCGTGATCCAAAACATTACCTTGGCAACTCTCTGCACAAGGCCGTGGCTGAGCCACCGATCAACCAAAATGATCTCAACCTCAATATCTGTCTACGGTGATGCACATAGCCATCAACCGCCGAGATGGGCACCTAGCCAACACCTCCCTTGAGGTAGCACACAGCTAACCATCAAGCGCTAATGTAGCCGAGGCTAACATTAGACCACGTACATCATATGTACCCTCTTCCTTCATTGAATCAAACCCAAGTCCCATGCAAATATGTAAATGCTACATGTTAAGTCAGCATATAAAATGAGTATATATCTCACATCATCACCACATCATATATATATATACACATCACAGTAATATCATATCACAACTTACTCACCTGATATCCGATTACCCAAAATGTGGTATTCACCACCTAACCCCACATCATTCATATACATAAGCATTAGCAAGCAATTAACCGAAGGAAATAGTGCGATGATTACGCACCTTATTAACACAAACGATCAAATCCCGAAATGCTACTTGACTAAAACTCTTCCGCCACACCCTACACAACCCACCATAGAATCGGTCACCACCCAAAAATACATAACATGGCCCTAGGCCGAATGTCATGACCTACCTACCATGCTCACCTTAAAACCTGAAGACCCCTCAGCTAACTCCCTACCGCTGGCTTCCAAGACGAGTCACGGATCCAAGGCCTTGAATGGATTTGGTCATACACAAAAATACAAGGTTAAACTTCAAGGTTTCGGCTGGCCAAACAAGAATAAAAGATTAAATCAAAGAGACCTTACCACACTACCGAAATCGGCACAAGGAGATTCGGCCAGAGAGAGACTATTCGGCTTTGAAGAAACAAATGGGATGTTGTTGGGTTTCAAACGGTCACAAGGAAAGGAGAGGGATTTCGGTTTAGGAACAAAGAAAATGAAGAAGAGAATGGGAGGAAAGGGGGCTTGAAGTTTCGGCCAAGGTGAATTTTTAGAGTGTGAGAGAAAAAGAGTGTAGGCTTTAGAAGAGGGAGCTAAAATTCGGCAAGAAGGAAGCTCACACCCTTATATAGCATTCGGCCATCCCTTTAACCTTCATGGTTGAAAAAGTCAACAAAAGAACCCCTAGCCGTCCAACACCTTTGCCACTCACCCAATCCCTTGATTCCTTCCTAAAATCACTCTACACCCATCTTTCAAACTAATTCAAACTTAATCCCCTCATCTCTCCTCCTAGCCATCCATTTAAAATGATTTGAACAAGTCAAATCCTTCTTTTAAGATGCCAAAACCGAAACCAACTCTTCCCCTTGCTCTGGCGCAAAAACAAACCAAAAAGCTGCCCAAGCCGCTCGAACTCGAGACCCTTAGCACCCTTGAGGCGTCACTTCTCCATGCCTTCGTGGCGCCTCCTTGCCACTCTACCAAGGCCAATTCTTGTGTCTTACCTTCACCAAAATTCCTCTTAAGACCCAACTTTGCCAAGCTCCCCTTTTAACCACTAAAAGCTAAAAATTTACTAAGGCATTCCACCACCATCTAGGGTTCTCAGGACCCCTAAAACTCACCCATCCACACATTGAAGTGTGCCAACACCTGAGCTAAGCACCAAAAGCCTAACCCCTAGAACCAGGGTGTTACAATTCTACCCTCCTTAAAATAATTTCGTCCTCGAAATTACTTGTCTAAACTACAGTCCAACTCCTCCCACTACACTATGGCTGCGCACTCTGATCTTAAAGAGCTAACATACTTTTAGGCACAGTATCTATCATACTCAAGGTTCTAGATACTTTACAAGCAATGAAGTGCTTGATCACCAAAACGAACAAAACAACAGAGAATATTCCAAACATAAGATACTTACCACGACACATCGGCACATCATTATCCTCTCTCCGACGAATCGCATAAACCGGACACTGGTTGTCTTGCCTCAGTGCCACCATTATCGCGACCCAAAGCTCCACGACCTCGGCCGAAACCATTCCCTCCATGGTTCGGACCACGACTCTCGTCGCTCGCTGCGACCACCCTGCGCTGGTTGCACATAACCTTGACCCATCTGTCCGAGTCCTATTCGGATCACGGGGACAATCCTTAACCAGATGAGACTTGGACTTACATCGAAGCATTCTCGAACTCGATTCCAAAGACTCGCCAACATGATACCTTCCGCGACTGCGCATTACGGACGATCGGATTTCCGGTGGTGGCTTAGCAATACTGACAGGAGTCTCGACTCTCGGTCTTTTCTCGAACCCTTTCAAACACTTCGGCGATCCAACACTTCTCTTATCACGGTTTCTTTCTCTGTTGTGCCTCTCAGCCTTCTTGACCTCCTCAGCTATCCGAGCTTTCTCCACTAAAACGACGAAGTCTCTTTCTCGTTGCGGCACAATCAAAACCCGCAGCTCATCCCGTAGCCCATCTTCAAATCTGACGCATCTCTCATAATCAGTTGCCACGATTCCCGAGCATACCGGCTCAAACGCGAAACTCGACCGTACTCCGCTATCGATTTGCTACCTTGCACCAGATTGAGGAACGCCTTCCTCTGAGCATCCACATAGCTTGCTCCGACATACTTCCCTTCGAACTTGATCTTAAAGTAGCCCCAGTCCACTCGATCCACAGGGGTACTTTCCTTAACCGTGAGCCGCCACTGGTAGGCATCATCCCGTAGCAACGAAACAACACCTTTAAGCTTCTCCTCAGCAGTTAAGTCTAAGTCGTCCATAATCCTTTCCACTGCCTCAAGCCAGTACTCCGCCACGTTCGGAGCTACCCTGCACACTCCTCTCAAGACCTCGGCTCCATTCGCGCCTAAGCCTTTCGGCACGCGACTTCCGAGTCCCATCGCCCCATTGGCTCCTCGCCACTCGCTCAAGCACCGCAAAGATAGGCAGCTCGCGATCTTGCGTCGTCTCTCCTCGATCGATCTGTTGTTCCACCTCAACGGTGGTGGCGGCACATCGCTCTCGACCCATGGCGAGACCTAACCGGTTCGGACACTCGACATCCCGCCTCTACCACGTCCACGAGTATTGCGACCACGCCCCTAGAACTCATATCTAGCGCCTCGATTTAGTCTGTTTAAAAGTTTTATGCATCGAAATTCTTGTTTCACTGTTTTATCCACGAGCAATTTTATGCAATGAAGTTTCAAGAGTAGTTCTTTCGAGCAATCAAGTTTCATTCCCTACCAGGGTAATTTCGTCATTTTCCTATAAGAGGTATATCGGTAATAACTCGAGGTCAATTTTGAAAAATAGTTTTCCAACTTAAAGATATTTCAAAATTTACAAAATCATTGTGGGTCATCTTGAAAATTTTGTTTTTCAAACCAGAGGTATCGCACAAATTTTAAATCGAGGGTTATTTTTGTAATTTTGGAAATCATGGGCATTTTGGTAATTTTATAAATCAAAAAAACGTCCTTCAAAATTAGATTTAGGGTTTATAGACCAAAAGGGTAAAGTTGATAATTTTAAAACAGGGAATTTAAAACAATCAGGCCAAATCCCTTTCGGGTTTTAATAATCGGTTTAGCCTATGAACAAGTCCTCTTGGTTAAGGTGAACCGTAGCTACGCACCAGGTAGGATTCAAGTAAAGAGGAGGTGAGTCGCTAGGACTGCTTAAATACCAAGCTCTTACTGAATACCATTCCTAGACATGCGTACAGTGGTTGCCACACCTTAACTCGACGACTAACTTCACAGGTTTGTTTAGTAGCCTTAAGTTTTATGCATATGTTTGAGTAGACTATTCCTAGGGTCCAACAGATCCTAGTATTCTAATCTACGAGCCCAAACTAAGCCCATAATAAGTCATACAAACAAATCACTTCAAGAAAGTCCGAAGTACTTACCTGGTGGACTTCGGGTCGGAGGTACAGGTGCCATGCCAGAATATCCTAAAAAAAAACCCATATTTTGAAAAGCCCATTTTGAAAATGTTTTTGGGCCAAAACCCTCAAAGCCGAGTTTTGAACCTGGCTCTGATACCAAACTGTAACATCCCCAAACCCGGCCCATTCACTACGACCGAATCTGGTTATGTTAGTGAAAATATTTTAGACTTAGAATAAAATAGTAAAAATTTATTTGCTCTTGGAAACCATGTTCTTTTGAAATTATAGCCACATGTTTAATAAATCCATATTTTAATAAGTAAGTTATAGAAATATAACCATCTTCACATAGTGTTTCAATTTAAACAAACCATAATAGAGTTAATAATAAAATGATACCAAAATAATAAAATAAATCCTTATTACAACCATTACTTGAATGAAATACTTAATATTTAATATAGCCAAAAACATCTCCTTTGGCATGGGCCACCATGTATCCTCTCCGATCCCGGTCCATCTCATGAATCACCTGAAATGTTAGGAAAATAATTGGGTGACTCCACAGACTCAGTGCATAACCACAACACAAATTTCCCACACGTATGGGCTTGGCCCATACCCACACAATCCTCAAAACAAATCATGCAAAGATGCACTTCAACCCAACCTACTATCCAACCCGACGCCAACCTTAGCGGACTCCGCCTAAGGCCGTGGATAAACCACCACCGATCACCTCGTGATCCAAAACATTACCTTGGCAACTCTCGCACAAGGCCGTGGTTTGAGCCACCGATCAACCAAAATGATCTCAACCTCAATATCGTCTACGGTGATGCACATAGCCATCAACCGCCGAGATGGGCACCTAGCCAACACCTCCCTTGAGGTAGCACACACTAACCATCAAGCGCTAATGTAGCCGAGGCTAACATTAGACCCACACATCATATGTACCCTCTTCCTTCATTGAATCAAACCCAAGTCCCATGCAAATATGTAAATGCTACATGTTAAGTCAGCATATAAAATGAGTATATATCTCACATCATCACCACATCATATATATATACACATCACAGTAATATCATATCACAACTTACTCACCTGATATCCGATTACCCAAAATGTGGTATTCACCACCTAACCCCACATCATTCATATACATAAGCATTAGCAAGCAATTAACGAAGGAAATAGTGCGATGATTACGCACCTTATTAACACAAACGATCAAATCCCGAAATGCTACTTGACTAAAACTCTTCCGCCACACCCTACACAACCCACCATAGAATCGGTCACCACCCAAAAATACATAACATGGCCCTAGGCCGAATGTCATGACCTACCTACCATGCTCACCTTAAAACCTGAAGACCCTCACTAACTCCCTACGCTGGCTTCCAAGGCAGTCACGGATCCAAGGCCTTGAATGGATTTGGTCATACACAAAAATACAAGGTTAAAATTCAAGGTTTTGGTGGCCAAACAAGAATAAAAGATTAAATCAAAGAGACCTTACCACACTACCGAAATCGGCACAAGGAGATTCGGCCAGAGAGAGACTATTCGGCTTTGAAGAAACAAATGGGATGTTGTTGGGTTTCAAACGGTCACAAGGAAAGGAGAGGGATTTCGATTTAGGAACAAAGAAAATGAAGAAGAGAATGGGAGGAAAGGGGGCTTGAAGTTTTGGCCAAGGTGAATTTTTTTAGAGTGTGAGAAGAAAAAGAGTGTAGGCTTTAGAAGAGGAGCTAAAATTCGGCAAGAAGGAAGCTCACACCCTTATATAGCATTCGGCCATCCCTTTAACCTTCATGGTTGAAAAAGTCAACAAAAGAACCCCTAGCCGTCCAACACCTTTGCCACTCACCCAATCCCTTGATTCCTTCCTAAAATCACTCTACACCCATCTTTCAAACTAATTCAAACTTAATCCCCTCATCTCTCCTCCTAGCCATCCATTTAAAATGATTTGAACAAGTCAAATCCTTCTTTTAAGATGCCAAAATCGAAACCAACTCTTCCCCCTTGCTCTTGGCGCAAAAACAAACCAAAAAGCTGCCCAAGCCGCTCGAACCTGAGACCCCTTAGCACCCTTGAGGCGTCACTTCTCCATGCCTTCTGTGGCGCCTCCTTGCCACTCTACCAAGGCCAATTCTTGTGTCTTACCTTCACCAAAATTCCTCTTAAGACCCAACTTTGCCAAGCTCCCCTTTTAACCACTAAAAGCTAAAAATTTACTAAGGCATTCCACCACCATCTAGGGTTCTCAGGACCCCTAAAACTCACCCATCCACACACTGAAGTGTGCCAACACCTGAGCTAAGCACCAAAAGCCTAACCCCTAGAACCAGGGTGTTATAGTGGAAGAAAGTTCTCAGATTTGGCCGGAAGGGCAAGTTGATTCCACGTTTTATAGGGCCGTATGAGATTACCGAAAGGATAGGGCCGATACCGTATTGGTTAGTGTTGCCATTTGAGTTGAAAATGGTCCACGATGTGTTCCATGTGTCTATGTTGTGCCGATACCAATCAGACCCTTCACATGTGATTTCACCGACAAAGGTTGAGATTCGACCGTATATGACTTATGGCGAAGAGCCGGTTAAGAATTTGGCTTGGGAAGTCAAACTATTGAGGAATAAAAGTATAGCCCTTGTGAAAGTATTATGGCAAAGACATAGGGTTGAAGAGGCTACAGGGGAACCTAAGGAAGCCATGAGAAAACAGTACCCAAACCTTTTTACCGGTAAGATTTTCGGGGACGAAAATCCCTAAGGGGGGAGAGTTGTAACATCCCGATTTTGGGCCTAGTCAGAATAGTGGTTTTGAGACCACAAATATAAAGTAGAAATATATGTTTAATGAATTTTTTGAGGTCCATGATATGTTTGCATGATTGTGTGAAAGTTTCGTTAAGAAATTTTGTTGATAGAGTGTTCAATTTGATTTTTAGGACTAAACTGCAAAAGTTGCAAAATATACATTCTAAAAGCTTTGAGCATGAAATTGCCATGGATTTTTAATTAGAGGGTCTTAAATAGTAATTTGACCAATTTCTATCTTTATGGACAAAAATGGGCATGAAATGGTAAAATTGGATTTGTCATAATATGGAGTCTTAAGCAAGTATATGTAACACCCTGAATTTGGGCCTAGTAGAATTTGGCCTATTGAGCCTTGGGCATGGGAGCATTTAGAATTTTTGAGAAAAAGAGAACGGCACAATTGCATGATGGATCTGTTGGGTGAGTGATTTTGGAAGGTTAGGGGGCTTCTATGAAGTCCTGGGTTCAAGCCATGTCATTTGGAAAAAATTTTATTTTTAGCATTAGGGGAACCCTGACTCTTGGTATTAAGCCTTTTAAATAATTGTGGTTAAAAAGAGACACAAAAGTGCCTGTGGTGGAGTGGTTGTGGCGTCACAGGTGTGGCAAGGAGGACATAGGTTCAAGTCTCACTGCATGCAAATGGGATTATTTATTTTACTCATGTATGGGCAAGAGTTTGTGTTGGATTTGAACTCTGTGTTGGAGAGTTTGAATGGGTCAAATGAGTGAATTAAGGAGGGGATCATGGAGAGATAAGGGGAGGAAATCAAGGAGAATTGTGGTTGGAGAAGAGTTGGTGACGAATGGGATTTGTGGCACTCAAGAAATTTGGCCAAAGGGGGGAATTTGGTGCATATCTCGGTTTTTTTTAGCGTTGTGTCTCTTTTCTTTTAGCTACTTTTCTCTTTTCTGGATGCTGTCGAAACTGCACTAAAAGTGACCTCACGTGCATTCTTTTTGCTCTATTTCACTTCATTTTCTTCATAGCTGAATTCTCTCCTTCCTCTCCCTCTTAGTTCTTCTAACTCTACCAATCCTTCTCTTCTGCATTTTGTGCTTGGCCGATTAACCCCTATTGCGTTCTCTTTCAATTTTCCTTTTTCTTCCAGTGATAGCTGAATTTTCTATTCTATCCTCTTTTGAGTCGAACTACCTTTTTCCCCAACGCTTGTTTCTTTTGATCGTAAGGAGTGTAGAAGTCGAATACCTCTACTCTCTCGCTATCAACTTTGGCCGAATCTGTTCTCATTTCTTTCTCCCTTCATAAAGTTGTGGTTTTTTTTCTTCACTGTTTGCCGAGATCGAGAGTAAGTGATAGTGATTCTTTTTATTTAGTTCCGTTACTGGTATTATTCCCTTCCTTTCTGCCAAATCTTCCCCCTTTTCTCTTAGTCTGATGGTGGTTGGTACCTAGAGTTGCTCGAGGTTTGATAGAGGGGCAAGTGACTTGAAGCAATCGACATACTATTTTTGGGTTATTGACCAAAGTAAGTGTTCTTGCCTTGTTTTGGTTAGAGGCCGAATATTCCTGATGGCTCTGTTAACTGCCAAGTGTGGTTTTAACTATATAGTTATAATCTCCTTTAATAAGGTTCATTTAATGCAGAATTCGACAAGAGGTTTATTAGTCTGTAACGGTTGGGCAGGACTTAGCAAAGCTAGTTCGATTGAGGTATGGTGCTAGGGATTCATAGTGCGCTTCGTAACAGGTGTGTAACCACACTCCTTCTGATTGTAGATCGACAAAATGCCGAAAAGTCGAAATACCGGTGAATGATGCCACATGAGCGTGCGATCGCACGTGTGGTGGACCGAGCCCACGAGCATGGGCGTTAGTCTGTAGAGGCCACCACGAGCGCTCTCGTGGTCTTGGGCCGTTCTAGGCCTCATTGGGCCGAAATGGGTTGTGTGGGCCCATACAGATAAAATGCATGAGTGTTGTTTGGACTATGACGTTTGTATAACTGTGACCGTTTCTAGGCTAAATGGGCCACACGAGTGTGTGGGCCCACTTGGGCCGAGTAATGGGCCTTAGGCCAATTTACACTGTTGTGACTGTTTAGGTTACTTAAGTCGCTCAAGGCGACGGTGGACCTTCTGTTGGGTCGCTGCGACTATAACACCCCAAACCCGGCCCATTCGTTACGACCGAATTTGAAATGCCACTGCGGAAAAACGTTCGAAGACTGATTTCACTTTTGGGAAAAACATTAAAAATTTTGTCATTTGAAAACCATGTCCAATTAAAAATTCTAAATAATATAAGCTTGATAAAAATATCCAAATTAAAACTTTATTATAAGCTCTTAAAATATAAGTTGCCAAAATTAAAAGCACTTCCCAATAATAATTTAATGGTCGTCTAGCTTAAACATAATAAAAATGTTCAATCACTTTAATGGGCCTTATTACAATAAACACTTAATCAAAATACTGAAAATATAACTACTTAATTAATTAAAATATCTTTCTGCATGGAAATCTGCTTCTGCATGGCCACCTTTGTATCCACTCCAACTTAAAATAAAATAAAAAATAATATCCCTTACTAATATCCCATTTAATCTCTTATCCTATCTCCTAAAATAAATAAAAAAAATCTCATTTGATCTAAATAAAGCCATAATTATCCTATATTAAAATAAATAAAACTACACTTATCCTACTCTTAGCCGAAATTTAAGAGGAGAAACAAGCTTAATCCTCACCAAAGTAGAAGTCCATTTGCCGTCCAACCTCTCCCTTCCCTGCCTTGACGCATCAGCAAAAATAAAACCACCACCCTCCTTGCTTTGCTCACAAGCCTCGAACCCAAGACTGCTGGAGCCCTTGGACGCAAGTCGCAGATAACGCCCTGAGCCACTTTGCCAAGGCATTTTTGTGACATAAACTCGCCCCAATTCGTTTTAAGACCTCCTTGCCTAGCTCCCCCTTGCCTTAACGCTTGAAACAAAATAAAAACACGCCTCATCGCTATCAACAAGGCTCGAACTCGAGCCCTCTTGAAGCTCCCTTTGCCGCAAGCGCCCAAGCCACTTTACTGTGCTCACTTTCATGTCCAAAAGTCCTTACAATTATTCTTAAGGCCTCCTTAGCCCAACTCCCCTTTAACGACAAAAATAAAAGTCCATTGCTTCCTACGTTGCTCGAACCCAAGACCAAAGACAGCGTCATTTCAGCCCTTAAGTGGCGCCTTGCGACCACTTTACCAAGGCCTTTTTTTATGCCAAACACGCTTAAGATTTTTCCCTTAAGGCCTCCCTGGCCTTGCTCCCCTTTAACGACAAAAATAAAAACTCCCAAGTGCGATTCCTACAACTCGAACCTCCTCCCATTTGCACTCCACTTGACACAAACTCCCCAGCACCCAGGTGGCGTCCCTTGCCACTTTACCACACGGATACTTGTGTCCTAAACTCCCCAAAACTTTTCTTATTCCCATTCCTTTCCTTATCTCAGTTCTGCCTTACAGTCTTCTTAACTTCCTCAGCTATCCGAGCTTTCTCCACTAGAATGGCAAAGTCTCGTTCTCTATGCGGAGCAATCAACACTCGTAGCTCATCACGCAACCCATCTTCGAATCGGACGCACCTTTCATACTCAGTAGCCACGAACCCCTTGGCGTACTGACTTAACCGCACAAATTCTACTTCATATTCTGCTACCGACTTACTTCCTTGAACCAAGTTTAGAAACGCCTTCCTTTGCGAGTCTAGATAACTAGCTCCAACATACTTCCCTTCAAACTTAACCTTAAAATATTCCCAATCCACTCGATCTGCCGGGACACCTTGTCTGACAGTGAGCCACCATCGATAAGCTTCATCCCGAGCAATGGCGCACCTTCAGACTTTTCCTCGCCAGTACATACCCAAATCGTCCATTATTCTTTTGACTGCTTCCAACCAATACTCCGCTACGTTCGGAGCTACTCCAGATACTCCTCTAAAAATCTCGGCTCCGTTCGACCTAAGCTTTTCCGATACTGACTTCCGAACTCCGATTCCTACACTAGCTCCAGCCACTTGCTCGAGCACTCGCAACATAGCCCGCGATACTGCGTCATCGCCTCCTGTCTGATCTTGATCCTCTGCGCCCACTGCTGGCGGCGGCACATTGTTTTCTGACCCATGGCAAGACCCTACTGGTTCCGATACTGCCATTCTACCTCTACCGCATCCACGACGACCACGTCCCCTATAACTCATTTCTAACGTCGCGATTTATCTGATTAAAAAGTTTTATGTATCAGACTTTTGTTCCACTTATTAACCGCGAACAATTTTATGATATACAGATATTTAGAAGTAGTTCTTTCGATCACACAAAGGTTCAGTTCAAGTTCACTACTCTAACTCAGGGAGTCACATTCACATTCATAAGCAGAGACACATTCATTTCTCCATGAAGTCACATTCATTCACAACATCATTCACTACACTTTTATGGCCATTTCAGTCCTTTCCCAACCCAGGGGTAATTTCGTCATTCGTCCTACTAGGGTATTTTCGTAATAAATCAGGGTCAATTTAAAAATCTTTACAAATCAAAGGTTATTTCAAAATTTACAAAAACTCGGGGTTTATTTTGAAAATTTGTTTTCCAAATCAGAGGTGTTGCAAAAATTTCAGAAATCGAGGTTATTTCAGTAATTTTGGAAGTCAAGGGCAGTTCCGTAAACTCTCCAAATCAGGGTATCTTGTTATTTGTAAAATAGAAGTTTTTGGTATTTTTGTAAAGTAGAAATATTGTAGCAAACGTCGAGGGTATTTTTGAAAATCTTAAGAACTAAGGGTATTTTAGTAATTTACAATACAGGGGCATTTTTGTAATTTTGTAAATCGGAGATATTTTGGAAAAATTTTCACAATAATCTTTTATTACAATTAAAAGGGTAATTTAGGGATTTTAAAACTAGGGTTTTTATAAAACTGCATGGCTAGTCCCTTTCGGGTTTTAATTATCGGGTTTAGCCCGTGAATAAGTCCTCTTGGTTAGGGTGAACCGTAGCTACGCACCAGGTAGGATTCGAGTAGAGAGGAGGTGAGTCGCTAGGACTGCTTAAGTACCAAGCTCTTACTGAATACCAATCCTAGACATGCGTACTATGGTTGCCACACCTTAACTCGGCGACTTAGTTCACAGGTTTGTTTAATGGTCCTTAAGTCTTATGCACTTGTGTTTGAGTAGCCCAGTCCTAGGGTTCAACAGATCCTAGTTCACTAATCTACGTTCCCTTCATACTTATAACATTCACATACACATTTCACTTCAGTAGTCAAGGGTACTTACGGTGGATCATGGTCGAAGATACAAGTGCCATGCCAGAATAACCTGAAAAATAATTCATAAAACCCATATTTTCGAAAAAGCCCATTTAAAAAAAATGTTTTTGGACCCAAAACCCTCAAAGCCGAGTTTTGAACCGGGCTCTGATACCAAACTTTGGATCTTACCCTTTTTAAGAAATCGGTAGCACCCTTGTTAAAAGCCCCTTAAAGAATCGGCCTTGATGACTAGATGATAAACTTTCGACTTTTGGGATTTAATGGAGAAGTCGACTAGAGGTTCTCTTGGGGTATTTGGTTTCCACGAAAATAAGGAAAAGAAACTTGAGAATTTTGGCAATGGTGGACTATAGATTCGGCTTGACAAAAGAAAAAGAGAAGAGAAGAGAGGAGAGCACTCAAAAATTCGGCAGAGAGAGGAGGAGGAAGAAAAATTGATGAGTAGCCCTATTTCCTTCCTTTTATAGCCGAAACTTTATCATCTAGTCATCAAAGAAACACAAGGCTTATCCTTACCTTCCAAAGTCCCAAAGTCGCCCATCTCTTCTCCCTTGCCTTGACGTCACATGCAAAAATAAAACACCAGAATACTGCTTCCCACGCGACTCGAACTCCCGACCTGCTGGAACCCCTTTGACACAGGCTACAGATAACGCCCCAAGGTAGCGTCCCTTGCCACCCTGCCAATTGATTTCTTTGTGTCATGAATCCAACACAAATTTTCTTAAGGAGGTTTTAAGAGGAATTCTGGGCGAAGCATGTCACAAAAAGCGCCTGGGTAAAGTGGCTTGGACGCTTGCGGGAAAGGGAGCTTCAGGAGGGCTCAAGTTTGAGTCTTGTGGGCAGCATAAGCGTGTTTTTATTTTTCCAAGTTGGCGCTAAGGGAGAAGAAGGTCTTAAAAGGAATTGTGGGGAGTTTATGTCACAAAGGAGCTAGCAGCAAAGTGGCTGGTAGCGTGTCTTGACTCAAAGAGTCCCATGTTCGAAACCTGGGGGTAGCAAATGGGTGTGTTATTTTATTTTTGCATGTGACGTCAAGGCAAGGGAGAAGAGATGGGCGACTTTGGGACTTTGGAAGGTAAGGATAAGCCTTGTGTTTCTTTTAAATATTTGGCTATAGATAGTGGATAAATAAGATTTTATTTTATTTATTTTAGGAGGAGATAAGCTTGGTTATTATTTATTGGAAATTCGGCTATAAGGTAAGATAAATGTTTGTTTATTCAATTTATTTTGAATAAAAGGTTGATTTATTTTATTTAGTTTAGATGAGTAGATAGAAGATAATTATGGTGATATTTTATTTGAATAAGTAAGGATTAATTCAAGTTATTTTGAATGAGCTGATAAAAGGATAATTGTAGATTTATTGTATTTATTTTGAATAGGTGATAAGAGATAATGTGATGATTTATTTTATTTTATTTGTTAAGGTGATAAAGAGTTAGAATAGGAGTTTAATTTGGGATTTGATAAGTGGGGATGTAGTAGCCGAATTCTTTATAAGGGGGAGTGATCATCTTTTGTTATTCTTTTTCTTCTTTAAATTCTTTGTACCGAAATTTAGTTTCTCCTTTCTCTTTAGTGCCGTCTTCTTTTGTGTTAAGTCACCTAGTTTCAGCCTTCACATTCTTTTGGTTAGTGACCGAAATTACAAAGGGCATTAAGGCCATTTGAGTTCATTCTTATCCTATTTGCTAGCTTGGCCGAACCTATATCCCTCTCCCAAACTTCTTCTTTTAATTAGTGTTACCCGAATATACCTTTTTCTTGTGACCGATTTTTCCATCAACATTTGAAGGGCTTAGCCGAATCATGTAAGTGCTTTTTCTTCTATTTGTATTTTACTTTTATTAATAGCCATAGCCGAATCTCAAAGACGGCCTTATTCTTTTTCTTCTATCGCAAGTTTCAAAAGTCGAAAGTCAACATCCCTTTTATCCTGTCGACATTTAGAGCTAGTGGACGATTCGTGTGGTGGTGGTAAGTGTTCTCTCCTTTGATAATCGGTTTTGAGTTTTCTTCATAAGTGTGCCGAAATCAAGAGTTTAGGCTCTAATTTCCAAGGTTGGCCGAATGGCCCTATAACTCTTATTAAATGTGTTAAGACCGATTGTAGGGGAAGGTACAGCCTAGCGCAAGAGATCTTTCGGGATTCTAGATCGTGTTAGATTCGAGTAGTTCAGGATTTAGCTAAATAGACAGGTGTGTGATTAACCCACCGTTTTCCGGGTATATGATATGTATGTGAAATGTGTATGTGTTATGAATGTGCTAACTAATGTAGTGGAAATTGTGATAAGGATACCCTCAAGGGTATGTCGATAATCAGTAAGTACCAAACACGATGATATGTGATTATTAATATGAATATGTGATAATATGCTTGATGAACATGCTCATGCATCATTACATTGTATCATTATTTTATGTGGCATGTGCATGGGTGGGATATGATATGAAAGAAGGTACGGGTGTACTTCGAGTACGTGTTTTGATGTTAGCCTTGAGCTACATCGTGGATTGACGTTGACTGAGGTCACGTTGTGGATTAATTGCGATTTAGTTCGCGTGGCTTGATGAGTGGCTATGTGCCTCATCGTGGTTGATATCGGCTATGTGCAATATCGTGGTTGATGAGTGACTATGTGTCCCATCGTGGTTTTGGTGTTAGCTATGGCTACATCGTGGATTGGCGCTGACTGAGGTCGCGTTGTGGACTATTGTGCTTAATTGCACGTGGACGGCAGTGATTGCCTTTGGATTGAAAAGGAGAGGGTGATTTGATAATCCCCTGGTGTGTGGTAGAAATTTGGATAAGGGGGTGTGTAGCGGATGGACCCTAGGTTTGGGTTGGGCTTCATAATTGCATGATTTCGTATGTGAACATATGTGGAAATGGGCCAAGCCCAATATGATATGTGGATTAATATGGAAATGGGCAAAGCCCAGTATATGAATGGATCGGTGTGGAAATGGGCTAAGCCGGTATGATGTGGAAATTATGTGGTTAACTACCCTATTAGATGAATGTGATATGAATATGGGCCAAGCCCAGAATGTGATAACATGTGAATTTGATAATTGATATCTGATATATGAGTTAATATGTGGTGAACATGTGGGTGGAATTCAGTGGACTAATTACACAGTAAGTCTGTATGACTCACCCAATTTTTGTTAAACATCGCAGGTGATCATGATTTTTGGACTGGGTTGGAGTGGATACAAAGGTGGCCATGCAGAAGCAAATTTCCATGCAGAAAGATATTTTAATTAATTAAGTAGTTATATTTCCAGTATTTTGATTAAGTGTTTATTGTAATAAGGCCCATTAAAGTGATTGAACATTTTTATTATGTTTAAGCTAGACGACCATTAAATTATTATTGGGAAGTGCTTTTAATTTTGGCAACTTATATTTTAAAAGCTTATAATAAAGTTTTAATTTGGATATTTTTATCAAGCTTATATTATTTAGAATTTTTAATTGGACATGGTTTTCAAATGACAAAGTTTTTAATGTTTTTCCCAAAAGTGAAATCAGTCTTCAAACGTTTTTCCGCAATGGCATTGAAACACCCCACACCCGGCCCACGAACCTGAACTGGATCTGGTATGTTCCTTAAGTAAACCGGTTTCAAAATTCTTTGTTTCTTAGAGAAAATTTGTGTATTTTCAGAAAAATTTCGTTTTGGGTTGGGCTTAGATTAAAAACCCATTTATTTAATTTTATAAATCCAATTTAATTAAGGTGACAAAAGAATTTTTGAGTTCATTTTTAAGAAAAATAATTTTGTAATTACTTACATCCAAATTAGTTCGCGACATAATATCTAATAGTAAAGCAAAAAAAAAATAAAGAAATTCACTTGGGCCTTATGGCCTTATTACATCAATCAAAACCAAAAATAATAAAATTTAAGTACTTAATATAAATAATGATCCCAAATAGTAAAAGTCTTTCCTTGCTATGCATGGCCACCTTTAGCTCCTGCCGACCCGGTCCATTACTGATCATCTCCTGAAAAATAATCCCCAACGAGGTGAGTCAACAGACTCAATGTGTACACAAACTAACATTCAACAATTCAGGCATACATGTTCATATCAAAGACATATTCATAAAAAAAATGATGCAACCCAAACCCAAGCCTATTTGTCCATCCGCTACACACCACCCGTACCTGCCAATCACACCGTGGGGACTACTAAGTCAACCCTCCATCCGCTACACACCATCGAAGGCAGTCGCTGCAGTCGACGTGCTCATCGCCCATATAATTTGTGTCATTAGACACCATATTCAAATAATGTAACCGAAGTTACCAAATTCAGATAATGTAACCGAAGTTACCATATTCAAATTTTGTGACCGTAGTCACCATATTCCGTTGGTGAGACCGAAGTCGACACCTTCTTCCCCTTTCGCATATAGCCCGAAATGCCCCACATATTTTATCATGCACAACATACTTATTTTCTCATTCATGTTACTATTCACATGTTCAAAATATATCACATTCGTAATCCTATCAAAAATAGAAACGTGCACAGGTATTCTTTACCACATTTGTGGTACTTAGCCACATTCTCATTCTTATGCATATTCATATATTAAAATAATTATTGCCATAATATATTGAAAATTAGTGTGAGTACACACCTGATTCGCTTAATAGATTCCTTGAAATCCCGAAGAACGATCTACCGATCTAGATCTTTAACTCCTATATACGGCCAATTATTAAAACATATTAACAAACCTATTTGGCTTAAAAACCAAATCCTAGTAGGATTTGTATTACTTACCTTGTTGCCGAATTGATTAAATCCCGAAATTGTGGTATTCCTCCCTTAAATTCGGCTAGCCACCAAAAACATGTATTTTCATCGGTTTCGACTTTTTGAAAGAAAAGGAAATACCTTTAGATACCAAAGTAACCATTGGCCGATTAGATCTATACACTTACACGGCAATTCCCAATTCTGAAAACAATCCTTGCCTTGTATGTCCTGTTGAAATCCCTATAATTATATGTTAATTTTAATCTCACATATAATCCATAACTTTTGACCAAATATGTGTATATCTTACCTTAGATCCTTGAATCCCGGAAGATTCCTCCTTGTATTGAAGTTGTAGAAACTTGATAAACCCCTTGTAGATTCGGCCATAAAGCAGAATAGGGATTAGACCCTTCTCTTTCGGCAAATAGAAAAGAAAAAGAACTTGAATGATGCTTAACCTTACCTTTAATGCTTTGACCGATTGCTTCCTTGCCTAGAGCCACAGAGATTCGGCTATGAGGTTTTAGTCGAGGATCAAAAGAAAAGGGCTTTGGCTTGACAGGATGAAGAAAAGAGAAGAGTAAAAGATGAATAGAAAATTTGGCGAGAGGGGTTTTGCTATGGAATTTTTGGCAAAGCTTAGAAAATATGAGAGAATAGCCTTTAACTCTCCTTCTTTGCTTGAAATTATCAATAGGAGAGTCCCTTGCTTGGCCACTACTCCTCTTATGATAATATTATCTCCTTTATTTAAAAATAAAAGTGTTAAATCCATTATTATCTCTTCTAAATAATCTAAATTAAAAGCTTTTATTTATCACCTTATTAAGCAATATTAATGGACATAAAACACCTCCCTTTTCTAGAAACAATTGCCGTCCACCCCTTAGCACAGGAAGCAAAAATAAAACTTCATTTATTTGCTTCCCTTGTGACTCGAACCTGGCTCATGCCTCTTGCACATGGCGCCATTTCCATAAGCCATAAGTGCCATCTTCAGGCCACTTTTCCTAGCCCGTTTGTGTGTCAAATTTTACCAACTTTTTCTTTTAAGGCCCCCTTGCCTTAATTTCCTATTTTAAACTTTAAAACTTGGCATTTCTCGATTATTTCTAAGTTTCCTAAAATTTTCGATCGGCTCTGTAACTTGCCCATTTTTCTTACATTTCAGGTTTCGAAATGTTCACTTTCCATTTTGAAACATTTCCAAAAATGTTTAGGTTTCCAAAAATGTTCAAGTTTCCAAAAATATTCAGGTTTCCAAAAATGTTCAAGTTTCCAAAAATGTTCAGGTTTCCAAAAATGTTCAAGTTTCCAAAAATGTTCAGGTTTCCAAAAATGTTCATTTCCATTTCTATGCATTTCTAGAATTCCATAAATACCAAAAATTTATTCATAGTGCTTAAGACTTGTCATTTCGTACAATTAAACTGAAAATGCATAGGCCCTTTCGAGGACGTTACAGGCATTTCAAATTCAGTCGTAACGAATGGGCCGAGTTTGGGGTGTTACAGTTTGGTATCAGAGCCCGGTTCAAAACTCGGCTTTGAGGGTTTTGGGTCCAAAAACATTTTCAAAGATGGGCCTTTCAAAATATGAACTTTTATTTCAGGTTATTCTAGCATGGCTTTGTATCTCGGCCGAAGTCCACGGGTAAGTACTTCTGACTTCTGAAGTGATTTGGACATGTGAACTGTATGGGCTTTTATGGGAACGTAGATTAGCAGATTAGGGCTATTGGACCCTAGGACTAGTCTACTCAAATACAAGTGCATAAGACTTAAGGACTACTAAACAAACCTGTGACTAAGTCGCCGAGCTAGGGTGTGGCAACCATTATGCGCATGTCTAGGAGTGGATTCAGTAAGAGCCTGGTATTTAAGCAGTCCGAGTGACTCACCTCCTCTTTACTCAAATCCTACCTGGTGCGTAGCTGCGGTTCACCCTAACCAAGAGGACTTAGTCACCGGCCAAACCAATGATTAAAACCCGAAAGGGACTAGCCTTACTATTTACAAAAACCTTAATTTTTAAATCTCCAATTTACCCTCTTTGATTTGAAAATACTAGATTAGATTTTGAGAAACACATTTTTTTGAATTATTCCCGGTTGACAAAATTACCAAAATACCCCCTGGTTGTAAAATTACTAAAATACCCCTAGTTTGAAAATTTTTGAAATTTCCATACTACCACAACTTTTACTGAAATATTCCTACTTTGCAAAAATATTAAATCTCTATTTTGCGAAATTTGGTTTGTAAAAAAAATTACGAAAATACCCCTGACTTACAAAATTACCAAAATGACCCTGATTTCTGAAATTTCCGCCATACCTCTGATTTGAGAAAATTTTCAAAATAACCCTGAGTTTTGAAAATTTTGAAATACCCTTGATTAGTAAAGATTTTCAAATTGACCTTGATTTATTACCAAAATACCCCTATAGGACAAATGACGAAATTACCCCTGGGATGGGGATGGACGAAAATACCCAACGAGGTGTAGTGAATACTGTTATGGATAAATTTGAATGTGATTCTCTGAATTAGAATAAGTGAACTTGAGCTGAAACTTTGTTTGATCGAAAGAACCACTTCTAAATCTTCTTTCCATAAAATTTGTTCGCGGTTAATCAGTGGAACAACTTACTAATGCATAAAACTTTTTAATCAGATAAAATCGCGACGTTAGAAATGAGCTCTAGGAGGCGTGGTCGAATGGCGATGTCGGAACCAGTGAGGTCCGCCATGGGTAAGAAAGCGACGCGTCCGCGCGCAAGCAATGGGCGCGGAGGATCAAGATCAGACAGGAGGCGATGACGCAGTATCGCGGGCTATGTTGCGAGTGCTCGAGCAAGTGGCAGGAGCTAGTGTAGGAATCGGAGTTCGGAAGTCAGTATCGAAAAAGCTTAGGTCGAACAGAGCTGAGATTTTTAGAGGAGTATCTGGAGTAGCTCCGAACGTAGCGGAGTATTGGTTGGAAGCAGTCAAAAGAATAATGGACGATTTGGACTGTACTGATGAAGAAAAGCTGAAGGGTGCGGTTTCGTTGCTCCGGGACGAAGCTTATCGATGGTGGCTCACTGTTAGACAAGGTGTCCCGGCAGATCGAGTGGATTGGGAATATTTTAAGGTTAAGTTTGAAGGGAAGTATGTTGGAGCTAGTTATTTAGACTCGCAAAGGAAGGCGTTTCTAAACTTGGTTCAAGGAAGTAAGTCGGTAGTGAGAATATGAAGCGAGAATTTGTGCGATTAAGTCGAGACGCCAAGGGGATCGTGGCTCACGAGTATGAAAGGTGCGTCCGATCGAAGATGGGTTGCGTGATGAGCTACAGTGTTGATTGCTCCGCATAGAGAAAGAGACTTTGCCATTCTAGTGGAGAAAGCTCGGATAGGTGAGGAAGTTAAGAAGGCGTAAAGCGAGAACCAAGATAAGGAAAGGAGGCGGGAATAAGAGAAGTTTTGGGCCGTCAGTATCGTTTGAAGATGTTCAGAAAAGACCAAGGATTGAGAATTCTGTACGTGCACCTGTGCCAGTTTCTGAGAATCGGAGTCGTTCATGTGCTCAGTGTGGAAGAGCTCATGCAGGAGAATGTTGGGGAAATAGTAAGGAATGTTTTCGGTGTGGGTCTAAGGTTCATTTGGTTAAGAAATGTCCTCAAGTGATGGATAGGGCTCGAGGTCAAGGTCGTGGAACCCCAAGCAGAGGAGCTGAAGGTTCGGATGTGAGACAACCAAGGATGTGATAGCGGGTAAGTTCCTTGTTTTTGGAATATTATTTATTGCTTTAAAGATAGTTCGTGTTTGTATGCTAGTGAAGTGTAAGGAACTTTGAATGCGAATCTTGAGATAGTATCCAAGGAATGTGTTAGTTTTGTTAAGATCAGAGTGCGCAGCGGTAGAGTAGTGCGGTGAGTTAAGATGTACGATTATTCGTTAGTAAGTAATTTTGAGGACAAAATTATTTTTAAGGAGGGTAGAACTGTAACATCCTAGATTAGGGGTTATGCGTTCGTGCATAATTCATGAGTTAGTAGGTTTTGGCAGTGTTTGGAAGTGTATTAAGGGTTTTTAGAACTCTAGGATGGAAGAGAAAGCTTTGGAAAATTATTGGTTTTTAAGTTAAAAAGGGGAAGCAAGGCCAGGGAGGCCTTAAAGGAAAATTTTGGGAGTTCTTGGACATAGAAATTACCTTGGTAAAGTGGCTGGAATGCGCCACTTAGGGCCTTGAAGAATGACGCCAGGAGCAGTGGGGAAGGGCCTTGGTTCGAATCACCTTGGCAGCAAGTAGTGTAATTTTATTTTGCTTTTAGCGTTAACACAAGGAGGAAATTGGGCGACTTTGGGACTTTGGAAGGTAAGGATAAGCCTTGTGTTTCTTTTAAATATTTGGCTATAGATAGTGGATAAATAAGATTTTATTTTATTTATTTTAGGAGGTGATAAGCTTGGTTATTATTTATTGGAAATTCGGCTATAAGGTAAGATAAATGTTGGTTTATTCAATTTATTTTGAATAAAAGGTTGATTTATTTTATTTAGTTTAGATGAGTAGATAGAAGATAATTATGGTGATATTTTATTTGAATAAGTAAGGATTAATTCAAGTTATTTTGAATGAGCTGATAAAAGGATAATTGTAGATTTATTGTATTTATTTTAAATAGGTGATAAGAGATAATGTGATGATTTATTTTATTTTATTTGTTAAGGTGATAAAGAGTTAGAATAGGAGTTTAATTTGGGATTTGATAAGTGGGGATGTAGTAGCCGAATTCTTTATAAGGGGGAGTGATCATCTTTTGTTATTCTTTTTCTTCTTTAAATTATTTGTACCAAAATTTAGTTTCTCCTTTCTCTTTAGTTTCGTCTTCTTTTGTGTTAAGTCACCTAGTTTCGGCCTTCACATTCTTTTGGTTAGTGACCGAAATTACAAAGGGCATTAAGGCCATTTGAGTTCATTCTTCTCCTATTTGCTAGCTTGGCCGAACCTATATCCCTCTCCCAAACTTCTTCTTTTAATTGGTGTTAGCCGAATATACCTTTCTCCTGTGACCGATTATTCCATCAACATTTGAAGGGCTTAGCCGAATCATGTAAGTGCTTTTTCTTCTATTTGTATTTACTTTTATTAATAGCCATAGCCGAATCTCAAAGACGGCCTTATTCTTTTTCTTCTATAGCAAGTTTCAAAAGCCGAAAGTCAACATCCCTTTTATCCTGTCGACATTTAGAGCTAGTGGACGATTCGTGTGGTGGTGGTAAGTGTTCTCTCCTTTGATAATCGGTTTTGAGTTTTCTTCATAAGCGTGCCGAAATCAAGAGTTTAGGCTCTAATTTCCAAGGTTGGCCGAATGGCCCTATAACTCTTATTAAATGTGTTAAGACCGATTGTAGGGGAAGGTACAGCCTAGCGCAAGAGATCTTTCGGGATTCTAGATCGTGTTAGATTCGAGTAGTTCGGGATTTTGCTAAATAGACAGGTGTGTGATTAACCCACCGTTTTCTGGGTATATGATATGTATGTGAAATGTGTATGTGTTATGAATGTGCTAACTAGTGCAGTGGAAATTGTGATAAGGATACCCTCAAGGGGTATGTCGATAATCCGGTAAGTACCAAAACCTGATGATATGTGATTATTAATATGAATATGTGATAATATGCTTGATGAACATGCTCATGCATCATTACATTGTATCATTATTTTATGTGGCATGTGCATGGGTGGGATATGATATGAAAGAAGGTGCGGGTGTACTTGAGTCACGTGGTTTGATGTTAGCCTTGAGCTACATCGTGGATTGATGTTGACCGAGGTCACGTTGTTGATTAATTGCGATTTAGTTCGCGTGGCTTGATGAGTGGCTATGTGCCTCATCGTGGTTGATATCGGCTATGTGCCATATCGTGGTTGATGAGTGACTATGTGTCCCATCGTGGTTTTGGTGTTAGCTACGGCTACATCATGGATTGGCGTGGATCGAGGTCGCGTTGTGGACTATTGTGTAATTGCGTGGACGGCGATGATTGCCTTTGGAGTGAAAAGGAGAGGGTGATTTGATAATCCCCTGGTGTGTGTAAATTTGGATAAGGGGTGTGTAGCGGATGGACCCTAGGTTTGGGTTGGGCTTCATAATTGCATGATTTCGTATGTGAACATATGTAGAAATGGGCCAAGCCCAATATGATATATGGATTAATGTGGAAATGGGCAAAGCCAGTATATGAATATGGATCGGTGTGGAAATGGGCTAAGCCCGGTATGTGGAAATTATGTGGTTAACTACCTATTAGATGAATGTGATATGAATATGGGCCAAGCCCGAATGTGATAACATGTGAATTTGATAATTGATATCCGATATATGAGTTAATATGTGGTTAACATGTGGGTGGAATTCGGTGGACTAATTACACACTTGAGTGCGTATGACTCACCCAATTTTTATTGAACATCGCGGTGATCGTGATTTTTGGACCGGGTTGGAGTGGACACAAAGGTGGCCATGCAGAAGCAGATTTCCATGCGAGAAAGATATTTTAATTAATTAAGTAGTTATATTTTCAGTATTTTGATTAAGTGTTTATTGTAATAAGGCCCATTAAAGTGATTGAACATTTTTATTATGTTTAAGCTAGACGACCATTAAATTATTATTGGGAAGTGCTTTTAATTTTGGCAACTTATATTTTAAAAGCTTATAATAAAGTTTTAATTTGGATATTTTTATCAAGCTTATATTATTTAGAATTTTTAATTGGACATGGTTTTCAAATGACAAAGTTTTTAATGTTTTTCCCAAAAGTGAAATCAGTCTTCCGCAGTGGCATTTCAAATTCGGTCGTAACGAATGGGCCGGGTTTGGGGTGTTACAGACCCTGATTTGCAAAATTAGCGAAATACCCCTGATTTGCAAAATTACAAAAATACCCCCGATTTACAAAATTACCGAAATACCCCTGTAGGGTAAAATTACCGAAATACCCTTGATTTGTAAAATTACTGAAATGCCCTCGAATTGTGAAATTACCGAAATACCCTTGATTTGTGAAATTACCGAAATACCCTTGATTTGTAAAATTATCGAAATACCTTCGGCTTGTGAAATTACCGAAATACCCCTGATTTGTCAAATTACCAAAATACCATTGATTTGTAAAATTACCGAAATACCCTTGATTTATAAAATTACCGAAATACCCTTGATTTGTAAAATTACCGAAATACCCTCAGATTGTGAAATTACCGAAATACCCCTGATTTGTAAAATTACTGAAATACCCTTGTAGGGTAAATTGACCGAAATACCCCATAGGGTAAAATAACCGTTATGCCCCTAAAGGGTAAAATGACTAAAATGCCCCTACATGTTATATGATTGTTATTGTATGCTATTTATGGTATGTCTGCATTCATGTGATATTATGCTGCATGGGGGATGGGATTATTGATCTAGAGGAAGTATATGATTTGTTAGGGTCGCATGGTCGCTTGACGACTGTGGATCCACCGATGGCTTTAAGCCGATTATGTGATTGGCAGCTTTGCTGCAATATTGGTTAGTGCCGCAACCGATGCTACATAAGGAGTGTAGGGATGGGTGGGTCGATTAAATCCCCACAGGAGTGTAGGGTTGGACAGGAGACGGAGTGCAGGGTTGGTATGGGTATTAATGCATTGCATACACTTATTCTGTTATTGAGATGGGCTTAGGCCCAGATAGATGTGATCCGTGACATTTGATTTGGGCTAAGACCCAACTGAGGCTATTATGGGCTAAGGTCCAATTGCCACCGTTATTGTGTTGGGCTTAGGCCTACATTGATTACTGTAATGGGCTTAGGCCCGGATTGATGTGATGCATGCTTTATGATTGATGAGGGTTGTACACACTGAGTTTTCATAAACTCACCCCCTCGTTTTAATTTTTCAAGTAACCCTCAGTAGGCGGTTCGACGTACTGGAGGACTCGGAGGTGGCCACACTGGGAACAGCTTTAAATTTTAGTTTTTATTTTACATTACTTAGATTGCTTTCTTATTGGGTTGTAATAAGACCACTTTTAATTTCTGGTTTTTATTTGGGATATTTATTTGTGATGTTTTATAACTATTAAAAAAAGATCGCGATTTTCCTAAACGAAACTGTTTTCAAAACACTACGCTTTCACAACTTAATCTTTAAACATCACGTTTTCGTAAATCATCTGCTTTAAATTAAACTTCCACAACAAACAAGGTTTTGAAGGTAATAACTTTTTAATAAACCTCGGAAAAAAATAATAAACTGACGTAACTGGGATTTTACTCAAGCTTTTAATTAAGAAGGGTTTTCAATGAAAACATGGTTTTCGAATAACACTTCAATTTGGCACGCCAGATTCGGGCCTAACTTCTAGGCCAGGTTTGGTGTAACAGCCCAATTTTTATCCTAATTGGAATAGTGGTTTCGGGACCATAAATCCGAGTCTGAACAATATTTTAAAATTATTTTCTATGTTAATTATGTGTGAATTGTTATGTGTGAAATTTTCGTGATTTAATTTTATCGTTGGAGTGTCGAATTATTAAAATGGGCTTAATCGCATAAAGTGAAAACTTGATAGTTTAATGTGTTAAGACCAAATTGTGGATGTCTTTTTAAATGGAAGCATTTAAAATGCAAAAAGCCCATTTTTAATAGATAGTGGCTGGTCATGGACTTTAATGACCTTATATTATAATGTTTTATTTATTTATAATAAAGGTTATAAAGGTAATTAAATATTATGTTAATATATATGTTAATAAAACATAAAGTAAAAGCATTTTGTCCATCTTTATTTCTTGACCGAATAGCAAACATAAAGAAAAAGAAACAGACAAAGCTTAGGTTCGGTCATTCTCAAGCTTGGATCAAGGTATGTAACTAGCTCGGTTTTTTATAATTATTATGTTTTTAAGATCGTTGCTATGAAATGTTGAAAACCCATGTTTCAATTTTTGAATTTGGTGATATGTTCTTGAGTTGCTATTGATAAGAGCTTGATAAATTTGGTGTTTTATGATGTTAAATGAAAGTTATGTGCTAGATTAATAAATTTTGTATTGGAAGTTTTAATGATTTTGAGCATTTAGGGCTAATTTGTAAAAATAGTAAATTGAAGGATCAAATTGCAAAATTAATAAATTGTATGGACTCATATGGATGAGATGAGTATTCGGCATAAGCATACAAGGGCAAATTATGCTTGCTTTGTGTTTTGTGAATTTTGGACTAAATAGCTAAAAATGTAAAATGTATGTGGTAAAAGTGCAAATTACTTATTCATGTGTTTTTGAGTGAATTTAATTGAATATTGATTAAATAAGTTTAATTTATATCAAATTAGATCAAGAAAGGAGAAAGTCGGATTTGGATCGGGGAAAGACAAAAATAGCCGAATAGTTGATTTTACGTTCGCTGATATCCGAGGTAAGTCTATAAGCAAATGGTTGTTCTTAATTTTAGTTAAATGTAAATTATTCATGCTGATTTGAAATGTATATACTTATATTTGCTATTTCCGAATGTGAGGTATTGTATTTGATATGTTCAAGAAATTACTTTGAGTGAGTTTAGATATATGAAAGATAGTATGAATTTTTGATGAAAGCTTATGACTTAGTATATGTAATTTATGTCCTTAAATCGATTATGTATTTGTGATATTTTGGGTTATAAGCCTAGCAGGCATGGTGCCAATGAGTTTTATCAGACTATAAGTCTAGCAGGCTTTGTGCCGGTGAATAATATCAGGCTAAATGCCTAGCAGGCTTTGTGCCGGTGAAAGATATCGGGCTATATGCCTAGCAGGCTTTATGCCGGTGATTATGTATAAGTTTGTGTTTAAAAGATTTATGTTGATGTGGTATTTGAGTATATTATTCAAGCTAAATGGACAGGTATGCATTATCTTGATATCTATGAAAAATAAGGTAAGTAAATATTTTGAAAATTTATGTTAAATCATGGATAATATTAATGATAAGTATATGTGAGTTTAAAATGAGAATTCGGTCCTATGATTAAATATACTGAATTCAAATAAATTGATTCTTCACTGTGTGCATATGTGTGATCATATACATTCGACTTTATAGGTAATGTATAATATGTGGTGTCATATATGATATTATGTATTTAGCCAAATAAGAGAGGTAGATATATGAAGTTATTTCTTGTCTTTTGAACTTATGTAAATAAGTGAAAGTATGCCGAATGTGTAATGATATGTTACTTTAATAGTTGAGTAAAAACTTAAGAGATTTAACTTATTGAGTATTTGGCCAAGGTGGAAGTCATGATAAATACATATTATTATGGAATGTTTAAGCTGAGATTAAATATGACATTGATATAGTAATTTGATTTAGTTTAAATTTTAAGAGTTGAATATATTATTGAGTTGTAATTTACTTAAGGCTTACTAAGCTATGTTAGCTTACTCTGTGTTTTATGTTTATTTTGTTTATAGATTTTGGACTTCAGTTACAGGCTCGGGGATCGTCAGCAAAGTTCACCACACTATCGACTGCTTTTGGTATTTAAATATTCAAACTCGAATTATGGCATGTATAGGCTGAATGGTGTTTTGATGTGATAAACTATAGTTATGTATAAGCCATGCGAAAATGGCTAGTGATGATGTATATATATATTTATGTACTTTTGGTTTTGGTTTTTATATGTGTGATATGTTTGGGAATTTATGATTATGTGTTTGTCTCGATTAACAAAGTAGTATTTGGATCTTATGTGTTATATATAATTGATATGATTATTCGTGATATATAGGATAGGTTGTTCATTGCATAGGTATATTTGACTAAATTTAGTTAAAGTAAATTTATATGTTTTTATGGAATGTTCTTTCGTGAGACAGTCATAGTCATTAAAGTTCAGTAATGATAGTAGTATGTGTTTATAATTTGTTTAAATAGTTGGTGCTTTGATGTGATTTTATGTATTTTATTATTATATGATATGTATGGGATATATTAGATATTAAAATGAATGTAATCGGCTATTGAGATAAAAAATAGACTATTATGTGAGATGTGGTAATTATCTTAGTTTGAATAAATGTTTGCCCTTGAATATGTTATTAATGATCTATTTGAATGTATGAAAGTTAAATATTTTTCGGTAATGCCTTGTAATCCATTCTGGCGATGGATACGGGTTAGGGGTGTTACATTTGATTGGTATCAGAGCTACGGTTTAGTCGATTCTTGGACTAACGTAGCGTGTGTGTGTGTGTCTAGCTATACATGCCATAATATTTACTGCGATAGTGTGATGACTTCTGACATTTGATAATATGCTTTCATATAGAAAATGGATCCCGACAGAGCTGTAGCTGATGATGTCAAGAGCGTAGCGCCTACTTCTGCGCATGAGACAGCGCCAGTTGAATATCGACCTATCTCGAGTAGCCATGAGGGGGAGGCTAAGCAAGCCTTCTATCAAATGATGAACGAATGGTTTACTCAGTATATCCAGACTAATCCGGCTGTACAACAACCTCTACCCCCAAATAATCCATCTCCGATACCTGTAGTACCTCCGATGATTGATCCTATGAGATTTAATAAGCCTCCTGTTGATAAAATCAGAAAACATGGAGCTGAGGAATTTAGAGCTAATGATGATGATGATGATGAGAGGGCTGAGTTGTGGCTTGATAACACCATCCGTGTGTTTGACGAGCTATCTTGTACTCCGGATGAATGTTTAAAGTGTGCCATATCTCTATTACGAGACACCGCGTATCACTGGTGGAATACACTAGTATCGGTGGTCCCGAGAGAGAGAGTGACCTGGGAATTCTTCCAAACTGAGTTTCGAAAGAAATATATCAGCCAGAGATTCATTGATCAAAAGCGCAAGGAATTTCTCGAATTAAAAGCAGGTCGTATGGTGTGATGCAGTCTGGCGAGAAATTTGTGAGACTCAGCCGATATGCTCGTGAGTGTGTTTCAACCGAAGCTATAATGTGCAAAAGATTCGAAGATGGGTTGAATGAAAATATCAAATTGCTGGTTGGCATACTTGAAATAAAAGAGTTCGTGGTATTGGTTGAGCGGGCTTGCAAAGCCGAAGAGCTTGAGAAAGAGAAAAGAAAAGTCGATTTTGAAGCTAGAGATTCTTGTAAAAGATCAACGGGTAAGACTTTTCATTCGGCGCCAAAGAAGTTTAGAGATGAGTCTAACTGATCTAAAGAAGCTTCAGACTTTACTAAACAAGATCGAGATCGACCTCCTGTGAGTTCACGAGCCACTTTGATTGCCAGTGTTGGCAATGTGTAGCAGAACAGAGTTGAGTGCAAGCATTGTGGTAAATGGCATTCTGAAAATTTTAGATTACATGATCGGTCATGTTTTAAATGTGGATCGATGGATCATTTTATCCGAGAGTGCCCAATGTTAGCCGAGCAAAACACTGTTCAGAATACGAGACTGATCAATATGTCATCGCGAGGCAGACCACCCAGGCATGCGGGTAATATGAGTGGCAGTCAGAGAGGGACGAAAGATACAACGATTTGATATGATGCTCGTGTACCTGCCAGAGCATATGCTATACGTGCTCGTGAGGATACTTTTTCCCCAGATATTATTACCGGTACTTTCACTCTTTATGATACTAGTGTTATTGCATTGATTGATCCTGGTTCGACCCATTCTTATGTGTGTGAAACATTAGTATTCAGTAAGACTCTACCTGTTGAGTCTACTGAGTTTGTGATTCGAGTATCAAACCCTCTAGGCCGGTGTGTTTTGGTTAACAAAGTGTGTAAAAATTGCCCATTGATGATTCGACATGTTTCCCAGCTGATTTGATGTTGTTTCCTTTTGATGAGTTTGATATAATTCTGGGAATGGACTGGTTAACTCTGCATGACGCTATCGTGAACTGTAAACGAAAGATTATTGATTTGCGATGCCTGAATGATGAGGTTATTCGAATTGAATCTAATTATCTGAATGGTTTACCAGCAGTGATATCTTCTATGACAACTCAGAAATATGTGAGAAAGGGTTGTGAAGCTTATTGTGCTTATGTGGTTGATTCTAAAGTGACAGAAAAATTGAGTCAGTACCTATGGTATGTGAGTATCCAGATGTGTTCCCTGAAGAATTACCGGGTTTGCCACCTATTCGAGAAGTTGAGTTTAGGATTGAATTAATGCCGGGGACGACTCCGATTTCTATAGCTCCGTACAGGATGGCACCTACAGAATTAAAAGAATTGAAATCATAGTTGCAAGAGTTGTCAGATAGGGGATTTGCACGACCGAGTTTCTCTTCTTGGGGCACGCCAGTTCTATTTGTAAAAAAGAAAGATGGAACTATGAGAATGTGTATTGATTACCGCCAGCTAAATAAGGTGACTATAAAGAATAAATACCAGTTGCCACATATTGACGACTTGTTTGATCAACTAAAAAGGGCTTCAGTGTTTTCAAAGATAGATTTGAGATCGGGTTATTATCAGTTGCGAGTCAGAGATTCTGATGTGCCAAAGACTGTTTTCTGGATGAGGTATGGACACTACAAATTTCTGGTTATGCCTTTCAGACTTACTAATGCACCTGCTATTTTTATGGATCTAATGAATTGGATTTTCAGACAGTATTTGGATCGGTTTGTGGTTGTGTTTATAAATGATATTCTAATCTATTCACGCGATGAGACCGAGCATGCCGAGCATTTGAGACTAATATTACAGACTTTGTGAGATAAACAGTTGTATGCAAAGTTCAGTAAATGTGAGTTCTAGTTACGCGAAGTCACTTTTCTGGGACATGCTGTGTCAGCCTCGGGTATTCGGGTTGATCTGAGCAAGATTTTAGCTATACTTGATTGGAAACCTCCGAGGAATGTTTCTGAAGTTTGAAGCTTTCTGGGACTTGCTGGTTACTAAAGACGGTTCGTGAAGGGTTTCTCTATGATTGCTACACCATTGACAAAGCTGTTACAGAAAGATGTTAAGTTTGAGTGGTCAGAGAAGTGTCAGAAAAGTTTTGATCAGTTGAAAGCTCTTTTGACCGAAGCTCTAGTGTTAGTTCAGCCTGAATCGGGTAAAGAATTTGTCATTTATAGTGATGTATATTTGAATGGTTTGGGTTGTGTTTTGATGCAGGAAGGCAAAGTCATAGCATATGCCTCGAGAATGCTAAAGCCACATGAAAAGAACTATCCAACACATGATTTAGAGCTAGCAACTATTGCGTTCGCGTTGAAAATTTAGCGTCATTATCTGTTTGGTGAGAAATGCCATGTCTATTCTGATCACAAAAGTCTAAAGTATTTGATGACTCAGAAAGATTTGAATTTGAGACAACGTCGATGGTTAGAGCTGTTAAAATATTATGAGTTAGTGATTGACTACCATCCGGGAAAGGCTAATGTTGTTGCTGATGCTTTAAGCTGAAAGTCATTATTTGCTCTAAGTGCAATGAACGCGCATATGGTTATGTCTGATGATGGTTCGATAGTAGCCGAATTAAAAGCAAGACCGTTGTTTGTTCAACAAATTGGTGATGCCCAGAAAGTTGATAAAGATTTGTTGGCAAAACAAACTCGGTGTGAAATTAATGTTGAATCAAAGTTTCGAATTGATGAGAATGACTGCTTGAAGTTCAAAGATCGAATATGTGTTCCAAGGAATTCAGAGTTGATTCAGATGAATTTGAATGAAGCTCATAGTAGTCAATTATCTGTTCATCCGGGTAGCAGGAAAATGTATAATGATCTGAAACAGTTCTATTGGTGGCCTGGTATGAAACGAGACATATCTGACTTTGTTTCGAAATGCTTAGTCTCTCAATAAGTAAAAGCTGAGCATCAGGTACCTTCTGGGTTACTTCAGCCGATCATGATACCTGAATGGAAATGGGACAGAGTCACTATAAATTTTGTATCTGGTTTACCTATGACACCGAGCAAGAAAGATGCAATTTGGGTTATAGTGGATAGATTGACCAAATCAGCTCACTTTGTTCCAGTTCGTACAGATTATTCGCTCGATAAGCTTGTTGAATTATATGTATCACAAATTTTGAGATTACATGGTGTGCCTATTTCTATTGTTTCGGACAGAGACCCGAGATTTACATCACAGTTTTGGAAGAAATTTCAATATGCTTTAGGTACAAAACTACACTTTAGCATGACTTTTTTCATCAGATGACAGAAGGCAATCGAGCGGATCATTCGAGATACTTGAGGATATGTTGAGATGTTGCATCCTTGAGTTCGAAGTACGTGGGAAAGATACTTACCTCTGATTGAATTTGCCTACAATAATAGCTTTCAATCTAGTATCAAGATGGCACCCTACGAGGCTTTATACGATCGTAAATGTCGTACACCATTGTATTTGACTGAGCTCAGTGAAAATAAGATATACGGGGTTGACTTGATTAAAGAAACTTAACAGAAAGTGGCAGTGATCTGTGATAGTTTGAAAGCTACATCAGATCGTCAAAAGTCATATGCAGATTTGAAATGTAAGGATATTGAGTTTCAGATCAGAGATCAAGTGTTTTTGAAAGTTTCACCGTGGAAGAAAGTACTCAGATTCGGTATGAAATCATTGGACCGTATGAAATCACAGAGCGTATCGGGCCGGTTGCTTATAGATTACAGTTGCCACCTAAGCTAGAAAAGATCCATAATGTATTCCATGTGTCGATGCTCCGTAGATACCGATCCGATCCTTCACATGTGATCAGTCCGACAGAGGTTGAGATTCAGTCTGATATGGCATATGAAGAGGAACCGATTCGTATTCTGGCTTGTGAGATAAAGGAATTGATAAATAAGAAAATTTCGTTAGTTAAAGTACTGTGGCAAAAGCACGGTGTTGAGGAGGCAACTTGGGAGTCAGAGAATACAATGAAAGAGCGTTATCCAAACCTATTCACCGGTAAGATTTTTGGGGACGAAAATCCCTAAGGGGGGAGAGTTGTAACAGCCCAATTTTTACCCTAATCGGAATAGTGGTTTCAGGATCATAAATCTGAGTCTAAACAATATTTTAAAATTATTTTCTATGTTAATTATGTGTGAATTGTTATGTGTGAAATTTTCGTGATTTAATTTTATCGTTGGAGTGTCGAATTATTAAAATGGGCTTAATCGCATAAAGTGAAAACTTGATAGTTTAATGTGTTAAGACCAAATTGTGGATGTCTTTTTAAATGGAAGCATTTAAAATGCAAAAAGCCCATTTTTAATAGATAGTGGCTGGTCATGGACTTTAATGACCTTATATTATAATGTTTTATTTATTTATAATAAAGGTTATAAAGGTAATTAAATATTATGTTAATATATATGTTAATAAAACATAAAGTAAAAGCATTTTGTCCATCTTTATTTCTTGACAGAATAGCAAACATAAAAAAAAAGAAATAGAAAAAGCTTAGGTTCGGTCATTCTCAAGCTTGAATCAAGGTATGTAACGAGCTCGGTTTTTTATAATTATTATGTTTTTAAGATCGTTGCTATGAAATGTTGAAAACCCATGTTTCAATTTTTGAATTTGGTGATATGTTCTTGAGTTGCTATTGATAAGAGCTTGATAAATTTGGTGTTTTATGATGTTAAATGAAAGTTATGTGTTAGATTAATAAATTTTGTATTGGAAGTTTTAATGATTTTGAGCATTTAGGGCTAATTTGTAAAAATAGTAAATTGAAGGATCAAATTGCAAAATAAATAAATTGTATTGTAACACCCCAAACTCGGACAAGACACCACGCCCGAATCTGGTATGTTACGGGGAAAAACGTCTTTGAGTGATCAGATTTTTTTTTCGTTTAGAAGTGGGGTGAAAACATAGTGAATTTGAGGAAAGTTTGAGTAGGCTTGTTTGATTAGATTTTGAAAACTTAACCAAGTATATAGTTAAAACGAGTTAATTTCATTTAGCACTTCCAATAGTTTCTTAGTGCCATTTTGAAACATTTTAGACTTAGTGGCAAATCGGGTTTGATTTGAAAATCATTTGAGTTTATTGAATAACAACACATAGCGAGATACAGATGGTATAGTTTAAAACACATTTGCGATATAAGTTTGAAAACATTGTTTTTCCAAGTTTTAGTAAAATTTCATGCCAAGTTATTTGTTAAGCGGGTTGAGAATCTAATTAAAACATACCCATCATAAAACATAATTTAAAGGCCTTTTACAACTCCAAATTAAAAAAACCAAATACATGATAATTAAACTAAAGTACCCAAATGATAGAGTTGGAGTAAAACTTTATTAAGCATGGCATGAGCACCCGAGTCCATCCGGCTCCATGTCCCGCGTCTCACGAGTCACTGAAATGTCAAAGGAGAGGGTGAGTCGAGTGACTCGATGCATAAATCCCGCTCCCGATGAAACAACATGCTAACACACATCATACATAGCAACATAATTAATGCAACCCGATCCTAACCATCCGTATCTCCTTTTTCTACCCGTGTGGTACCAAACCCTTTGGTGGTGCCAAACCACTGGTGACGTATAGTCACAATGTGTTACCAAAACACTGGTGTCCCAAAGACACAATGTGCTACCCAAGCACTGGTGACCGTAGTCACAATGATCGAATGATGGGGCCAACCCATCGTGTGATACCCAATCACTAGCAGACGATCCCATATCTCATGTGGGGCCAACCCACGGTGGTGTTAACCACAGGGACAAGTCGCAATGAGGTGCCCAACCTCTGGTGTCCCAAAGACACAAATGTGCTACCAAAGCTTGGTGACCGTAGTCACAATAATCGAATGATGGGGCCAACCCATCGTGTGATACCCAATCACTAGCAGACGATCCCATATCTCAAAGTGGGGCCAACCCACGGTGGTGTTAACCACAGGGACGAGTCGCAATGAGGTGCCCAACCTCTGGTGTCCCAAAGACACAAATGTGCTACCAAAGCACTGGTGACCCAAAGTCACAAAGTGTGTTACCAAAACACTGGTGCTCGTCAGCACAAATCATCACTGCCCCCTCCACTCATATCACCCATCAACAACCAACTCATGTAATCATGCATATCATACAAATTGTGCATATCATGCTAATATGTTTGACTCATGCCCCATATCACATACATACATAGTCATGATACCATATAGATCATCAGTAATCTAGTAACAATACTGACTTACCCGGATACGTACACATACCCCGTTTGGGTATCCAATAATCCATCATACTGTCATGATTTTAATAGGCAAACAGGTTTATTAATAACATTACTAGATATCAGTGTGTTAGTTTACACACACAGTACTGAGTCTAGAAATCGACAAAAGCGATCTAAGTCCCTTGATTAACTAGCTCCTACAATCGGCCAAGACATAGGGTTAGGCACTAAGACCATTCGGCCAAAGACATATAAACCCAAAGGGGTTAATTTCAATCCCTTACCTTGAAGATGATACGGTTTCCTACCAAACTGAACCAAGCGATGGTTCTCCTTTAGCAATCGGCTACACCTTAAAAGAAAAAAACAGTTAATCCATTGTCATCCTTGACTTAATCGCACTAAATCGATAAATAACCCAATAACAACATAGCCACTTACCACTTCGCTTACCAACCGGTCTCTAACGGTAAATGCCTCACTTGGTGGCTTCAAAAATCCCGAATGCCCTAACAAGCAATCGGTTTTAACAAAGGAGAATAACACCCATCAATAGTTGTCATATACAACTCTTAAACAACTCACATCGATTAAGAGAAAGAAAGAAACTAAATGACCATTCGCCAAGGGCTTACCAACACCCAAACGATTGAAGCAAAACCCCAACACCAACAAAGATTCGGCCAAGAGAGCTACAAGGAGAGGAGAGATTCGGCCAAAATGAAAACACAAGCTAGAAGGAAATTTGGAAATCACCAAGGAGGATTGGCTACAAACTAGAAAAGAAAATAATAAAAGAAATAGATGTGGTTTAAGAGAAGAAAGAAATCAGTCAATGGTTGAAGAGATATTCGGCTCAAGTGCTTCAAGAAATGGGAGAAAATAAATGGAAATTTGGCTAAGAGAGCAATGTGAATTCGGCACTAGTGTATTAAGAGAAAAGAGACGAAAATATGATAAGAAAAGGTATTAGTTTCGGCTATCAATGTTTTTAAGTCAACGAAGGAATTATGGAGAAGAGAAAATACCATTCGGTTTACACAAATGACAGAAAAAAGAACATGAAGAGGGGATATTCGGCTACCAAGAAAACTTAAGAGAAAGCAGGCAAATTTCAGTTGAATGCTCTTGAACTCGGTTTCAAAAGAAGAAAATGTACAATTTCTTTGACAAAAAGTGACCGAACACACCCAAAATGCTAAATGCATTTCGGCCCCTCAACACCATACCATGCCGTCCACTTCCCCACTCCACACTCCCCAAATTCGGCTAAATCCCCCAATAGCTCCCAACCACTCATTTCAAATGAGTTTACCAAGTCTTACTCCTACCATCACTCTCCACCTTTCATTTGAAAGTGAAGACCAAGTCAAAGGAGGAATTTAAACTTCATCCAACTCTTCCCTCCTATGCCGTCCAAAAGAAGCCAAAATGTGAGGTCTTTGCGGCTCGAACACTAGACCTCCACCCCATGCGATTGACGCCACACCTAGCTCCCCAAGTAACGCATGCATGCTTGCCACTTTGCTGACTCACTTTTTGTTCAACAAAGCACCAAGTAAAATTCTTAAACCATTGACTTCCTCGGCTCCCTTCACTTAACACCCAAAAACCAAAATTTTCCCATTCACTCAGGCACACTCCTAACCCACAATTAAGCCCCTAAAACACCGAAATAGCAACACAGCACACTAAACACATGCAAAAACATGCAACAACAAAATAGCCCCTAACCCGGGATATTACAGTTCTACCCCCCTTAAAATAATTTCGACCTCGAAATTACACGATCGTAAGAGTTGCGGGTATTCTTTGTCTCATCATATCCTCGGGTTCCCACGTCGCTTCTTCCACGCCATGATTTCGCCAAAGAACCTTAACCAAAGGCACAGACTTCTTACGCAGAACTTTCACATCCCGATCTAGAATCTGCACAGGTTCTTCTTCCATAGTCAAATCTGGATTTACCTCGATCTCTTCCATTGCTACCACATGCGACGGATCGAGCGATACCTCAGAAGCATCAAAGCGTGGAAAACGTCGTGAATCGACTAAGCTCTCTGGCAACTCAAGGCGTCACGCATGCTGGTCCAACTCGTCTCGAGAACCCTATACGGCCCAATAAACCTCGGACTTAGCTTGCCTTTCTTCCCGAACCTCAACACCTTCTTCCAAGGCGAGACCCGGGAAAACTCGATCCCCACGGCCGAACTCTATATCTCTTCGCTTAAGATCGGCATAAGACTTCTGCCGTCCGAAGCTTCCTTCAATCTAGGTGAATCTCGCCTTAACCTTGTCTTCGGTCTCGACCAACCAACTCGGGTCCCAACAAGCGGCGTTCACCTAACTCCAGTCCAACACGTAGGTGAGCGACACTTCCTACCATACAACGCCTCATACGGTGCCATCTTGATGCTCGGCAGTAGCGTTGTTGTAAGCAAACTCGACTAATGGTAGAAACTCCTCCCAACTACCTCTCGAAATCCAAGATACAACCTCTCAAAGCATATCCTCTAGGACTGAATGACCCTTTACGATTGGCCGTCGTCTGCGGGTGAAAAGCGTCTTTGAAATCCAAAGCGAGTACCCGAGCCCGATGCAACGCTTTCGAACCTTGGCGTGAATCTAGGATCCGATCCGAGATTATCGAAACCGGCACACCGTGCAACCTCACTATCTCGACACATACGGCTTCGCTAGCTTCAAGTGAGTAGTCAACCCTCACCGGAATAAAGTGGTGATTTAGTCGATCGATCCACCACTACCCAAAGCGAATCTTTCTTGCTTGGCGTAGCGGTAACCCTTGACGAAATCCATGGTTATCCTTTCCCACTTCCGCGAGGAATCTTCACAGTGAAGCAAACCCGGCCGGCAAGCGATGTTCGGCCTTGACCTGGCGACAAGTCGGACACTTCCCAACAAACTCTGTCACCTCCTTCTTCAAGCCGGGCCACCAAAAGCGCTCTCTAAGATCCCTATACATCTTGCTACCTCCGGGATGCATAGCATGAGGACTACTATGTGCGTCTGAAGAATCTTACGCCTCGACTCAACATCTTTAGGCATACAAGCCTTACCTTGAAAACACAGAACCCCATCACGGACAAGTCAGTAACCCTCCAAACCACCATCACGCACTTGCAACCTCCGCGCACTCAGAACCTCATCCAATAAGCTGTTTCTCTACGACCGCTCAACCCAAGTAGGCTTAAACGCAACTCTGCGAGAATACTCCCATCGTCGTACAAGTTCAAGTGGGCGAACAAAGCTCTTAAGTCCGAAACAACCTTGCGACTCAGCGCGTCGACCACCACGTTAGCCTTGCGGGTGATACTCAATCGACAGTCATAATCTTTCAAAGACCTTTCGACCCATCTGCGGCGCCTCAAATTCAAATCCTTACGAGTCGGTAGATACCGGACTCTTGTGATGCGTGTAGACTATCGATCTCTCTCCGTACAAGTAGTGCCTCCAAATCTTTAAAGCGAAGACCACGGTGCTAGCTCCAAATCGTGCGTCGGATAGTTGACCTCATGCGGCCTCGGTATGCCGAGAAGCGTAAGCCACAACCTTACCCTCTTGCATCAGCACACAACCCAAGCCCGTATGTGATGCATCGCAATAAACTGTGAATTCTTTACCAGCCTCAGGTTGAATTAGAACCGGAGCCTCAGTCAAAATCTTCTTTAACTTGTCGAAGCTTTCCTGCGCTTCTCGGTCCATACAAGCGGAACTTCTTTCCTCAAACAACTTGGTCATCGGCGCCGCTATCAACGAGAAACCCTCAACAAACCTTCGGTAGTATCCGGCCAAACCCAGAAAACTCCGAATCTCAGCCACTGACCTAGGCGGCTTCCAATCCAAAACTGCCTCAATCTTACGAGGATCTACTCGAATCCCCTCTCACCGACACTACATGACCCAAGAAAGTCACTTCTCTAAGCGAACTCGCACTTACCGAACTTAGCATAGAGTGCTTTTCCCTCAAAGTTTGCAACACCACTGCGCAAATGCTTATCATGCTCTTCCTCGTCGCTTGAGTACACCAAGATGTCGTCTATGAAAACCACGACGAACCGATCCGGATACTCTTTGAAACACCCTGTTCATCATATCCATAAACGCCGCGGTGCGTTAGTCAACCCGAACGGCATTACCAGAAATTCGTAGTGCCCATACCGAGTCGAAACGCTGTTTTATGGATATCCGCCTCCTTAACCTTTAAGCGGTGATACCCGGACCTCAAGTCGATCTTCGAGAATACCGCGCACCCTTGGTGATCAAACAAGTCATCTATCCGTGGCAGCGGATACTTTTTTTAATCGTCGACTTGTTCAACTAGCGGTAGTCTATACACATCCGCATCGAGCCATCTTTCTTCTTGACAAAGAGTACCGGCGCACCCCACGGCGAAACACTAGGCCTAATAAAACCTCGATCCAATAACTCTTGGATCTGAGCCTTAAGCTCCACCAACTCCTTTGGCGCCATCCTATACGAACAATGAACAGCGCGATTCAGGGTAATAGATCTATTCGAACTCTACCTCGCGATCGGCGGCAAACCCTAAGCTCCTCGGGAAAAACATCGGCAAACTCCTTAGCAGATGCGAACCTTCTCCATAGCAGACTCCATAGCCTCCAAGGCATACACATGAACCACATACGCTTCACGGCCTTTCTCGACCATCTTCTGCGCCTTGAGCGGATACCACATTTGATAAGTAATCCCTCCTATTACCTATCATAGCCACCTCATCACCCTCAACCGTCTTAAGAACCATGCGCTTGGCGTGCAATCCAACCTTGCACGGTACTTGACCAACCGATCCATCCCAAGAATCGGATCGAACTCCCCAAGCGGCGGTTCCATCGGATCGGCGGCAAACACTACCCCTTGAAGTTCTAAGGGTACCTCTCTAAGCAGTTTATCTACTACTACAGAGTGACCTAGAGGGCTAATCACGGTCATCCGCCTAGAAGATATCTCGAGTCTAAATCCATGGTCTCTACTATACTCACGGCAACATAAGAGTGCGTTGAACCCACATCAATCAAAGCGGTATAAGGAGAACCAAAAATCAAGAACGCACGGTTATGACGCCCCCGGTGCGTCGCCCTCCTCTCGGCGCCTCGCGCCATACACTAATCCGGTCGTCTAGCATCGAGCTACTCGCACCTCTGCGGTGCTCCACGGCCCCGACGAACCATTACCACCTCTGCCATTACCACGGCCCCTCTGCGGTGGCGGTCAATACCTCAACCGATTACGGCCACGACTCTCGGGTGAATCCTAGCCAACCTACGCGGGACGGTCCCTCACGGTGCTCGAGAGAACCACACTCGAAGCAACCTTTCCCTCCGATCCGGCAGCCACCCCAATGAGATTTCCCCACGATCATCACTGCTGCGGCGGTCCACGCCTAGCGACAACAAACCTAGCGAGCTAGTTCGGCCCACTCGGTCTAGCTCTCTTCTCGCGGATTACGGCGATCGGAAGACCCAAAGCTCCTCTTATGCCTATTTACGTCCATACCTGCCTCGCGACTCCTTAACACCCTCGGCTACCTTAGCCTTCTCAACTAAGACAACAAACTCGCGCTCCTGGCGAGGAGCAATCAGCGACCTCAAGTCGTCTCGCGAGACCATCCTCGAAAGCGAACACACCTCTCATGCTCGGTGGCCACAATGCCCACGGCATACCTACTCGACCGGGAACTCGGCCTCGTACTCGAAGCATGATTTACTCCCCTGAACAAGCCTCGAAATGCCTTCATTTGGGAGTCAATATAACTAGCTCGATGTACTTCTTTTGATATGCCATACGAAATAATCCCATGTCGGATCCTCTCTGCCGCCACATTGTCTCGAACGTGAGCCACCGCGATATGACTCATCCCGAGAAGTGATCGATGCCCTTGACTTCTCTTGTTTGTCAAGTCGGATCGTCCATGATCCGCTCGATCGCCTCGACCAATATTCGGCGATCTTTGGCTGGAGCAACACCGAAACACCTCGAAAGAATTCGGCCCCATTTGCCCGAAGTCGCTCAGAAGCAGATTTCCTAACTCTGCATTACCACCAACACCGGCTACTCTTTCCAACACTCGCAAAGATCGCGCTGTGACCGCTGCGTCGTCCCGATCGATCTTGGAACTCACCACCTCCGGTGGCGGCGGGGCCGGTATCTCATTTTACGAACCCGACCAGATCCTACGGGCTCGAAAGCCGTCATCCTACCACGACCTCGTCCACGACCACGTCCACCTCTAGCGCTCATGACTAATCTTCCTCGTATCGATTAAGAATTTTTATGCATCAGTATTTATTCCACTTGTTTAAGAGCAAGTCTTATGAATATTTTAAGAGGATTTGTTCTCATGAGTTCACAAAATCCTATCGGTTTCAATCTCTAAAGTAGTATACTATTGCTATTCATCAAATCATATCACATCCAATCAATTCACAAGCAATAGTACGGGTACTTACACAGCGAACCAGTGCAGGAGACTCGGTGCCATGCCTTTCAAACCATACTTTGAGAATAAAACTAACAAAACAATCTTTTGAAAACATTTTTGGCCTCAGGCCCACAGCCGAGCTTTTGAACTTAGCTCTGATACCACAATTGTAACACCCCAAACTCGGACAAGACACCACGCCCGAATCTGGTATGTTACGGGGAAAAATGTCTTTGAGTGATCAGATTTTTTTTTCGTTTAGAAGTGGGGTGAAAACATAGTGAATTTGAGGAAAGTTTGAGTAGGCTTGTTTGATTAGATTTTGAAAACTTAACCAAGTATATAGTTAAAACGAGTTAATTTCATTTAGCACTTCCAATAGTTTCTTAGTGCCATTTTGAAACATTTTAGACTTAGTGGCAAATCGGGTTTGATTTGAAAATCATTTGAGTTTATTGAATAACAACACATAGCGAGATACCCGATGGTATAGTTTAAAACACATTGCGATATAAGTTTGAAAACATTGTTTTCCAAGTTTTAGTAAAATTTCATGCCAAGTTATTTGTTAAGCGGGTTGAGAATCTAATTAAAACATACCCATCATAAAACATAATTTAAAGGCCTTTTACAACTCCAAATTAAAAAAAACCAAATAACATGAATTAAACTAAAGTACCCAAATGATAGAGTTGGAGTAAAACTTTATTAAGCATGGCATGAGCACCCGAGTCCATCCGGCTCCATGTCCGCGTCTACGAGTCACTGAAATGTCAAAGGAGAGGGTGAGTCGAGTGACTCGATGCATAAATCCCGCTCCCGATGAAACAACATGCTAACACACATCATACATAGCAACATAATTAATGCAACCCGATCCTAACCATCCGTATCTCCTTTTTCTACCCCGTGTGGTACCAAACCCTTTGGTGGTGCCAAACCACTGGTGACGTATAGTCACAATGTGTTACCAAAACACTGGTGTCCCAAAGACACAATGTGCTACCCAAGCACTTGGTGACCGTAGTCACAATGATCGAATGATGGGGCCAACCCATCGTGTGATACCCAATCACTAGCGAGACGATCCCATATCTCATGTGGGGCCAACCCACGGTGGTGTTAACCACGGGGACAAGTCGCAATGAGGTGCCCAACCTCTGGTGTCCCAAAGACACAAATGTGCTACCAAAGCTTTGGTGACCGTAGTCACAATAATCGAATGATGGGGCCAACCCATCGTGTGATACCCAATCACTAGCGACGATCCCATATCTCAAAGTGGGGCCAACCCACGGTGGTGTTAACCACGAGGGCCAGTCGCAATGAGGTGCCCAACCTCTGGTGTCCCAAAGACACAAATGTGCTACCAAAGCCTTTGGTGACCCAAAGTCACAAAGTGTGTTACCAAAACACTGGTGCTCGTCGGCACAAATCATCTTGCCCCCTCCACTCATATCACCCATCAACAACCAACTCATGTAATCATGCATATCATACAAATTGTGCATATCATGCTAATATGTTTGACTCATGCCCCATATCACATACATACATAGTCATGATACCATATAGATCATCAGTAATCTAGTAACAATCTTGACTTACCGGATACGTACACATACCCCGTTTGGGTATCCAATAATCCATCATCTTGTCATGATTTTAATAGGCAAACGGGTTTATTAATAACATTACTAGATATCGGTGTGTTAGTTTACACACACAGTAATCTGAGTCTAGAAAATCGACAAAAGCGATCTAAGTCCCTTGATTAACTAGCTCCTACAATCGGCCAAGACATAGGGGTTAGGCACTAAGACCATTCGGCCAAAGACATATAAACCCAAAGGGGTTAATTTCAATCCCTTACCTTGAAGATGATCTGGTTTCCTACCAAACCTGAACCAAGCAGTGGTTCTCCTTTAGCAATCGGCTACACCTTAAAAGAAGAACAGTTAATCCATTGTCATCCTTGACTTAATCGCACTAAATCGATAAATAACCCAATAACAACATAGCCACTTACCACTGCTTACCAACCAGTCTCTAACAGGTAAAGGCCTCACTTGGTGGCTTCAAAAATCCCGAATGCCCTAACAAGCAATCGGTTTTAACAAAGGAGAATAACACCCATCAATAGTTGTCATATACAACTCTTAAACAACTCACATCGATTAAGAGAAAGAAAGAAACTAAATGACCATTCGGCCAAGGGCTTACCAACACCCAAACGATTGAAGCAAAACCCCAACACCAACAAAGATTCGGCCAAGAGAGCTACAAGGGAGAGGAGAGATTCGGCCAAAATGAAAACACAAGCTAGAAGGAAATTTGGAAATCACCAAGGAGGATTAGGCTACAAACTAGAAAAGAAAATAATAAAAGAAATAGATGTGGTTTAAGAGAAGAAAGAAATCAGTCAATGGTTGAAGAGATATTCGGCTCAAGTGCTTCAAGAAATGGGAGAAAATAAATGGAAATTTGGCTAAGAGAGCAATGTGAATTCGGCACTAGTGTATTAAGAGAAAAGAGACGAAAATATGATAAGAAAAGGTATTAGTTTGGCTATCAATGTTTTTAAGTCAACGAAGGAATTATGGAGAAGAGAAAATACCATTCGGTTTACACAAATGACAAAAAAAGAACATGAAGAGGGGATATTCGGCTACCAAGAAAACTTAAGAGAAAGCAGGCAAATTTGAGTTGAATGCTCTTGAACTCTCGGTTTCAAAAGAAGAAAATGTCACAATTTCTTTGACAAAAAGTGACCGAACACACCCAAAATGCCAAATGCATTTCGGCCCCTCAACACCATACCATGCCGTCCACTTCCCCACTCCACACTCCCCAAATTCGGCTAAATCCCCCAATAGCTCCCAACCACTCATTTCAAATGAGTTTACCAAGTCTTACTCCTACCATCACTCTCCACCTTTCATTTGAAAGTGAAGACCAAGTCAAAGGAGGAATTTAAACTTCATCCAACTCTTCCCTCCTATGCCGTCCAAAAAGAAGCCAAAATGTAAGGTCTTTGCAGCTCGAACACTAGACCTCCACCCCATGCAGTTGACGCCACACCTAGCTCCCCAAGTAACGCATGCTTGCCACTTTGCCAGCTCACTTTTTGTTCAACAAAGCACCAAGTAAAATTCTTAAACCCCAGCTTCCTCAGCTCCCTTCACTTAACACCCAAAAACCAAAATTTTCCCATTCACTCAGGCACACTCCTAACCCACAATTAAGCCCCTAAAACACCGAAATAGCAACACAGCACACTAAACACATGCAAAAACATGCAACAACAAAATAGCCTCTAACCCGGGATATTACATGTATGGACTCATATGGATGAGATGAGTATTCGGCATAAGCATACAAGGGCAAATTATGCTTGCTTTGTGTTTTGTGAATTTTGGACTAAATAGCTAAAAATGTAAAATGTATGTGGTAAAAGTGCAAATTACTTATTCATGTGTTTTTGAGTGAATTTAATTGAATATTGATTAAATAAGATTAACTTATATCAAATTAGATCAAGAAAGGAGAAAGTCGGATTTGGATCGGGAAAGACAAAAATAGTAGAATAGTTGATTTTACGTTCGTAGATATCCAGAGGTAAGTCTATAAGCAAATGGTTGTTCTTAATTTTAGTTAAATGTAAATTATTCATGCTGATTTGAAATGTATATAATTATATTTGCTATTTTCGAATGTGAGGTATTGTATTTGATATGTTCAAGAAATTACTTTGAGTGAGTTTAGATATATGAAAGATAGTATGAATTTTTGATGAAAGCTTATGACTTAGTATATGTAATTTATGTCCTTAAATCGATTATGTATTTGTGATATTTGGGTTGTAAGCCTAGCGAGGCATGGTGCCGATGAGTTTTATCGGACTATAAGTCTAGCGGGCTTTGTCTTGGTGAATAATATCGGAGCTAAATGCCTAGCAGGCTTTGTCTTGATGAAAGATATCGGGCTATATGCCTAGCGGGCTTTATGCTGCGTGATTATGTATAAGTTTGTGTTTAAAAGATTTATCTTTGATGTGGTATTTGAGTATATTATTCAAGCTAAATGGGCGGTATGCATTATCTTGATATCTATGAAAAATAAGGTAAGTAAATATTTTGAAATTTTATGTTAAATCATGGATAATATTAATGATAAGTATATGTGAGTTTAAAATGAGAATTTGGTCCTATGATTAAATATATTGAATTCAAATGAAATGATTCTTCACTGTGTGCATATGTGTGATCATATACATTCGACTTTATAGGTAATGTATAATATGTGGTGTCATATATGATATTATGTATTTAGCCAAATAAGAGAGGTAGATATATGAAGTTATTTCTTGTCTTTTGAACTTATGTAAATAAGTGAAAGTATGTCGAATGTGTAATGATATGTTACTTTAATAGTTGAGTAAAAACTTAAGAGATTTAACTTATTGAGTATTCGGCCAAGGTGGAAGTCATGATAAATACATATTATTATGGAATGTTTAAGCTGAGATTAAATATGGCATTGATATAGTAATTTGATTTAGTTTAAATTTTAAGAGTTGAATATATTATTGATTTGTAATTTGCTTAAGGCTTGCTAAGCTATGTTAGCTTACTCTGTGTTTTATGTTTATTCTGTTTATAGATTTTGGACTTCAGTTACAGGCTCGGGGATCGTCAGCAAAGTTTACCACACTATCGACTGCTTTTGGTATTTAAATATTCAAACTCGAATTATGGCATGTATAGGCTGAATGGTGTTTTGATGTGATAAACTATAGTTATGTATCAGCCATGCGAAAATGGCTAGTGGTGTTGTATATATATATATTTATGTACTTTTGGTTTTGGTTTTTATATGTGTGATATGTTTGGGAATTTATGATTATGTGTTTGTCTCGATTAACAAAGTAGTATTTGGATCTTATGTGTTATATATAATTGATATGATTATTCGTGATATATAGGATAGGTTGTTCATTGCATGGGTATATTTGACTAAATTTAGTTAAAGTAAATTTATATGTTTTTATGGAATGTTCTTTCGTGAGACAGTCATAGTCATTAAAGTTCAGTAATGATAGTAGTATGTGTTTATAATTTGTTTAAATAGTTGGTGCTTTGATGTGATTTTATGTATTTTATTATTATATGATATGTATGGGATATATTAGATATTAAAATGAATGTAATCGGCTATTGAGATAAAAAATAGACTATTATGTGAGATGTGGTAATTATCTTAGTTTGAATAAATGTTTGCCCTTGAATATGTTATTAATGATCTATTTGAATGTATGAAAGTTAAATATTTTCTGGTAATGCCTTGTAATCCATTCCGACGATAGATACGGGTTAGGGGTGTTACATTTGGGGTGTTACATTTAGTGGTATCAGAGCCAGGTTACAAAACTCGGGCTGTGAAATGGGCTTTATTTTTTTTATTTTAAAGATGTTTACCAATGATTTTTAAGTAGTTTTGAAAGATTTTTTGTGTGGCACACCGAGTCTCCAGCGTCGGACCAAGTAAGTTCTACTGATACTAAGACCTGTTTTAAACTGTTATACTGTAAATAGTTACTGGGCTTAATTTAGATGATAGACTATACTGAGACTCTTTAGTTAGAGTAAGCTGAGAAACTATAGGAAACTAAAACCTTAGTGAGCTTGCGATTGCGAAAACAACTCTTAACTACTACTTCCATAAAACATTTGTTTAATTATTGAAACTATGAGCTAAATTCATAAAATTTCTAATTCAGATAATACGCGAAGCAATAATGAGCGCTAGAAGGGGTACAAGAGGCCGCGGTAGAGGCCGTGTAGTGCTAGGGTTGGATCTTTGGCATCAGGCAATATGCCCAACGTTGAAGCGAGAGAGGCTCTGGCTTCACCGATAACCAAGACAAGGTCGTTCGATCGTGCTACTGGGGATGACGCACTGTCTCAGGCAATGCTTCATATTTTGGAAAGAGTTGCTGGGTCTTTTGGGCCTAATACCGTTATTGGGGCCATGGGTCGGTTACGGAACGACTCCGGTCCAATGGAGCAGAGACCTTCAGGGGAGTTTCTGGGGTGGCCCCAAGTGTGGTGGAGTACTGGTTGGAGGCCACCGAAAGAATTATAGACGACCTCGATTGCATGCGAGAACAAAAGTTGAAGGGTGCCGTGTCGTTTACGAGGATGAAGCCTACCGGTGGTGGCTTACGGTAAAAAGAGGGTACCCCCGTCGATCGATTGACACAGGAATTCTTCAAGTCCACATTTCGGGGAAAGTATGTGGCGCTAGCTATGTCGGCCGCTCGTAGGAAAGAATTTACGAATCGGTTCAAGGTGACAGTGTGGTGAGATACGAGGCAAAATTTTTGCGACTTATTTGGTATGCTCAAGGAATTGTGGTGGCCCGAGTATGAGCGTTGTGTTCGGTTCGAGGACGACCTCGAGAGATCTCACGAGTGTTGATAGCTCCACAGAGGGAGTGAAACTTTGCTGCGTTAGTAGAGAAAGCTAAGATCGCTGAATATGTGAAGCGCTCTTAGCACCTAAATCGAGAAAGAGAAAGGGGCAGGAACAAGAGGGATTCTGAGCACTTTAATTCTGATCATAGACATAAGAGAAGGGCCAGAGTGGATGGGCCAGTCAGAGTTGGGCCCGCTGTTGCTACTATTGGGTTACCACCTTGTGCTATTTGTGGGAAAGGTCATGTGGGCGAGTGCTGGAGGAGGACGGGAGCTTGTTTGAGTTGTGGTTCCATGAAACACCGTCTCAGAGAGTGTCCCAGAAGACCAGATCAGATGCAGGCCTTCGGTAGGGTTAACGTACAGCCACCTAGGGGTGGTCAGCAGCCGCCTAGAGGCCGTGGGTAGGCCAGGGGTGAAAACAGTTTAGGTCGTGGAGCTCGGTGAGAGTCTTTGGTCATGCGGTCGAGGCACCCGGCTTTGGTTTATGCGACGTCGTCGAGAAGACAGAGACGCTCCAGATGCGAATTGATAAACCGCAATAGTAACATGTTTTAAGCCCACATTTAGCATGCTTTTGGATGATTTAAGCCTTGAATTATGTAATTTGGTGCTCTTGATCCTTTTTTTTCATGTTTTATACTCAGGAAAGCACCAGAGAATGAAAAGAACAAGAAATAGGCTTAAAACGGACCAAATAGGCCAAATCACGAAATCGACACGGGCTGGGCCAAAGTCACACGGCCGTGCCTCATTGATAGACTCGAACCACGGCTGACCACGACTTACGGGCGTGTGCCAGAAGGCGTGTCCTGTCGTGGCAAAGAGAAATTCTATTCGGATTAGGATACTTAGAGGCGAAGTAACACATTTGAAGCCTATATAAACACCCTAAGTATGACCTAAAGGGAGCCCAAGGCTTTTTGTCGTGGGCGTCGGCTAGGCCAAAAAGGGCAGATTTGTGGGAATTTACTCGAAGAAGGCCAGTTGATTCATCTCAAGAAGCTGAAGTCATACTCAAGATGGAGGATCTTCTCTTCAATTCCTTCAGGGGGTTTTAGGGTTTTTCTTATGTTTTATTTTATCTTTTCTCCTGAGATGTTTTCTTTTATCATTATGAACTAAACTCCTCGAGATACACGAGGAGGATGAAACCTAAGATGAATCTTGTTATTGCTTTCTGAACTATATGATAAATACTTGATTTGTTCTTAATTATGTGATCTTAATTCTTGTTTTGATATTTTCGGGATATTGATTCAAGTTTGATGTGCTTAGGTGGAGGAGCAAAAGTCCCTGCCTAAGAGTAGATCTAGCATAATTAAGTGGAGTTGATCGCACGCCTAGACATAAGGTGACGAGATTTTTTCGGATTAGGGTGAAACCTAATATGGGAGTCCATGGATCGAGTTAATAAAATTCTAGGGGTTTTAATTTGAAAGAGATTTCAATTAATCAATCTAGGGTTAGACGTTAGTAGCCTCGATGGAGGTATTAATATAATTTAGGGAGTCCTACGGATCAAGTCAAGTGAATAAATCGTCTGGTTCAGGGTTAGATAACAAGTGAAGTCTAGGTGGATTCTTTCTCGGGTATTGTCTTAATCAATTGCTTTTTCCCACAAGTATTTCCCCAAATTCATTCTTCTTTGTCTTAGAGTCTTTAGCTTAGTAGTTAGTTAATTTAGATTAAACGACAATTCCCTTTATTTTAGGCTAGATAATAAAAAGAAAGTTAGTATTAGTACTTTTAGTTCCTTTGGGTTCGACAACCGGTCTTGCCTTAACTATACTATTGTTCGATAGGTGTGCTTGCCTCAAATCGTTGTCATAGTTAGTTTCCAGGTTCGATCAATCTCTTTATAAATTTTAAAACTTTGACAAATCATAGCGATCAAGTTTTTGACGCCGTTGCCGGGGAACTAAAATATTAAGAAAGCTCAATTTTTATTACTTTAGCCATTTTTTATTTTTTATTTACTTTTATTTCTTAGTTTGTTTTTAAATTTGCTAATTTTCCTTCTTTTGTTCCTTTCAGGTACCTCTAGTTTATGACTAGAAGGATCCCGACAGGACCCCTACTTTACGACAATGATATTGAAAGCACAGTTCGCAGAAATCGTAGAGAAATAAGGCAAAGCTTAAATTACATAGAAGAAGAGCAAGAAGACGAAATTAATACTATCGAAGAGATGGCTGAGGACAATCCGCCACCTCCAGAGATAGCCGACAATCATGCTCCTCGAACTATGTATGATTATGCTAAACCTAGTTTAACAGAAACTGAGTCAAGTATTGTTAGTGTAACACCCCAAACTCGGCCCAAACGCTACGACCAGATCTGGTATGCTACGGGGTTTATTGTAAAAACTTTGCTTTAATGGTTTTTGAAAATCTCAGTTTCTTTACTTAGGCATTTGTTAAAAATAGGATATCTGATAAAAACCTTTGCTTTTTCTTTGAACGTGTTCGGAAAACCTATTTTATTACTTTTTATGTTTTAAGTCCTTGAACATAAATTTATAAGCTATAAACAACATCAAATATAAAGCGATAACCTAAACCATAGGGCCTTGTTACATAAATAGTTCCAAAATTAAAACTTAAAGAAAACCGAAAATAATTCATGAAAATAAATAAAATAAAACTTGATGGCCCCTAAAGTCCGCCTCGGCTCCCTGTCCACGATCTCTGCTCATCCGAAAAGTCGGGGAAAATAAAAGGGTGAGTCACCAAGACTCGGTGTGCAAATCACGAAAACACATAAAAGGCTTGAGGCCCACAAACACATTATGGGCCTTGGCCCATACACAATGGCAACAAAACATATGTATGCTACATGGCCCATCCCAGCCTAGAAATCCATCCTCTACACACCAGCCCGTACAAACCATCACACCTCGGGGATTTCTACAATCAACCCACCAACCGGTACACACCACATCGACAGATATGCTGCCTATTCCTAATAATCAGGAATGAATTTAACGTGGCTTAGCCACCGATCACTATTGTGACCTAACATTTCAATTCGTGGTTTAACCACCGATCACCAAGTGACCTATTATCATGCTCTTCCCCCTTAGTCATATTAATCCCATCCCATGCGTACATTCATGCAAAATCAAATAATATACCACTTAAGGATTTACAATCTAGCACATTCATCGATACACATAGAGAAGTTTCTATGATCACGTACCTTGCATCCATTGCCTACCCTTTTTGGGTAACACATTTATTCATCTGACTTATTTTTCCGGCTTTTAGCCCATAACATATGTATATATACAGGTTAAGTAGTGTGATAGAGATCTACACACCTAATTACGGTTAAGATGACACTCTCTATGTCGACACTATCATTAGCCGTCGACTACTATCATCTACTATTACGCTCCGAAAATTTGGTCCACAACCCGTGACCGACCAATCCCGAACCGACACACATTCGTTTCTTGAACTTTGGGGCTAGGACCACAGATCCAACCCCTTCCTTTGATTTGCTCACATTCGAGTCCATGAATGACCTTGGTCAGAAGGTACTATGATGATTGCTTAACAAAACATTAGGTTAAGGCATGAATAATGAAAAGGAACCCGATTGATCAACTTAAGGAGAATCAAAATCCTTACCTTGAAATCCCGAAAATAATATGGTTTGAATGCTACCGATTTCTGGCTTAGAAACCTAGGCGACTAGATCTCCTTCAAATCCTGAAATGCGCCAAAGAAAAAAAAACACGAGATCAGGGAAAACGTCAAACTAAGGATGGCCCTAACCACCATCTAGCCATTCGACTATGGTCTCAAAAACCGAAAAAGAAAGGAAGCAGAAGAAATCGGCACTCACCTTTAACACCAACAGATTCGGCTTCTCCTAACAGAGGGGGTTCGGCTTTATGAAGAGATCAAATGGGGTTTATGATTTCAGCCTTTAGAAAGAACTAATCGAGGGGGAAGAACAATATCAAACGTAAGGAAGTGATAGGAATAGTATAAGAAGGATTTCGCCAAGGCTAGGGCAGATTCGGCTATGGCAGACAAGTGTGAAAAGAAAGAATGCTTAAGGGAATTTTCAGCTTTTAGCAGGAAAATAGAAGAAGAAGAAGAAGAACCCTTAGTTGCCAAAATTAGAAGGAGAAAAGAAGAGAAGGAAAATAAAAATAAAACTATGCCCTAGGAAATAATGAAAATTCGGCACCCCTTAGCCTTATCAAAACCGATTTCTCCCCCTTGTCCCTAGAGTCCAACTTTCGGCCACCACCTACTCTCAAATCCTTAACCCACGTTTTTCTCTTATCTTTATCATCCTATCTTCTGACTTAATCCACAATCACTCATGCAGAATCCCAGTCGAAACCACCTCTCACACTCCTCCCTTCATCAACCTCCTTATCCGCCACATTATCTACATTATCCCATTCATTAAATTTCCCTATTTTTTAGCCCTATTATCGTCCAACCTGCTCCTCTTTTAAGTGCCGAAAATGGCCCAAATACATGGGCCCCAAGCGGCCAAAAACTTGAGCCTCTTCACCTGCTAATGACGCCACATTATAGCTCCGCTGCGCCCCCGCTCTTTGGACCACAAGCCCACTTTGTAATTTAATACACAGATACCATCTTTTAAACCCTATAGTGTCCAAGCAGAAAAATTTAACCAAGACCTCGGCCCAATCCACGAGCCCATCTTTGGACCCCTAACACTCATACTAACATAACCACATACTAAACGCAAAGGCCCAATATTTCAGGATGTTACAGTTCTACCCCCTTAAAGAAATTTCGACCTCGAAATTACCTGGTCCGAAAATATGAGGGTATTGCTGCCGCATCACTTCTTTCGGTTCCCAAGTAGCCTCCTCAGCACTTTGATTCCGCCACAGAACCTTAACCAACGGAACCGTCTTTCTCCGCAATACTTTGACATCACGATCCAGGATTTCCACTGGCTCCTCTTCAAATGATAAATCGGGTCTTACTTCGATTTCTTCCACTGGCACCACATGAGATGGATCTGAACGGTAACTTCGTAACATAGAGACGTGGAAAACATTGTGAATCTGACTTAGCTCAGAAGGTAGTTCTAGCTCATAAGCTACTGGTCCCACTCGTTTCAACACCCGATAAGGTCCGATAAATCTAGGACTTAATTTACCTTTCCATCCGAACCTCAGTACTTTCTTCCATGGCGACACCTTCAAGAACACCTTGTCACCCACTGCAAATTTTATGTCCTTACGCAGCAGTCAACATAGGACTTACATGCATGCTGAAGCTTCCTTCAGTCAAGCCTGAATCACCTCAACCTTCTCCTCTATCTCGGTAACCAACTCCGGACCCAAAATCTAATGTTCTCCTAATTCCGTCCAACAGGTAGGTGTACGACACCTCCGCCCGTACAATGCTTCATAGGGCACCATCTGAATACTTGACTGGTAGCTATTGTTGTATGCAAACTCCTCCAACGGTAAGAACTCTTCCCAACTACCCCTGAAGTCAATGACACATCCTCTCAACATGTTCTCTAAGATCTGGATTACCCGCTTAGACTGTCCATCGGTCTGAGGATGAAACGCCGTACTGAAATCCAACTTCGTACCCAACGCTTGATGCAATGCCTTCCAAAATCGTGAGGTGAACCTAGGGTCCATGTCCGATATGATTGATACTGGTACCCCATGCAACCTCACTACCTCCGCTATGTATAAGCTTAGCCAATTTCTGCAGAGTAATCGACACGTCATTGGTATGAAATGAGCGGACTTCGTCAAGCGGTCAACAATCACCAGGCATCGAATCTTTCTTAGTAGGCGTGAGGGTAGCCCACTAACAAAGCCCATTGTGATCCTTTCCCACTTCAACTGTGGAATCTTCACCGGGTGCAACAACCCTGATGGTAATTGATGTTCGCCTTTACCTGTTGACAGGTCAAACACTTCCCACAAATTCGGTCACCTCTCGCCGGCGAACCCGGCCACGGAGGCCCGATCTCGTAGATCTCGATACATCTTACTTCCTCCGGAGGTGCATAGCGTATGGACTACCATGCGCTTCTTGCAAAATCTTATGCCTCAACTCAGGATCTTTCGGCATACACACTCTCCCTTGAAAACATAATAGCCATTTCTCGTTCACACCAAATTCTGTTGATCCTTCACTTGATCCTACCGGAAACTTCTCCTTTAGCAACTCGTCAGTATGTTGTTTCTCCTTAACCTGACTGACCCAAAAGGGTTTCATTTGGAGTTCAGCTAATAAACTCCCATCATCATATAGACTAAGGTGAGCAATCATTGCTCTCAAGTCAGAGATTACTTTACGACTCAAGGTATCCGCCACCACGTTAGCTTTACCTAGATGGTACTCGATCAAGCAGTCATAGTCCTTTAGCAACTCGATCCACCTCCTTTGCCTTAGATTCAACTCCTTCTAGGTCAAAAGGTATTTTAGGCTCTTGTGATTGGTATAAATGACAGATTTCTCCCCGTATAGATAATGTCTCTAGATCTTCAGGGCAAAAACCACTGCCGCCAATTCCAATTCATGTGTGGGATATCTTGCTTCGTGCGGTCTCAACTGCCGAGATGTGTATGCCACAACCTTTCCACCTTGCATCAACACGCATCCTAGTCCCGTGTGTGAAGCATCACAGTAAATCACGAACTCTTTTCCGACCTCAAATTTGAATCAACACCGAGACCTCGTTAAAATCCTTTTTAACTTCTCGAAATTATCTTACTACTTATTAGACCAAACAAATGGAACCCCTTTCCGTAACAACTTAGTCAATGGTACCGCAATTAAAGAAAATCCCTCAACAAACCTCCTGTAACACCCGACCAAACCAAGGAAACTCCAAATTTCTGCTACCGACTTAGCGGCTTCCAATCCAACACCGCTTCAATCTTCCGAGGTCAACCCTAATCCCCTCTCTTGACACAATGTGACCTAGAAAAGTAACTCCCTTAGCCAAAATTCGCACTTCTCGAATTTGGAATACAAGCTGCTTCTCCTCGAGAATCTGCGGGAACCACTCGAAGATGTGAATCATGCTCCTCTTACGATTTTGAATAAACCGAATATCATCTATAAACACCACGACAAACCGATCCAAGTAGGGTTGAAATACTCGATTCATCATATCCATAAACGCTGCTGGTGCGTTAGTCAACCCAAATGACATTACCATGAATTCGTAGTGACCATAGCGAGTCCTAAAAGCCGTCTTATGGATATACGCCTCTTTGACCTTAAGGCGATGGTACCACGACCTCGGATCTATCTTTGAAAAGGCGAGGCTCCTTCAGCCCGATCAAACAAGTCATCGATCCTTGGCAACGGGTACTTGTTCTTGATTGTCAATTTATTCAACTGACGATAGTCAATGCACATACGCATTGACCCATCCTTCAACTTAACGAATAACACCGGCGCTCCCCAAGGCGACACACTTGGTCGGATAAACCCTCTATCCCGCAACTCCTGAATCTGCGCTTTCAATTCCACCAACTCCTTTGGTGCCATCCTATAAGGAGCAATAGATACTGGCGCTGTTTTCGGAAGAAGATCGATATCGAACTCCACTTCACGATCCGGGGGTAATCCCGGAAGCTCTTCTGGGAAAACATCCAGAAATTCCTTCGCCATCCTAACGTCCCTAACAGAAAGTTCCTTGGCTTCCAGAGCCCGAATAAACATTAGGATTGCCTCACATCCTTTCCTCACCATCCTTTCTGCTCTTACGGCAGACACCACATTTGACAAACAGTTCCTCCTTTCACCTATCACCAACACTTCGCCACCATCGGGAGTTTTTAACACCATACGCCATCGCATGCAGTCCAACTTTGCTTGATACTTCACTAACCAATCCATTTCTAAGATCAAATCGAACTCCCCAAACGGCAGTTCCATCAAATCCGCCTGAAAAGCTACCCCTTGAACTTCCAGGGGTACATCCTTACACAGTTTGTTCACCACTACAGTTTGTCCTAGAGGGCTCACTACAGTCATCTCCCTAAAAGAAGTCTCATAATCTAAGTTCAAAGTTCCCGCTATAGCACTAGCAACATAAGAGTACGTCGAACCAATATCAATCAAAGGCGGTATAAGGCAAACCATAAATTAGAAACGTCAGGTTATGACATCAGGTGCATCGGCCTCCTCTCGACGTCCGGCGGCATAGACTAACCTCGATTGTCTCACCTCGGTGTTTCTGCGCCCTAGGCACTGGTGCTCCACGGCCCCAACCAAAAGCATTACCACCTGCAGGCTGGACCACGACCTCTCGTGGTCTGCTGACCACCTCTTCCTGGCTGTGCATTCCCTTGACCCGTGGGCCCTTCACTGCTCCATTGTTGCAGACAGTTCCTAACTTGGTGGTCCGTAGATCCACACCTAAAGCACTTTCCACTGCCCGCCCAACACTCACCTACATAGAATTTACCATATCGAGCACATACGTATCCGACTAGCGGCAGCAGTCTCTCCTCCCGCTTCAGCCCGTCTGACCTAGGCCTTTTCTGAGTACGCCTAGCTGCCCCTGACGATCCAAAATTCCTCTTACTTCCACCCCTATCTCTATCCCGATTTAGTTTCTCTGTCCGTTTCACCTCCTCAACTATCTTAGCTTTTTCCACAAGCACTGACAAATTCCCTCTCATTTGTGGAGCTATCGATTATCGTAAATCATCCTCGGACCATCTTCAAATCGAACACAATGTTCATGGTGCTGTGGCCACCATTTTTCAAGCATAACGGCTAAGGCATAAGAATTAAGCAAATGCGCGACCACCGACCTACTTCCTTGCACCAGATTCAGAAATGCTCTAGCTGCGCATCCACATAACTTGTCCCAATGTATTTACTCTGAAATGCCATTTTGAAGAGATCCCAAGTGATACGGTCAGCCACCGTACCATCCTTAACCGTAAGCCACCATTGATAAGCTTCGTCCCACAGGAGAGATACAACCCCTTTCAGTTTTTCCTCTTCCGTGAAGTCCAGATCATCCATTATACGCTCAACCGCCTCCAACCAGTACTCAACTGTACTCGGGGCTATTCCAAAAATTCCCTAAACACTTCTGCCCCATTAGCTCTAAGTCGCTCAGAGACACAAATTCCAGGGCTCCTATGCCCATGCTCGCCTTGACAACCCTCTCTAAGACCCTTAACATCGCCTGAGATACCGCATCATCTCCGACCGTCTGGTCCTAAAATTCCACCTCCGCAGCTGGTGGTACTGGCATCTCATTTCCAGACCCATAACCAGATCCTACTGGTTCAGACACAGCCATCCTACCCCTATCTCGGCCACGCGCAGGATGTCCACGACCCCTTGTACTCATTCTATCAATTCGCATTTATCTGATTAGAAATTTTATGAATTATTAATTTCTTCCACTGATTAACCACGAACAATCTTATGGACAGTAGTTTTAAGAGTAGTTCTTTCGATTTCAAAATTATATCTACGGGTTCCAGTCCTAAGTTTATATCCTCTAGTTCCACACATATTCAACCAGCATACATCAACATACAAGTAGCATCCATGAACCCACATTCATCACATAAGGGTATTTTTATCATTTCACTACCCAGGGGTATTTTCGTAGTTCTTTCCTACAGGGTATTTTTCGTAATTACACAAAATAGGGTATCTCGGTGATTTGTTTCGAAATTGAGATATTTTGGTTTTTTTTCCGTAAAGCAGGGGTATTTCGGGAGATTTAATTTTGGCAAACCGGGCACCTGTTATAGATCTAGGGGTTTTCGAGAAAATTTACAAAACATGGGTATTTTGGTAATTTTGCCAACCGGGGGTGTTTCAGTGATTTCACAAAATTTGATAGTTTTACAAATCTGGGGTATTCCAGGAAATTTTCACAAATCAAGGATTTTTCGAAAATTTTACAAACCTAGGGGATATTTTTAGTAATTTGCGAAATAGGGTGGCTAGTCCATTCCGGGTTTTAATTATAAATTTTGGCTCATCAACAAGTCCTCGTGGCTAAAGTGAACAGTCACTACGCACCAGGTAGGATTCCAGCGAAGAGGAGGTGAGTCACTAGGACTGCTTAAATACCAAGCTCTCCCTGAATCTAATCCTAGACATGCGCATGCCTGTTGCCACACCTTAACCTAGCGACTGGTTTACGGACATATTTAGTTAGATTAAGTTTTATGAATTTAAAGAATTGTTTGAACTAGGCCTAAAGTCCATAAATTCCTATCATACTAGTCTACGTCCATAAAGCCCATCAACCCAGCATGCATATCACATCAAGAGTTAGAATACTTACCTGCATGGATCGGGTGCCAGTAGACTCGAAGGCCATATCTCAACCAAAGTATTTTCACTAACTTCATAAACTACTACTGGACCCATTTCACAGCCCGAGTTTTGCAACTGGGCTCTGATACCAAAATGTAACACCCCAAACCCGGCCCAAACGCTACGACCAGATCTGGTATGCTACGGGGTTTATTGTAAAAACTTTTCTTTAATGGTTTTTTGAAAATCTCAGTTTCTTTACTTAGGCATTTGTTAAAAATAGGATATCTGATGAAAACCTTTGCTTTTTCTTTGAACGTGTTCGAAAAACCTATTTTATTACTTTTTATGTTTTAAGTCCTTGAACATAAATTTATAAAGCTATAAACTTCATCAAATATAAAGCGATAACCTAAACCATAGGGCCTTGTTACATAAATAGTTCCAAAATTAAAACTTAAAGAAAACCAAAAATAATTCATGAAAATAAATAAAATAAAACTTGATGGCCCCCTCGAGTCTGCCTCGGCTCCCCTGTCCATGATCTGCTGCTCATCTGAAAAGTCAGGGAAAATAAAAGGGTGAGTCACCAAGACTCAGTGTGCAAATCCCAAAAACACATAAAAGGCTTGAGGCCCACAAACACATTATGGGCCTTGGCCCATACACAATGGCAACAAAACATATATATGGTACATGGCCCATCCCAGCCTAGAAATCCATCCTCTACACACTAGCCCGTACCAACCATCACACCTCGGGGATTTCTACAATCAACCCACCAACCGCTACACGCCACATCGACAGACATGTTGCCTATTCCTAATAATCAGGAATGAATTTAACGTGGCTTAGCCACCGATCACTATTGTGACCTAACATTTCAATTCGTGGTTTAACCACCGATCACCAAGTGACCTATTATCATGCTCTTCCCCCTTAGTCATATTAATCTCATCCCATGCGTACATTCATGCAAAATCAAACAATATGCCACTTAAGGATTTACAATCTAGCACATTCATCGATACACATAGAGAAGTTTCTATGATCACATACATGGCATCCATTGCCTACCCTTTTTGGGTAACACATTTATTCATCTGACCTATTTTTCGGTTTTTAGCCCATAATATATGTATATATCACGAGGTTAAGTAGTGTGATAGAGATCTACACACTGACACAGTTAAAGGCGACACTTTCTATGTCGACACTATCATTAGCCGATCTGATCGCTATCTGTCTACTATTATGCTTGGCCAGGTCCACAACTTTGGCGGCCAATCGAGCTCGCCGACACCGCTCGTTTCTAGAACTTTGGGGCTGGGACCATAGATCTAACCCCTTCCTTTGATTTGTCGACATTCGAGTCCATGAATGACCTTGGTCAGAAGGTACTATGATGATTGCTAAACGAAACATTAGGTTAAGGCACGAATAACGAAAAAGAACCCGATTGATCAACTTAAGGAGAATTGAAATCCTTACCTTGAAATCTCGAAATAATATTGTTCGAATGTTACCGATTTCTGGCTTAGAAACCTAGGCGACTAGATCTCCTTCAAATCCCAGAATGCCGCTAAAGAAAAAAAACACGAGATCAGGGAAAACGTCAAACTAAGGATGGCCCTAACCACCATCTAGCCATTCGGCTATGGTCTCAAAAACTAAAAAAGAAAGGAAGCAGAAGAAATTGGCACTCACCATTAACACCAACAGATTCGGGTTCTCCTAACAGAGGGGGTTCAGCTTTAAGAAGAGATCAAATGGGGTTTATGATTTCGGCCTTTAGAAAGAACTAATCGAAGGGGAAGAACAATATCAAACGTAAGGAAGTGATAGGAATAGTATAAGAAGGATTTTGCCAAGGCTAGGGCAGATTTGGCTATGGCAGACAAGTGTGAAAAGAAAGAATGCTTAAGGGAATTTTCGGCTTTTGGCAGGAAAAGAGAAGAAGAAGAAGAAGAACCCTTAGTTGCCGAAATTAGAAGGAGAAAAGAAGAGAAGGAAAATAAAAATAAAACTATGCCCTAGGAAATAATGAAAATTCAGCACCCCTTAGCCTTACCAAAACTCATTTCTCCCCCTTGTCCCTAGAGTCCCACTTTCAGCCACCACCTACTCTCAAATCCTTAACCCATGTTTTTCTCTTATCTTCATCATCCTATCTTCTGACTTAATCCACACTCACTCATGTAGAATCCCAGTCGAAACCACCTCTCACACTCCTCCCTTCATCAACCTCCTTATCTGCCACATTATCTACATTATCCTATTCATTAAATTTCCCTATTTTTAAGCCCGATTGTCGTCCAACCTGCTCCTCTTTTAAGTGCCAAAAATGGCCCAAATAAATGGGCCCCAAGCGGCCAAAAACTTGAGCCTCTTCACATGTTAATGACGCCACCTTATAGCTCCTTTGTAGCGCCCCCCGCTACTGGACCACAAGCCCACTATGTAATTTAACCCATAGATACCATCTTTTAAACCCTATAGTGTCCAAAAAAAAAATTTAACCAAGACCTCGGCCCAACCCCGAGCCCATACTGGACCCCTAACACTCATACTAATATAACCACATACTAAACGCAAAGGCCTAATATTTCAGGATGTTACAGTTACACCTGCTATTGCCGCAAATAATTTTGAACTGAAACCTAACACAATTCAGATGATACAGCAATTTGTTCAGTTTGATGGTTTGCAGGAAGAAGATCCAAATAATCACTTGGCAAATTTCCTAGAATTTTGCGACACTTTCAAAATAAATGGAGTTACTGACGATGCCATCCGTCTTTGGTTATTTCCCCTCTCTTTGAGGAATAAAGCCAAACAGTGGTTGCATTCTCTTCTACGAGGGTCAATCACTACATGGGATCAAATGACCGAAAAAATTTTATTGAAATATTTTCTGCCGGCCAAAACGGCCAAGTTAAGGAATGATATCTCTTCTTTTGTGCATATGGATTTAGAGACACTTTACGATGCATGGGAGAGATACAAGGATTTGTTGAGAAGGTGCCCACACCATGGATTACCCTTGTGGCTACAGGTCCAAACTTTTTACAACGGTGTGAACCCCTCAACAAGGCAATTAATCAATTCAGCTGCCGGTGAAACTTTGAATAACAAAACTCCTGAAGCAGCCTATGAGTTTATAGAAGAGATGTCATTGAATAACTACCAGTGGCAAGTTACAAGGACAAGGCCAACAAAAGCAAACGGAGTTTTCAACCTCGACGCAGTAACCATGCTATCAAATTAGGTAGAGGTGCTAAATAAAAAGATTGATGGTTTGTGTTCTTTGCAAGTACATCCGGTCATGCAGTGCGACACAAGTAGAGGAGTGGTGAATCCTGAGTACCCACCCTACCATCCGGGCACAGAGAGCGAACAGATGAACTATATGGGTAACAACTTTAGATCTAACAATAACCCTTATAGTAATACTTATAATCCAGGTTGGAGGAACCACCCCAATTTTTCATGGGGTGGTCAAGGAAATCAAAGACAACAACCCCCTCTAAATTTTCAAAATCAGCCCTACCCACAGGAAAGGAAACCGAACCTTGAAGAGATGCTGACAAAATTCATAGCAGTCTCAGAAACCTGTCTTCAAAAAGCTAAGACAACACTTGAAAGTCAGCAAGCATCAATTCAAGAGATCAAGAATCAGGTAGGTCAACTTACCAAGATCATGTCAGAACGACCACAAGGTAGATTGCCAAGCAACACTGAGACTAACCCTAAGGAGCAAATTCAAGCCATATCAGCTCATGATAATGTAGGGTTAGATGAGCCCAATCTAAGGCAAGAAAATATGGTAGAAAAAGGTAAGGTTGAGGTAACCCAAGAAAAGCCAAAACCGGTAATCAAAGAGTACCAACCTCGCATACCATACCCCGAAGTAATAAGGAGAGACGACACAGAGGAACAGTTTGGTAAGTTTCTTAAACTCTTAAAGAAATTACATATTAATTTACCGTTACTTGAAGCTCTTTTGCAGATGCCAGATTCTAGGAAATTTTTAAAAGAGCTCTTGACAAACAAGCGAAGGGTAGACGAAGCATCGCATGTGGAGCTAAACACAATGTGCTCAGCAATTCTACAAAATAAACTACCACGAAAATTAAAAGATCCAGGGAGTTTTACAATTCCATGATTAATTGGTAGTTTATCTATTGATAATGCGTTAGCTGATTTAGGGGCAAGCGTAAATGTCATGCCTTATAAAATGTTTAAACAACTAGGTCTAGGGAAACCCAAACAAACTAGGATGAGCATTCAATTAGCTGATAAAACTATTAGAATTCCTAGGGGTATAATCGAAGATGTGCTAGTGAAAATTGATAAATTCGTATTCCCAGTAGACTTTGTCGTTTTAGACATGGATGAGGACAATAGTATCCCATGAATTCTAGGAAGGCCCTTTTTAGCAACTACGAGGACTAAAATTGATGTTGACGGAGGTGAACTTATAATCTGTGTAGGAGACAAGACAGTCACTCTTCACGCTCTCGATTCGGTTAGAACACCGAGTAAACAAGGTGAGAATGAACATTCTATCAATGACCATTCGGTTAACCCTTCTTTTCAGGAAGTACCACGAAAGAGCACAACTGAACCCGATCCTAGACCCCATGCTAACAAAGAAACAACTCATGAGAAACGAAGGTTTCAGATTGATAAACTAGATGAGTGGAAGATGCATTTCAAGGAAAAATTAGGGATGCATGAAGCAGAACCAATGCCACTCTACGAGACAGACAAGTTCAAAATTGGAGATCACGTATTGTTAGATAAAGCAGACCCACGAATATCTCTTCCTGACCCTAATACAAACAAAGAAATCCCTTTTAAGGTAATCAATGTTTTCCCATACGGAACAGTCAAGGTAAGCAATCCTATATTTGGCACTTTTAAAATAGACGCTACTCGACTTGAACTATATACTGATAATAGGACAGATAGCATGAGGAAGGATGTTCAACTCTTTAAGCCACCCTGATTAGGCAAATGAGAGGTAAGTCTAGCTTAAGAATTTAAACGAGCGCTTCTCGGGAGGCAACCCGAGCACTAACTCCATTAATTTTTACATTTTTATTTTTACTTTTATTTTTCCTTTTCAGCATTTAATTTTAAACTAACCAAAGTGTGGATTTCCATACTACACGGCCTTGTATACGGCCGTGGCCGTGGCCGTGTGGACACTACGGATTTTCGTACTGACATAGCAGAGGTAGTACGAGCCAATGACGAAAGATTCCCAGATCACGGACGACTACAAATTGCCACGGCCGTACGATATGGCCGTGGCCGATACTGAGGGAAGTCACACGGGCTTCGACTGAACACCACGGCCGTGAGATACAGCCGTGGTCGACACTGTTTCATCAAACATAGGCGTGTAGACCACGAAATGGGCATGGGAGAAATGAACATAGCACAACACGGCCGTGCGATACGACCGTGTGACACAACACGCCCATGGGACACGGGTGTGGGGGTGTACCAGACCTTAAAATTCTATTTAAACCCCTCCTTCTTCTCACCTACTCCCCACCTCCTTTCTCCCATCCTATTCTTCAGACCCCTCCCCTTCCATACTTTTCTTCTTTAGTCCTTCCCCAAACCCTTGACCTCCACCACATCTATGTCGAAGAAGCGGAAGGATCTAAGCACAGTCTCCCTCTGGGATATCGGTCTACATAAGTTCATGCCGGCCGCTTCAATTATTCGACAAGCCAAGGGTCTTTGAGGCCATTTAACTCTTACTTTTCTTTACTCTTCTCCTTTATCTTCCTTATATTTACTTCTCTTCTGCTTAATTTAATTTAATTTATTTTGGTTTCTTAGTTTTAGGTTCTTCAGGCAGCTTGGGAATCACGCCACAACGACCCTAATATCCACCCCTACAGAAATGTCTTCCTCTAACGCAGCCCGAGTATTGTGACCCCATAAAAAATTCAGGGAGTTTCTCCTTTAACCCTATCTTTTGATTTTCTATATCCATATCTATATTTTTACATTAAGGGCAATGTACATCTTAAGTGTGGGGGGGTGAACCTAAAAAGTGCCTAACTTTTTTCATTATTTTGAAATCCCTGAGTTAGTTCTTGTTCTTAAGTGTGAAGAGGTGTCAACAACATTAATCCTGAATTTTATCTTGTTCTTAAGTAAAATTTCTCATATTACTATTAAAATGAAATTTCCTATGATTTATGATTTTTATTGATATATTTTAGATTAAGTCATTGATAATTGTGCATTGATGATTAAACTTTAAGATACTAGAGAATCAAGCATGATAAGTCTATTTTTCATAATTAAAAAGTTGTTAGGTTGTCTACCTGAATCTAAGTATTACCTTAAAGTTTGAAATTTACGAGGTTGATATCAAAAACCCATAATTTTTGTGAGATTTTGAGCCTTTAGAGCATATATTCTTTTTCATGCTCACTTTATTGATTATGAGTGTGTCAACATTGATTTGTTATTCTAGAACTTGCATCGATTATACATGTCGAGACCACACCTTTGATTTGATATACAAAGATGATGAAGGCACGTAGGTTTTAACCCACTCACTCCACTAAAAAGCCTACATTCACAATAAACCCCTATTGAACCCCTTTTGATCCTAACAACCCTTTTTATTGACTCACCCACTAATTTTAAACCAAAACCCTTTGTATTTGTTATCACCATTCTTCTTGACTACCTTTTTTGTCGAGATTTGATTTTGAGCAGTTTCCTAACTATGTTCTATATTTTAGTTGTTAAAGTACTTTCTTATTATTGTAAATATTTAATGATTTGCTCTTAAAAAAAACGACGAAGTATATTCATTATTAGTTTTATTAGTCTTATAATTAAGTGAGCTTACATATTTAAATTCCACATCTTGAAGAAAAAGCTCATATTATTAGTATTAAAAGTTTATGTAATTATTAAGGATTAGCTCATTTTTCTAGTTAGGTAATTTGTCAAGTCAATCTCGATTCTAGCCCTCTAATTCAGCCTTTATCCACACCTTTAACCCAAGCCCCGTTACAACCCTGTTAAAGACCTTTTGATCTGTGTATCATATCATATTATGGTGGTGGAGATTTGATTTTCATGCAAGCCTATGGGATTAACTTTTCATGTTTGACTTATGAGTGCTTTTCTTGAACCTTAAACACCTCGAGTGATTTGAGTGAATCTTTTGTGAGGATGTCAATCCTTGTCGATTTTGAATCAGAGGTAATTATTTAGATGAGGGGAAACACCTATGTTTTCATGCTACAAAATGTATGACTTAGATTGTTTGAATCTTTAGGACTCTTTGAGTTGAATTATCCATGTATGAATTATCTTTGAATTATGATGAAACATTATTGATGAATATTATGAATCGAGGAAGTTTGTTTTAATTGTGACTTGAGAATTTTGCTTGAGGACAAGCAAAAGCTTAAGTGTGGGGGTATTTGATAAACCGCAATAGTAACATATTTTGAGCCCACATTTAGCATGCTTTTAGATGATTTAAGCCTTGAATTATGCAATTTGGTGCTCTTAATCCTTTGTTTTCATGTTTTATACTCAGGAAAGCACCGGAGAATGAAAAGAACGAGAAACAGGCTTAAAATGGCCCAAATGGGCCAAATCACAAAATCGACACGAGCTGGGCCAAAGTCACACGACCGTGCCTCATTGATAGACTTGAACACGGCCTGACCATAACTTACACGGGCGTGTGCCAAGGCGTGTCCCTGCCGTGGCAAAGAGAAATTCTATTCGGATTAGGATACTTAAAGGCGAAGTAACATATTTCGAAGCCTATATAAACACCCTAAGTATGACCTAAAAGGGGGAGCCCAAGGCTTTTGTCAGGGGGCGTCCAGCTAGGCCAAAAAGGGTAGATTTGTGGGAATTTACTCGAAGAAGGCCAGTTGATTCATCTCAAGAAGCCGGATTCATACTCAAGACGGAGGATCTTCTCTTCAATTCCTTCAGGGGGTTTTAGGGTTTTTCTTATGTTTTGTTTTATCTTTTCTTCTGAGATGTTTTCTTTTATCATTATGAACTAAACTCCTCAAATACCTGAGGAGGATGAAACCTAAGATGAATCTTGTTATTGCTTTCTGAATTATATGATAAATACTTGATTTGTTCTTAATTCTTATTTTGATATTTTCGGGATATTGATTCAAGTTTGATGTGCTTAGGTGGAGAAGCAAAAGTCCCTGCCTAAGAGTAGATCTAGCATAATTAGGCGGAGTTGATCGCACGCCTAGACATAGGGTGACGAGATTTTGCCGGATTAGTGTGAAACCTAATATGGGAGTCCATAGATCGAGTTAATGCAATTCTAGGGGTTTTAATTAGAAAGAGATTTCAATTAATCAACCTAGGGTTAGACGTTAGTAGCCTCGACGGAGGTATTAATATAACTTAGGAGTCCTACGGATCAAGTCAAGTGAATAAATAAATGCAGTTCGGTGTTAGATAACAAGTGAAGTATAGGTGGATTCTTTCTTGGGTATTGTCTTAATCAATTGGTTTTTCCCACAAGTATTTCCCCAAATTCATTCTTCTTTGTCTTAGAGTCTTTAGCTTAGTAGTTAGTTAATTTAGATTAAACGACAATTCCCTTTTATTTTAGGCTAGTAATAAAAAGAAAGTTAGTATTAGTACTTTTAGTTCCTTCGGGTTCGACAATCTGGTCTTGCCTTAACTATACTACTGTTTGATAGGTGCGCTTGCCTCAAATCGTTGTCATAGTTAGTTTCTAGGTTCGATCAATCTCTTTATAAATTTTAAAACTTTGCCAAATCATAGCGATCACGAATACTGGTACGTACTTTACCCATAGTGTGCTATTTACCTAATTTGTAATTAGGACTAGAGTGCGCAGCAAAAGCGTAGTGGTGTAACCTGTGTTGTTAGATAGTTGGAAATTTTGAGGACGCAATTTCTTTAAAGGGGTAGAATTGTAACACCCTGAATTTGGGCCTAGTAGAATTAGGCCTATTGGGCCTTGGGCATGGGAGCGTTTAAAATTTTTGAGAATAAGAGAACGACACAATTGCATGATGGATCTGTTGCGTGAGTGATTTTGGAAGGTTAGGGGGCTTCTATGAAGTCCTGGATTCAAGCCATGTCATTTGGAAAATTTTTATTTTTAGCATTAGAGGAACCCTGACTCCTGGTATTAAGCCTTTTCAATAATTGTGGTTAAAAAGAGACAAAAAAGAGCCTGTGGTGGAGTGGTTGTGGCGTCACAGGTGTGGCAATGAGGACAGAGGTTCAAGTCTCACTGCATGCAATGGGATTATTTATTTTACTCATGTGTGGGCAAGAGTTTGTGTTGGATTTGAACTCTGTGTTAGAGAGTTTGAATGGGTCAAATGAGTGAATTAAGGAGGGGATCATGGAGAGATAAGGGGAGGAAATCAAGGAGAATTGTGGTTGGAAAAGAGTTGGTGCTGAGTGGGATTTGTGGCACTCAAGAAATTCGACCAAAGGGGGAATTTGGTGCATATCTCGGTTTTTTTTAGTGCTGTGTCTCTTTTCTTTTATCTACTTTTCTCTTTTCTTGATACTGCCGAAACTGCACTAAAAGTGACCTCTCGTGCATTCTTTTTGCTCTATTTCACTTCATTTTCTTCATAGCCAAATTCTCTCTTTCCTCTCTCTCTCAGTTCTTTTGACTCTACCAATCCTTCTCTTCTGCATTTTGTGCTTGGCCGATTATCCCCTATTGCGTTCTCTTTCAATTTTCCTTTTTCTTCCAGTGATAGTCGAATCTTCTATTCTATCCTCTTCTGAGTCGAACTACCTTTTTCCCCAACGCTTGTTTCTTTTGATCGTAAGGAGTGCAGAAGCCGAATACCTCTACTCTCGCGCTATCAACTTTTGTCGAATTTGTTCTCATTTCTTTCTCCCTTCATAAAGTTGCAATTTTTTTTCTTAACTATTTTCTAAGATCGAGAGTAAGTGATAGTGATTCTTTTTATTTAGTTTCGTTACTGGTATTATTCCCTTCCTTTCTGCCGAATCTTCCCCATTTTCTCTTAGTCTGATGGTGGTTGGTACCTAGGGTTGCTCGAGGTTTGATAGAGGGGCAAGTGACTTGAAGCAATTGACATACTACTTTTGGGTTCTTGATCAAAGTAAGTGTTCTTGCCTTGTTTTGGTTAGAGGCCGAATATTCCTGATGGCTCTGTTAACTGCCAAGTGTGGTTTTAACTATATAGTTATAATCTCTTTTAATAAGGTTCATTTAACGCAGAATTCGACAAGAGGATTAATAGTCGCTAACAGTTGGGGAGGACTTAGCAAAGCTAGTTCGATTGAGGTGCAGTGCTAGGGATTCGTAGTGCGCTTCGTAACAGGTGTGTACGCATACACCACTCAAAATAGATCGGCATATGCTGAAAAATTGAAATACCGACGAATGATGCCACACGAGCGTGGGATCGGACGTGTGGTGGACCGAGCCCACGAATATGGCCGTAAAATGGTTGAGGCCACCATGAGCGTCTTTATGGGCTTAGGCCGTTTTTGGGGCCAAATGGACCGATATGGGTCGAGTGGGCCCAATGGGCCCGTGGGCACTACGCGAGTAAAATTTGTGGATGGATAAGAAATAATGAGTCAGTCATGACTATCACATGGCCAAAGGCAGTTTTAGGCTAAATGGGCCACACTAGCATATGGGCCCATTTGGGCCGATTTTTGGGCTTTGGGCCCAAATACACAGTTTTGATCCTATATGTTGTCTGTGTCGCTCGAGGCAACTGAAGACCTTTAAGAAGGTTGTAAAATGACTGAAATACCCCTGTAGGGTAAATTGACTGAAATACCCCTGTAGGGTAAATAGACCGAAATACCCCATAGGGTAAAATAACCGTTATGCCTCTGAAGGGCAAAATGACTAAAATGCCCCTACATGTTATATGATTGTTATTGTATGCTATTTAGGGTATGTCTGCATTCATGTCATATTATGCTACATGGGGGATGGGATTATTGATCTGGAGGAAGTATATGATTTGTTAGGGTCGCATGGTTACTTGACAACTGTGGATCCACCGATGGCTTTAAGCCAATTATGTGTTTGGCAGCTTTGCTGCAATATTGGTTAGTGTCGCAACCGGTGCTACATAAGGAGTGTAGGGATGGGTGGGTCGATTAAATCCCTACAGGAGTACAGGGTTGGACAGGAGACAGAGTGCAGGGTTGGTATGGGCATTAATACATTGCATACACTTGTTTTGTTATTGAGATTGGCTTAGGCCCAGATAGATGTGATCCATGACATTTGATATGGGCCAAGACCCAACTGAGGCTATTATGGGCTAAGGCCCAATTGCCACCGTTACTGTGTTGGGCTTAGGCCCACATTGATTACTGTAATGGGCTTAGGCCCGGATTGATGTGATGCATGCTTTATGATCGATGAGGGTTGTACACACTGAGTTTTCGTAAACTCACCCCCTCGTTTTAATTTTTCAGGTAACCCTCAGTAGGCGGTTCGATGTACTGTAGGACTCAAAGGTTGTAACATCCCGATTTAGACCCTAGTCGGAACAGTGGTTCGAGACCACAAATCCGAGGTCGTAAAAATATTTTTATGATATTTTCTGTGTGAATGATATGTGACATAGTCAGTGTGAAAATTCTGTGTGATAATTTTATCGTTTGTGTGCCAAATTAATAGAAAGGACTTAATTGCATAAGGTGTAAAAGGCGTGTCTTTGATTTATAAGTACTTAAGTGTTGTTGGCTTTTAAGGTAGAGTCCTTATGTTGTTATTAAACCATTAATAGATTGTATGGACAAAAATGCCTAAGATTAGTGGATTTAAAATGTTTATAATAAGGCTATTTTAGTAAATGGTTTATTAAATGATTTATAATAAAACAAAAACATGAATTAGTGGAATTCATGCTCATCTTTGCCGAAAATTGAAAGAAAAGAAAAAGAAAAAGAAAGCTAGGTTCGGCCATGGGTTTCCTTTGATTAAGGTATGTTTTTGCTTCAGTTTTTGATGATTTCTACGTTTTTAAGATCGTTGCGTTGTGCTCTAGCTAGCCCATGTCCTAATTTTTGAATTTGTTGGTGATTTTGTAAGATGCCATTGAGGAATGTTTGAGCTTTGTGATAGTTGATGATGAATAATGAATAATAGTTGATAGATTTTAATGTTTTGTAAAGTAATTTTTGACAAAAATGCCAAAAATGGGCTAAATTGTGAAAATGAGAAATTGAAGGACTAAAATGTGAAATAAATGAAATGTATGAGCTTGTATTAGCATGGGAAGAATTCAGCTAGCATATGTGTTTTTGAAATTTTGTGTATTTGATGATTTTGTGAGATAGGGACTAAAGTGTCGAAATGTGAAAATGTGAGGGCTATTTTGTAAAATGCCCTAAATGTATGTGTGTGGACTAAATTGAATGAGTTTGTGATAAAATGGACTGAATTTGAACGTGTATTGACCAAGAGAGGAGAGGTTCGGATCGAGATCGTGGCAAAGAGAAAGTACTCGATTAATCGACCGTTTCGGTATTTCGACATCTGAGGTAAGTTTGGATATAATACATGTTATTAAGATACGTTTTAGTATTATGAAATGAATATGTATATGTGTATGAAATAGAGATGCTATGTGCGAAATTTAGTCGATGGCACTAAGTGTGCGAAATTGAGATCGAAACAGAAATGAATAGCACTGTGTGTGCGATGATATGAAAGCTTCGGTTTATAGATTTGGCATTGTGTGTGCGATGCCGATATAAGTTGGTTGGAAAGATTAAGCACTAAGTGTGCGATAACCAGTAAGTTTTTCTCATGTAGATGGCACTGAGTGTGCGATAAAAATTGAAAGGAATTTATAGAGAGATCGACTTGTAATATCGAGCATTGAGTAGCTTGGAAATTGAATAACTATGTGTTAGCTAAGGTATGTATCGAACCTTTGTGGTTGATGAGTTTATAGATGATGCTATGGATGGATGAATGAGTATTTTATCTATAGACAATATGGTATGAATATAAGAGAAATGATCTATGTGATGGTTAGTGTATATATTGGTTTGATTTGATGATACGATTTTATTGTATTTTGAACTTACTAAGCTTTAGAAAGCTTACTGTGTGATTTCTTTCTCTGCTTTGCAGTGTCAGTAAAGCTTGCTCGGATCAGGGGATCGTTAGCATTTCAGTCACACTATCGGCAAATCTATTTTGGGGTATTTTGGAACAACGTATATAGTTAAATATGGCATGTATAGGCTGATCATTTGAATCATGTTTGATGTTTGTAAGTAGCCATGAGATGTGGCTAGATATGTGCTAGTCTTAACATGAATGAATTTGATATATGTGGTGCATCTTTTGGCATGGTTTGTGGGTTGAGAAATTGACTATTGAATGGCAAATTTTGTGTTGGTAAGATGTTAGTAGGGATTAGTGAAATTGAGAAGGAATGATGTTTGATATTGGATGTATTATACTTGTGTGAGATAGATTTTGGTATTGAATTTTTATATTTGGAATGGGAATTGAATGCATAGATTGGATAGTCATATTGGTAAGTTTTTGGTTGCCTTATGTGCATGATATGTTTTGGTATGAGTTGCTTGTAGGTTTGACCTAAGTGGGTGACATGTTGGCCTTGCAAAATGGCCTATAATGTCACACGGTTGAGGCACACGGGCGTGCCTAAGACCGTGGGTGAATTGGCGATATGTAGCTTAGTTATACACGGCCATGGCTGCGGGCGTGCCTAGTGACCGTGTTAAAATAGCCAGTATATAAACACGAATGGGCACACGGGCGTGCCTAGTGATCGTGTTGAAATAGACAGTATATAGACACTGATGGACACACGGGGATGTCTAGTAGCCGTGGAGGGTACACGGCCTCCTCCCACGGGCGTGTCTCCCCTAAATCTTAGAAAAAAATTTTAAGTGTTTGAGAATTTCTATGTGTGTTCAATTTAGTCCCGACCCCTCTTTAGCATGTGAATTAGGTCTCGTAGACCTCGATAAGAGACACTATGATTGTAATTGAATGAGATTGAAAATGATTGACTTTGTGTCGTAAATTCTAGATGTTAAATGTTCTGATTGATAGGTAATACCTCTTAACCCTATTCCGATGACGGTCTCGGGTTAGGGGTGTTACATTTTATTGGTATCAGAGCTACGGTTTAGTCGATTCTTGGACTAACGTAGCACGTGCGGGTCTAGCTATACATGCCATATATGAAGTTGCGATAGTCTGATGAATGCTGACAGTTGAAAATGTGTTTTCTTATTGTAATGGATCCCGATCGAGCAATTGCTGACGACGTAGAGAGTAATGCGCCTGCTCCCGCTTAAGGGACAGCGCCGGCCACATCTAGGCCGAATAAAGGTAGTGAGGGAGGAGAGGCTAAGCAAGCCTTCTTCCCTATGATGAGTGAATGGTTTACGGAGTTTATTCGAACGAATCCAACTACTCCACAACCTCTACCCCCGCAAGTACCTGTTGTGCCTCAAGTTGTAGATCCGAACAGATTGAATAAACCACCTGTAGATAAGATTCGAAAATACGGGGCTGAGGAGTTTAGGGCCACATCTGATGATGATGCTGAGCGAGCCGAGTTTTGGCTAGAGAATATAATCAGAGTATTCGATGAGATGTCATTGAATCCTGATGAGTGCATTAAGTGTGCAGTTTCTTTGTTGAGAGACACGACTTACAACTGGTGGAAAACGTTGATATCTGTGGTTCCGAGAGAGAGAATCACCTGGGATTTCTTTCAAGCTGAGTTCAAAAAGAAGTATATCAGTCAATGTTTCGTTGGTCAGAAACGTAAAGAGTTTCTAGAATTGAAATAGGGCCGACTATCTATTACTGAGTACGAGCGAGAATTTGTAAGATTGAGTCAATATGTGAGAGAATGTGTCTTGACCGAAGCTACTATGTGCAAACGTTTCATAGAGGGATTGAATGAAGACATCAAGCTATTGGTTGGGATACTCGATATAAATGAATTTGTTGTGTTAGTTGAAAGAACGTGTAAAGCTGAAGAGCTCGATGAAGGAAAAGAAGAAAGCCGATTCGTAAGCTCGTGATGAAAGAAAGAGATCGATGAATAAATTTTCTCAACCTTCTACTAAGAGATACAGAGATCCAAGTAACCGTTCAAATGCTTCATTTGGACATCCAAGTAGAGATCGTTTGAAACAAGTCTTGGTCCATGAATTCAAGCTCTCGAATGAATCAAGTGTTGGCAGTGTTAAGAGTAACAAGCCGAAAAGAGGCAGTGTGGAAGGCGACATGTGGGAGAGTCTTTGGGGCAAGTATAACAATAGAGTTTGTTACAAATGTGGATCCCGAGATCATTTTATTCGGGATTTCCCAAAGATGGTCGAAGAAGAAAATGTTCAGAATGAAAGACCGAGTAATGTGACAACTAGGGGTAGACCACCCAGAAGTACCGAAAATGTGAGTGAAAGTCAGAGATGGACAAATGACACAGCTGTGAGATCAGAAGCGAGAGCACCTTCCCGAGCCTATGCTATACGTGCACGAGAGGAAGCATCATCTCCAGACGTTATTACCGGTACTTTCACTTTATTTGATATTGATGTTATTGCATAGATCTGGGGTCAACTCATTCCTATGTGTTTATGAATTTAGTATTGAATAAGACTCTACCTGTTGAGTCTACTGAAATTGTGATTAGAGTATCGAATCCCTTAGGCAAATATGTTTTGGTGGATAAGGTGTGCAAGAATTGCCCATTGATGTTTCGTGATATATGTTTTCTGGCTAATTTGATGTTGCTTCCCTTTGATGAATTTGACATAATTCTGGGTATGGATTGGCTTACTCTGCATAATGCCATTGTGAATTGTAAAAGAAAGAGTATTGAATTGAGAAGTCAGAATGGTGAGCTAGTTCGAATTGAATCCAGTGATATGAAGGGATTACCAGCTGTTGTATCTGCGATGACAGCTATGAACTATATGAGAAAAGGTTGTGAAGCTTATTTGGCGTACGTGATTGATACAAAGGTGTCAGAAAAGAAAGTTGAATCTGTGTCTGTGGTTTGTGAGTTTCCAGATGTATTTCCTGAAGAGTTACCAGGATTACCTCCAATTCTAGAGGTGGAATTTGGTATTGAGTTAGTGCCGGGAATTGCTACTATTTCGATAGCTCCATACAGAATGGCCCCAACTGAATTGAAAGAGTTGAAATCTCAATTGGAAGAATTGACTGACAGAGGTTTTGCACAACCGAGTTTCTCACCCTGGGGAGCTCCTGTGTTGTTTGTGAAAAAGAAAGATGGGACTATGAGAATGTGTATCGATTATCGATAGTTGAACAAAGTGACGATAAAGAACAAATATCCATTGCCTCGTATTGACAATTTGTTTGATCAGTTGAGAGGAGCCACAATATTTTCTAAGATAGATTTGAGATCAGGCTAATATCAATTGAGAGTTAAAGAATCTGATGTGCCGAAAACTGCTTTCAGAACGAGGTATGGACATTATGAATTCTTAGTAATGCATTTTGGACTAACCAATGCTCCTGCAGTATTTATGGATCTGATGAATCGGATATTCAGACCGTATTTGGATCACTTTGTTGTGGTATTTATTGATGATATTTTGATCTATTCGCGAGATGAGGCGCAACATGCTGAGCATTTTAGAATTGTACTACAAACTCTGCGTGAAAAATAGTTGTATGCAAAGTTTAGCAAATGTGAATTTTGGTTGCATGAGGTCAGTTTTCTGGGACATATTGTATCAGCTGCTGGGATACAAGTTGACCCGAGTAAAATCTTTGCTATTTTAGAATGGAAGCCTCCGAGGAATGTGTTTGAAGTCCGTAGTTTTCTGGGATTAGCGGGATATTATAGACGATTTGTGAAAGGCTTCTCGATGATTGCGACTCCATTGACAAAGTTGTTACAGAAAGATGTTAGATTCGAGTGGTTAGAAAAGTGCCAGCAAAGTTTTGAGTAGTTGAAAGTGTTGTTAACAGAAGCACCAGTTTTGATTCAACCCGAATCAGGCAAAGAATTCATAGTTTACAGTGATGCATCGTTGAATGGATTGGGCTGTGTACTGATGCAATAAGGGAAAGTCATTGCTTACGCTTCAAGACAGTTAAAACTGCATGATCTTGAATTGGCTACGATTGTGTTCGCATTGAAGATTTGGCGTCACTATCTATTCGGGGAAAAATGTCACATCTATATTGATCATAAGAGCTTAAAGTACTTGATGACTCAGAAAGACTTGAACTTGCGGCAGAGAAGATGGTTAGAGTTATTGAAAGACTATGAACTTGTGATAGATTACCACCCGGGTAAGGCTAATGTTGTAGCTGATGCCTTAAGCCAAAAATCGTTATACGCTTTGAGAGCTATGAGTAATTAGATAGATCTATGTGATGATAGTGCAGTGGTAGCTGAATTGAAAGTAAAGTCGATGTTTATACAACAGATATGTGATGCTCAGAAGATTGATAATGAGTTATTAGCAAAAAGAGTTCAGTGTGATTCAGATGCTGTATCGGAATTTTGAGTTGATAGTGGTGATTGTTTGAGATTCAGAGATCGGATTTGTGTTCCAAGAAATTTAGAGTTGATTCAAATGATTTTGAATGAAGCTCACAATAGTCATTTGACTGTACATCCGGGGAGTACGAAAATGTATAATGATCTGAAACAGCTCTATTGGTGGCATGGTATGAAAAGAGACATTTCTGACTTTGTGTCGAAGTGTTTAGTTTGTCAGCAAGTCAAAGCCGAACATCAAGTTTCGTTTGGTTTGTTACAACCGATTATGATTCCTGAGTGGAAATAGGAAAGAATTACGATGGACTTTGTGTCGGGGTTGCCCTTATCTCCGAATAAGAAAGATGCAATCTGGGTGATAGTTGATAGATTGACAAAATCAGCTCACTTTGAGAATAGATTATTCACTTGATAGATTGGCTGAAATATATATGGATGAGATCGTGAGATTGCATGGGGTACCTCTATCTATTGTGTCTGACAGAGATCCGAGATTTACCTCGCGATTCTGGAAGAAATTACAGGATGCTTTAGGCACGAAATTGCATTTCGAAGATCTTTTCATCCACAAACGGATGGTCAATCCAACGAATCATTCAGATTCTCGAAGACATGGTGAGATGTTGTGTACTAGAATTTGAAAGTACGTGGGAAAAGCATTTATCATTGATTGAGTTTACGTATAACAATAGTTTTCAATCTAGCATTAAAATGGCACCATATGAAGCTCTTTATGGTCGAAAGTGTCGAACCCCATTGTATTGGGTCGGTGAGTGAGAACAAGATTCATGGAGTTGATCTTATAAAAGAGACTGAACAAAAAGTGAAAGTGATTCGTGATAGTTTGAAAGCAGCCTCAGATCGTCAGAAGTCTTATACAGATTTGAAATGGAAAGATATCAAATTTGAGGTCGGTGATAAAGTGTTTTTGAAAGTATCTCCGTGGAAGAAAATACTTCTATTTGGCCGAAAGGGCAAGCTAAGTCCGAGGTTCATCGAATCGTATGAGATTACTGAATGAGTTGGGCCGGTTGCTTATAGATTGAGATTGCCACCTGAGTTAGAAAAGATTCATAACGTGTTTCATGTGTCAATGCTTCGACGGTACAGATCAGACCCGTCCCATGTGATTGCTCTTACAGAGGTTGACATTCAGTCAGACTTATCGTATACTGAAGAACCGATCCGAATTTTAGCACGAGAGACTAAAGAATTGAGAAACAAAAGAATTTCCTTAGTGAAAGTTTTATGGCACAAACACGGAGTTGAAGAGGCCACGTGGGAGTCTGAAAACATTATGAGAGAGCAATATCCACACCTATTCACTGGTAAGATTTTCGGGGACGAAAATCCCTAAGAGGGGAGAGTTGTAACATCCTGGTTTAGACCCTAGTCGGAACAGTGGTTTGAGACCACAAATCTGAGGTCGTAAAAATATCTTTATGATATTTTCTGTGTGAATGATATGTAACATAGTCGGTGTGAAAATTCTGTGTGATAATTTGATCGTTTGTGTGCCAAATTAAAAGAAAGGACTTAATTGCATAAGGTGTAAAAGGCTGTGTCTTTGATTTATAAGTACTTAAGTGTTGTTGGCTTTTTAAGGTAGAGTCCTTATGTTGTTATTAAACCATTAATAGATTGTATGGACAAAAATGCCTAAGGTTAGTGGATTTAAAATGTTTATAATAAGGCTATTTTAGTAAATGGTTTATTAAATGATTTATAACAAAACAAAAACATGAATTAGTGGAATTCATGCTCATCTTTGACGAAAATTGAAAGAAACGAAAAAGAAAAAGAAAGCTAGGTTCGGCCATGGGTTTCCTTTGATTAAGGTATGTTTTTGCTTCGGTTTTTGATGATTTCTACGTTTTTGTGATCGTTGCTTTTTGCTCTAGCTAGCCCATGTCCTAATTTTTGAATTTGTTGGTGATTTTGTAAGATGCCATTGAGGAATGTTTGAGCTTTGTGATAGTTGATGATGAATAATGAATAATAGTTGATAGATTTTAATGTTTTGTAAAGTAATTTTTGACAAAAATGCCAAAAATGGGCTAAATTGTGAAAATGAGAAATTGAAGGACTAAAATGTGAAATAAATGAAATGTATGAGCTTGTATTAGCATGGGAAGAATTCGGCTAGCATATGTGTTTTTGAAATTTTGTGTATTTGATGATTTTGTGAGATAGGGACTAAAGTGTCGAAATGTGAAAATGTGAGGGCTATTTTGTAAAATGCCCTAAATGTATGTGTGTGGACTAAATTGAATGAGTTTGTGATTAAATGGAATGAATTTGAATGTGTATAGACCAAGAGAGGAGAGGTTCGGATCGAGATCGAGGCAAAGAGAAAGTACTCGATTAATCGACCGTTTCGGTATTTCGACATCTGAGGTAAGTTTGAATATAATACATGTTATTAAGATACGTTTTAGTATTATGAAATGAATATGTATATGTGTATGAAATAGAGATGCTATGTGCGAAATTTAGTCGATGGCACTAAGTGTGCGAAATTGAGATCGAAACAGAAATGAATAGCACTGTGTGTGCGATGATATGAAAGCTTCGGTTTATAGATTTGTAATCGTAATCGCGATGCCGAGATAAGTTGGTTGTAAAGATTAAGCACTAAGTGTGCGATAACCAGTAAGTTTTTCTCATGTAGATTGCACTCAGTGTGCGATAAAAATTGAATGGAATTTATAGAGAGATCGACTTGTAATATCGAGCATTGAGTAGCTTGGAAATTGAATAACTATGTGTTAGCTAAGGTATGTATCGAACCTTTGTGGTTGATGAGTTTATAGATGATGCTATGGATGGATGAATGAGTATTTTATCTATAGACAATATGGTATGAATATAAGAGAAATGATCTATGTGATGGTTAGTGTATACATTGGTTTGATTTGATGATACGATTTTATTGTATTTCGAACTTGCTAAGCTTTAGAAAGCTTACTGTGTGATTTCTTTCTCTGCTTTTCAGTGTCAGTAAAGCTTGCTCGGATCAGGGAATCGTCAGCATCTTAGTCACACTATCGGCAAATCTATTTTGGTGTATTTTGGAACAACGTATATAGTTAAATATGGCATGTATAGGCTGATCATTTGAATCATGTTTGATGTTTGTAAGTAGCCATGAGATGTAGCTAGATATGTGCTAGTCTGAACATGAATGAATTTGATATATGTGATGCATCTTTTGGCATGGTTTGTGGGTTGAGAAATTGACTATTGAATGGCAAATTTTGTGTTGGTAAGATGTTAGTAGGGATTAGTGAAATTGAGAAGGGATGATGTTTGATATTGAATGTATTATACTTGTGACGAGATAAATTTTGGTATTGAATTTGTTATATTGGAATGGGATTTGAATGCATAGATTGGATAGTCATATTGGTAAGTTTTTGGTTGCCTTATGTGCATGATATGTTTTGGTATGAGTTGCTTGTAGGTTTGACCTAAGTGGGTGACATGTTGGCCTTTTAAAATGGCCTATAATGTCACACGGTTGAGGCACACGGGCGTGCCTAAGACCGTGGGTGAATTGGCAGTATGTAGCTTAGTTATACACGGCCATGGCACACGGGCGTGCCTAGTGACCGTGTTAAAATAGCCAGTATATAAACACGAATGGGCACACGGGCGTGCCTAGAGACCGTGTTGAAATAGATAGTATATAGACACGATGGACACACGGGGATGTCTAGTAGCCGTGGAGGGCACATGGCCTCCTCCCACGGGCGTGTCTCCCCTGAATCTTAGAAAAAAAATTTAAGCATTCGAGAATTTCTGTGTGTGTTCAATTTAGTCCCGACCCCTCTTTAACATGTGAATTAGGTCTCGTAGACCTCGATAAGGGACACTATGATTGTAATTGAATGAGATTGAAAATGATTGACTTTGTGTTGTAAATTCTAGATGTTAAATGTTCTGATTGATAGGTAATACCTCTTAACCCTGTTCAGGCGACGGTCTCGGGTTAGGGGTGTTACAGAGGTGGCCACACTGCGAACAGCTTTAAATTTTAGTTTTTATTTTACATTACTTAAACCGTTTTTTTATTGGGTTGTACTAAGGCCGCTTTTAATTTCTGGTTTTTATTTGGGATATTTATTTATGATGTTTTATAACTATTAAAAATAGATCACGATTTTCCTAAACAAAACTGTTTTCAAAACACTACGCTTTCACAACTTAATCTTTAAGCATCACGTTTTCGTAAATCATCTGCTTTAAATTAAGCTTCCGCAACAAACAAAGTTTTGAAGGTAATAACTTTTTAATAAACTTCGGAAAAAAATAATAAACTGATGCAGCTGGGATTTTACTCAAGCTTTTAATTAAGAAGGGTTTTCAATGAAAACATGGTTTTCGAAAAACACTTCAATGTGGCACGCCGGATTCGGGCCTAACTTCTAGGCTGGGTTTGGGGTGTTACAGTATAAATTGATAAGAAGTTGCCAAGTATGAGCCATGTTTATGGATGTTTAAGTGCTTATTTATGCCATGTTGGATGTCATTGAGATGTGTAAATGTGCATGTGTTATTGAGGGTGAAAAATGGCTTGGAAAATAGCCTCAAAGTTGTCCACACGGGTAGACACACGAGCGTGTGTCTAGGCCGTGTGTGACACACGGCTTGCCCCATGGGCGTATGTTCTGGCCGTGTGTCCCCTGCACCTTAGTTTTGAGAAACAGAATGCCCAGTAGTAAACACAAGGGCACGAGACCCGGCTGTGTGTCTCAGCCGTGTGAGAGACACGGCCATAGGACATGGGCATGTGCCCAGGCCATGTGAAGTCTACACTTGATTTTCAGAATTTAATTCGCCACACGGCCTAAGGACACGGGCGTGTGCCTTGGTCGTGTGACCCTATTTGGTTGATGACGTCATAAATAGAATGTCCCCTATTTTGGACACGACCTGAAGCACGAGCGTGTGATATGCCATACGGGCGTGTGGCCTTTTTCATGAAAAATTTTCTAAGTTTCCCGAAAGTTTTCAAAGTTCTCGGTTTAGTCCCGAACCACTCCTAATGTATGTTTTGGGCCTCATAGGCTCGTTTAAGGGACGATATGAATGTTTATGAAAGGTTTTAAATTTGAGTGAAAATTTAATTCATGTCTCAGTTTTGTATGATTGCTTGCATATAAGTCCGGTAACGCCTCGTACCCTGCTCCGGCGTCGAATACGGGTAAGGGGTGTTACACTTTACTGTAAAACCTTAAGATACAGATGGATTGATCACTGGTTAAAAGGTTGAATCTGAAAAGTTTGTCGATGCATCAGACAAAGAAGTTCCACAAATTGTCACTCATATGCCTAATGCCTAACCTTCGAAACTATCGATGCAATCAAAAGTGTCAGTGCAAGCAAATGTATCTCTACCTTTACCTTTCCCACGAAGATTCAGGAAGAATGAGCATGACAAGCAGTATCAGTAGTTCCTGGACACACTGAAGCAACTGCAGATCAACATTCCTTTAGTAGACGCTCTGGTACAAATTCCGAGTTATGGGAATTTTATGAAAGACCTCTTGTCCAAGAAGAAGAAGCTCACTGATATTGAAACTATTGCACTCATAGAAGGTTGTGGTGCTATTTTGACAAACAAGTTGCCCCTTAAATTGAAAGATCCTGGGATCTTTACCATCCTATGTTCAATTGGCAATCATTATTTGGCAAGGCTTTATGCGACTTGGGAGCTAGCACTAACCTAATGCCACTATCTACTTTCAGAAAGTTGGGAATTGGTCACATGAAATCTACTAAGTGACATTACAACTAGCCGATCGATCCTTGGCTCAACCTGAAAGGCAAATCAAAGATGTCTTAGTTTGTGTGGATAAATTCATTTTTCCGGCTGATTTTATCATACTTGACTGTGAGGTAGACAAGGAGGTTCCCATAATCTTGGGACGACCATTTTTAGCCATCGACCGAACTCTTATTGATGTTTACAAAGGTGAACTAACCATGCGACTTAATGACGAGCAAGTCACCTTCAGTGTTTTTTAATCTATTCAATGCAAGGATAAAGAAGAATGCCATACTGTCGATGTGATAGATGATCTAATTGAGGAAGAATTCAATGACCAAAGCACAGTACTTTCTAAAGAGTTTGCAGTGACATCTGATTCCGAGTCCTTAGACGATTGTGATAGCATGGTTGAAGCTAATAATCTTGAACTCAAGCATGGATGGAAGATTGAATCCTTAGACCTAGCCAATAGAACAACCCCAATTTTCAAACCATCTATTGAAGAAGCTCCTACTCTAGAATTGAAACCACTACCTCCTCATCATAAATATGTCTTTTTGGGTGATCACAATACTCTCCCAGTTATTGTTTCTGCAACACTAGATGTAACTCAAGAAGAGAAATTGGTCCATATTCTCAAGTAACATAAATGAGCTATTAATTGGAGTATTGCTGATATTCAAGGTATTAGTCCTTCTTTTTGCATGCATAAGATCAAGTTAGAAGATGAAGGCAAGCAATCGATTGAACATCAAAGAAGATTAAATGAGAAGATGAAGGAAGCTGTCAAGAAGGAAATCATAAAATGGCTTGATGTTGGAATTAATTACTCGATTTCTGATAGCAGTTGGGTAAGTCTAGTGCAATGCATACTAAAGAGAGTGGCATCACTGTGGTACTCAACGATAAGGACGGATTCATTCCTGCACGCATTCCTACAAGATAGCGAGTTTGTATGGATTATCGCAAATTAAATGCGGCCACAAAGAAGGGTCACTTCCTACTTCCTTTCATTAACCAAGTGCTGGATCAGCTTGCTAGAAAGGCCTATTATTTCTTTTTAGACTGCTATTCTAGGTACAATCAAATTGCTATTGCACCGGAGGATCAAGAGAAAACAACATTCACCTACCCCTTTGATACTTTTGCTTTTCGTTGTATGCCTTTCGGTCTTTGCAACGCACCAGCCACATTTCAAAGGTGCATGATGGCAATATTCTCAGATATGATCGAAGACTCTTTAGAGGTTTTTATGGATGATTTCTCAGTCTATAGGAATGATTTTGATCATTGCATTGACAATTTGGATAAAGTATTGAAGCGATGTGAGGACACACATCTTATCCTGAATTGGGAAAAATGTCATTTCATGGCAACTGAAGGCATTGTGTTAGGCCATCGCATCTCTAGTTAAGGCATTCAAGTGGACAAAGCTAAGGTGGAAATCACTGAGAAATTACCTCCACCAACAAACGTGAAAGGTATTCATAGTTTTCTTGGACATGCGAGGTTTTATCGAAGGTTTAATAGTGATTTTTCAATAATTGCAAAGCCCTTATGCTGATTGCTGGAAAAGAATTTAAAATTATTCTTTGACGATGCATGTTTGGATGCCTTTATTCAGTTAAAAAAGAAGCTAGTGAATGCACCCATTGTTGTTGCACCAGATTGGTCTCAACCTTTTGAAGTTATGTGCGATGCAAGTGACTTTGTTGTGGGTGCAGTTTTAGGACAATGAAAGGGAAAAATATTTCACGCCATCTATTATGCTAGCAAAACTCTTACAGAGGCTCAATTCAATTATACCACCACAGAGAAAGAATTGATGGCTATAGCCTTTTCTTTCTACAAGTTTCATTCCTATCTTGTCGGTGCAAAGGTTATTGTATTCACTGATCACTCGGTATTGAGATATCTCTTTGCGAAAAAGGATGCCAAACCAAGACTGATACGGTGGATATTACTGTTGCAAGAATTTGACATCGAGATAAAAGACCGTAAGGGTTTAGAGAATCAAGTTGCAGACCATCTGTCTTGATTGGAAGTTGGTAGCGAAGACAGAAACATACTTCAAATTGTCGACACATTCCTAGTTGAGAAGTTATTTGTTATAGATGCAACTCCTTGGTATGCGGATTTTGTTAATTATCTAGTGTGTGGAAAACTCTCATTGGGTGTCACAGGCCATAAATAAAAGATTTCATCGTGACGTAGTAAAGTATCATTAGAATGAGCTGTATTTATTCAAGGTAAGCAATGACAACATCATTTGACGTTGTGTTCCAAAAGAGGAGATGCTTTCAATCCTGAAGCATTGTCATGATGCTCCTTATGGAGGTCATTCCGGTGGTATGAGAACTACTGCTAAAGTTCTCCAATCAGGATTCTACTGGTCGTCATTATTCAAAGACGCCCACAATTTTTTGAATCAATGCGATAGGTGTCAGCGCACAGGTCTATATCCCGGTGCAATGAAATTTTGCAGCAGCTAATTATGGAGGTTGAATTATTCGATGTTTGGGGTATGGATTTTATGGGACCATTTTTGAGTTCATTTGGAAATCTTTATATATTAGTAGCTGTTGATTACGTCTCGAGGTGGGTTGAAGCTGTTGCAGTCCCAAAGGATGATGCACAGACAGTGTTAAAATATTTTCATAAGCATATACTCACCCGCTTCGGCACACCAAAGGCATTGATTAGTGATCATGGTACACACTTTCATTGCAACCAAGTGGCAACCACGTTGAAGAGATATGGAGTTAATCATAGAATGGTACTACTTATCATCCACAAACCAATGGACAAGCCGAAGTATCGAATCGACAAATTAAGAACATTCTTGAGAATGTTGTAAACCCTTCGAGGAAATATTGGTCTTTCCAATTGGATAATGCTTTATGGGCATTGTGGACAGCATACAAAACTCCATTAGGGATGTCGCCGTATCAAATAGTTTTTGGAACAGAATGTCACTTACCAATTGAACTGGAACACAAAGCAATGTGGGCAATTAAGCAAGTGAACATGGACTATGAAGCGACTGGAAAGAAAAAGCTATTGGATATCACTGAACTAGAAGCGATTAGGAGAAATGCCTATGAAAACACTTTGATTTATAAGGAAAAGACCAAAAGATGGCATGACAAGATTATTTTACAGCGACAATTTATAGCGGGTCAACTAGTTTTATTATTTTATTCTCGACTTAAATTCACCCAGGTAAATTGCGTTCACATTGGTCTGGACCTTTTGAAGTTTTCGACGTATTTCCTCATGGTGCAGTCACAATTTAAGATTTACGTGATGGACACCAGTTCAAAGTAAATGGACAGAGGCTGAAACACTATTGTAACATCCCAAAAATTTGAGTATTATTTGTGTTGGCTCGAGTATGAATTTTGTGTGTTAGCATAGTCTTATGAAGGCTTGATTTTATTAAGGAAGCTAGAATAATTTTTAGTATGGTTTATTTAATGAAGTGAATTAAGTGGGCTTAGCACTTAAGTTAATTTAATTGTTAATTCGATTTTTTTCAAAAATATTTTCCTTAGTGACATACCAGATTCGGTCGTGGCGTATTGACCGGGTTTGGGGTGTTACAAATTGGTATCAGAGCCAAGTTTAAAAGCTCGACTGTGGGCCCGAGGCCCAAAATGTTTTAAAGAATGGATTTTAAAATGTTTTGTTGAAAATTATATGGTTGGAAAGGCATGGCCTCGAGTCTCCGACATCAATCCGCCCTGGTAAGTACATCAAACTGTTGATTTTGATGATATGATATGATGATGTTGACATGATTGTATAGTAGTAGGAACTACTCTAGAAACCCAAACTATAGGTTGAATGTACTCGCGAAACAACTTCTTATTAAAATTATTCATAAAAGCGTGCTTTAAAGAAAGTGGAATATTGACTAATGCATAAAACTTTTTAATCGGATAAGTCGAGACTTTAGACATGAGTACTCGTGGTCGAGGTCGTATGATTCGTGGACCTTGTCGGGGTAGGATGGTCGTGTTTGAGCCGGTGAGGTCCGATCAAGGATCCGAAAATGAGGTACCACTACCCCACCACCAGCAGATTGGAGTTGAGCAACGAGGATCAAAGCGGGGATGACGCAGATGTCTCGAGCGATGTCGCGAGTTCTTGAGAGGGTAGTTGGAATAGGTGGAGGCGCGGGAATTGAAAATCCAGATCCGGCGACTTGAGCCAATGGAGCAGAGGTATTTCGAGGTGTTTCAGCGTGGCTCCTAGTGCGGTGAATATTGGCTAGAGGCGACGGAGGCGAATCATGGATGATTTGGATCCGAATGCCGAGGAAAAGCCGAAAGGAATCGACGCTTCTTGGGATGAGTCATATCGGTGGTGGCTCACGATCTGAGAATGGTGCCGCGTGCGGAGGATCTCACTTGGGATTATTTCAAGGCAGCGACGCTCAGAAATACGTTGGGTCTAATTACATTGATGTGCGGCGTAAGGCATTTCGAGTTTGATCCAAGGTAGTAAGTCCGTGTCGAATATGAGGCGAGAATTTTTAAGACCGAGCCGGTATCTTTGGAGGTATTGTGGCATCGAGCACGAGCGATGTGTTCGATCGAAGATGGTTTGAGGACGAAGTGAGATTGTTGATTGCTCTACATCGGGAGCGAGAGTTTCTTGCTTTGGTTGAAAAGGCTAAGATAGCCGAAGGAATCAAGGAATCGCAAGGCGAGTTACTGGCCGGAACAAGCATAAGAGAGGTTACGGATCATCGGGATCGGCCGGTAATTCTCAAAAGAGGGCTAGGCAAAGTGGGCCAAATCGGTTTGGGAGGCACATTCGCATCGCTAATCGAGGACCCGGCACGGTAATCGATGTGGGAAATATCATTGGGGCGAATGTTGGACCGGAGGAAAGGATGTTTCGAGTGTGGCTCATTTGGATCATCGTGAGAGACTATCCACGTAAGCTAGCCAGAATCGATCCGAGGGTCAAGGTCGTGCTCGATTCGTAAATGAGGGACCGCCACCACATAGAGGTCGTGGTAATGGTTTTGGTCGAGGTCGAGGAGCATCGCGAGAGGTCTTGGCAACACCGAGGCAAGGCACTGGTTTGGTGTATGCGTGAGGCGCCGAGAGGAGGGTGACGACCGGACGTCATAACCATGACGTTCTTAATCTTTGGTGAACCATATCTTTGCTTTGATAGATGTGGGTTTGACACATTCGTATGTTGCCAGTAACATAGTAGAGACTATAAATCTAGACTCTGAGACTACTTCTAGGAGGATGACCGTACTTAGCCCTCTAGGTCACTCTGTAGAAGTAAATAAGCTGTATAGAGATGTACCCCTAGAACTCCAAGGGGTAGTGTTAAGTAGTCGATCGATGGAATTACCATTTGAGGAGTTCGATCGATACTTGGGATGGGTAGTTAGCCAAGGCACCGAGCAAGTTTGGATTGATTGCGCGCTAAGCGCATGGTTTTGAAGTCGGTTGAGGCGAAGAGGTGGTCATGATAGGTAATAGAAGAGATTATCTATCCAACGTGGTATCTGCGTTGAAAGCTGTGAAGTTGGTTAGGAAGGGCTGTGAGGCATTCGTGGTCCATGTGTGTGCGTTGGAGGCTAAGGAGTCTAATGTGGGGAATGTCCGCACGGTAAAGGAATATGTTGACGTATTTCCTGAAGAACTTAGGGACTACCTCCGGACCGTGAAGTTGAATTTGGTATAGATACATTCAAAGCGGCGCCGGTGTCTATAGCTCCGTATAGGATGGCAATCGAAGGAATTGATGGAATTAAAGGCTCAGATTCAAGAGTTGTTGGATCGAGGTTTCATTCGACCAAGTGTTTCGCCATAGGGAGCGCCGGTACATTTTGTCAAGAAGAAAGATGGTACGATGCGGATGTGTATAGACTACCGCCAGTTGAATAAGTCGACGATCAAAAACAAGTATCCTTTGCCGAGGATAGATGACTTGTTTGATCGGCTTAAAAAGGGGCGATTTTCTCCAAGATTGATTTAAGGTCCGGATATCATCACCTAAAGGTGAAAGAGGTCGATATCCATAAGACGACTTTTTCGCACTCGGTATGGGCACTCACGAGTTTACGGTGATGCCGTTTGGGTTGACTAACGCGCGCCCGTGCATTTATGGATATGATGAATCGAGTATTCCAGCAGCTTTTGGATCGGTTTGTTGTGGTATTTATAGGCGATATTTTGGTATACTCAAAGTCGGAGGAGGAGCATGATGCGCATTTGCGAGTAGTGTTGCGGTTTCGAGGAAAAGCAATCAGACGCCAAATTTAGTAAGTGCGAGTTACGGCTTAGGAGGTGACTTTCTTGGGTCACGTAGTATCGGTGATGGGATTAGAGTGGATCCTCGAAAGATTGAGGCGGTGTTGGATTGGAAGCCGCCTAAGTCGTGGGTGAGATTCTGAGTTTTCTAGGTCAGCGGTGTATTACCGAAGATTTGTAGAAGGATTTTCTTTGATAGCAGCACCTATGACCAAGTTATTGAGGAAAGGAGTTCCATTTGTGTGGACCGAGAAGCGACAAGGAAGTTTCGACAAGTTGAAGAAGATTCTGATCAAGCTCGGTTTTGATTCAACTTTGAGGCGAGCAAGGAATTCACGGCCATTGTGATGCATCACATCTTGGTTTGGGATGTGTCTTTGATGCAGGAAGGGAAGGTAGTGGCTTATGCATCTCAACAGTTGAGACCACATGAGGTTAATTATCCGACGCATGACTTGGAATTAGTGCTTTGTGGTTTTTGCTTTGAAGATATGGAGACACTATTTGTATAGAGAGAAGTCGATAGTCTACACGGATCACAAGAGTCTTAAGTACCTTTTGACTCGGAAGGACTTGAACTTGAGGCGGCGTAGATGGATCGAGTTGTTGAAGGACTACGATTTATTCGATCGAATATCATCCGGCAAGGCTAACGTGGTGGCGCACGCGTTGAGCCGTAAGGTTATATCGATTTAAGATCAATGTTTGCTCGTCTTAGCTTATATGACGATGGGAGTCTTTTGGGTGAAGCGCAAGTCAAGCCGACTTGGTTAGAGCAAATCAAGGAGAAGCGATTAGAGGATGATGGTTTAAATGATCGGAGGTTGCGGATTCAGAACGGAGGTTTAGAGGAATATAGTTTGTCCAGCGATGGAGTACTGTGTTTTAAAGGGAGAGCTTGTATGCCGAAGGATGTTGAGTTGAGGCAAAGGATTCTTTGGGATGCACATAATGTACCATATGCTATGCATCCTGGAGGAAGCAAGATGTATCGGGATTTAAGAGAGCGATTTTGGTGGCAGTGCAGGCGTGAGGTGGCGAGTTTGTGGGTAAATGTCTGACGTGTCAGCAGGTCAAGGCGGAGCATTAGTTACCGTCTGGGTTACTTTAGCCGGTGAAGATTCCACAGTGGAAGTGGGAAAGGATCACTATGGACTTTGTCAGTGGATTACCTCTTACGCCTAGTAAGAAGGATTGATTTGGGCGATTGTGGATCGTCGACTAAGTCGACTCATTTCATTCCGTGAAGGGATGGATTATTCGCCTGAGGTTAGCTAAGTTGTATGTAGCGGATATAGTGAGGTTGCACGGTGTGCCAGTGTCGATCATCTCAGATAGAGATCCTAGATTTACATCGAGGTTTTGGAGAGCGTTACATCAGGCTTTGGGTACGCGGTTGGATTTCAGTACCGCATTTCATCCACGATCGACGGGCGATCGTAAAGGGTTATTCGATTTTAGAAGATATGTTGAGAGGATGTGTTTTGGACTTGAGGTAGTTGGAAGAGTTTTTACCATTAGCTAAGTTCGCATACAACAATAGTTACCAAGCAAGCATTAAGATGGCACCATATGAGGCGTTGTATGGTAGGAGGTGTCGCACGCCTACATGCTAGACCGAGTTGGGTGAGCGTCAGATGTTAGGACCAGAGTTGGTTACAGAGACTGAGGATAAGGTTAAGATGATTCAGGCTCGTCTGAAGGAAGCTTCGGATAGGCAAAAGTCGTATGCAGATCTCAAGCGGAGGGATATAGAGTTTGCCGTGGGTGACAAAGTTTTTCTGAAGGTCTCGCCATGGAAGAAAGTGTTAAGATTTGGGAGAAAAGGCAAGTTAAGTCCAAGGTTCATTGGACCGTATAAGGTGTTGAGACGAGTGGGACCAGTAGCCTATCAGCTCGAGTTGCCATCGAGTGAGTCAGATTCACGATGTGTTCCATGTCTCCATGCTTAGACGCTTATCGTTCTGATCCATCGCATGTCGTGGCAGTAGAGGAAATAGAGGTGAGTCCAGATCTGACGATAGAAGAACCTGTGCAAATCCTAGATCGAGATGTGAAAGTTTTGCGTAGGAAGACAGTTCCTTTAGTGAAGGTTTTATGGCGGAATCATGGCGTGGAGGAAGCTACGTGGGAACCAGGAGGATGTAATGAGGCAAGCAGTATCCTCAACTCTTTTGATCAGGTAATTTCGAGGACGAAATTTTCTTAAGGAGGGTAGAATTGTAACATCCCAAAAATTTGAGTATTATTTGTGTTGGCTCGGGTATGAATTTTGTGTGTTAGCATAGTCTTATGAAGGCTTGATTTTATTAAGGAAGCTAGAATAATTTTTAGTATGGTTTATTTAATGAAGTGGATTAAGTGGGCTTAGCACTTAAGTTAATTTAAGTGTTAATTAAAGCACAAGAGGAGTAAGTGGCAAGATGGTTAAGGAGCTTGAAAGGTTGCTTGAGGTTAGAGGTTCGAGTAGCATGTTTAGCATTTTGAAGGCTTATTTTTGGATCCTAGCATTTATGGATGGTCAACCATTGTTTATGATAGGTTGGACTTTCATCTTTTGGCAAGTTGAATTTTTGTTTAAGGAAAGCTTGAAATTGGGGATAAGAATCTTAAGGTTATGGAAGGTTAGGGAGACATAAGGCTTGGTTTTAGGATGATGTTTTGGAAGGTATTCCTAGGCCTTTAGTGGATGTATGTGGACGGCATGGGTGTCTAAGGGGGTGGCCGAATGTGATAGGTAGCTTGGGGGGGATAGTTGGCCAATTTTTGTCATTTGAACATCTTTTTGCAATTGTTTTTTTCCTCTCCAAAAACTTTCCTCCTTGGCCGAATGTGTCTTGTGCATTTTGGTGCATTTTGCTTTTGATTTTAGCCTCATTTTGTTGAATCAAATCATACCATTTTCCTTTCTTTCATTTGCTCTTTTGAAACTGAAACTACAATCTATCTTTGTGCATTTTTGTGCACTTTCTTTTGGCAAAGAAGTGTTTGGCGAATCTCTCCCACATCTCTCTTTTTCTTTCTTTCAATATTATTCAAATCACATTTTCCTTTGCACTCTCTTGGCGAATCATTCTTCATCTCAAATCCCATTTCTTTTCATTTACTCAAAGTTAAAACACCCATTTACATTTTATTTCTTCTTCTCTCTTTTATAGCCGAAACTCTCATATTCTTTTGATTTATTTTTTTGGCCGAATATTCAAGGGTAGGACTTCATTTGATTTCTTCAATCGGTTTGGTAATAGGTAAGTGTTCATGGCGATTTTATTATTATTTCTTTTCTCTTTTGTAAGTCATTTTCTTGTGGACAAAAGCCGAATCTTTGGGCATTGTTAGCAAGGTTCTAACCATTATAGGAATCGATTATTCATTTAGGCTTTTGGGACTTCGGAAGCAATCGATCTAAGTTTTCTCTAGCGATCAAAGGTTGGTAAGTCAAGTGGTAAGAAATCTTGTCGATTCATTATTCTTTAATGGATGTAAAGCCAAAGGCTATGGTGGATAAGGATTGTGGTTGGACGAATGGTCTATAGTAATGATTTAAGTATTGGCCGAATGTAGAGGCAAGGTGATCTAGTGCGGTAGAGCGGATCTTTGGATTTTAGTATTGCGTTGGTGAAAGGTGTGTATCTTACACACTTTATAACTTAGTTTATATATGTATATTTGTGTGTTATAACTAATCATATTATGAAAGTGGGTAAATCGATGAGATCTCGGATATGATACCATGATGGTATGAATGAGGATTCGGGTAAGTCCGTTTCAATATGTTGTTAATACATGTGGATTGAAATCATGATCTACGATTTATGATATATTCATTATGAGATACATATCAAAGTTTATTGACATGATTGGTCTATCTATTGCATTGGTATGGGAAATATGAGAGGAGGGGGAAGATTGATGATTCGTGTCTTTGGACACGGTGGTTTGGCACCACCGGTGATTTGGTATCACATTCGTGTCTTGGACACGGAGGTTTGGCACCTCATAGCGACTTGTCCACGTGGTTAATTCCACCGTGGGTTGGCCCCACTTTTGAGATATGGGATAAATCTCGCGGTGATTTGGTATCACACGTGGGTTGGCCCCACAACTTGATGATTCGTGTCTTGGACACGGTGGTTTGGCACCACCGGTGATTTGGTATCACATTCGTGTCTTGGACACCGAGGTTTGGCACCTCATAGCGACTTGTCCCCGTGGTTAATTCTACCGTGGGTTGGCCCCACTTTTGAGATATGGGATCGTCGCGGTGATTTTGTATCACACGTGGGTTGGCCCCACATATGGATTATTCGTGACTACGGTCACCAGTGATTTGGTATCACATTTGTGTCTTTGGACACCAGTGATTTGGCACCACCAGTGGTTTGGTACCACACGGGGTAGAAAAGGAGTTATGGATGGCTAGGTTGGGTGCATTATACATATATGTTGCTTTGTTATAATTTGTGTAAGTATGTGGTATTTACAGGGAGAGGGAATATGCACCTTGAGTCTTGGTGACTCACCTTCTCCCTTATCTTTTCAGGTGATTCGTGAGATCGCGGATATGGAGCCGGATGAACTCGAGGAGGCCATGCAATAAAGTTTGGTTTTACATGAACTTCCATTTGGGTACTTTATTTTAATTTGGTTTTCATATTTTATGGATTTGAAATAAGGCCTCTTTAATTATGGTTTTGAATTATTTATATGCTTTGGGATTTATTCTAAACATGTTTAAGTATATCACTTGATTAATTTAATAATTGAGCTCAAAGTTTTCTAAACTATAAACTCGCAATGGTTTTAAAAATCTTACCATCGGGTAATATGAATAGTTCGATAGAAAAATTACAAGTTAAGTGTTTACAACAAATTAAGTGATTTCCAAAATTCAAGTTTCTATACTCAATTGCAAACGGATTTTCAAAGTGTAATTCAAAGTAAATCTCAGTTTTAACTTATTTTTGACAAATAAAGAATTTCAAAGAGTTTTTCACAAAATTTAATTGTTAATTCGATTTTTTTCAAAAATATTTTCCTTAGTGACATACCAGATTCGGTCGTGGCGTATTGACCGGGTTTGGGGTGTTACAACTATTTTAGCAATAGTGATCAAAAGCAAGCAGAGACTATTAAATTAGTTAAAAAGTTTTCATTTTTAATTATTACTCTGTAATTTTAGTTTATTTATTTATTTTTTTTAAAGTTTGTGTTCCTTCCTTTTTGCAGAATAATTAGGTACCATTTTCGACGCATTGAAATTTTGCTATCAACGCATTCCGTCATTCTGTACTACCATTTATAACTCATCAGAATTCAGGGAAATTCAGATTCCACTGTTGGATCAAAAATTACTCAATCATTTAATGCTTCTGAGAGAGCAAAATTTCTATTGGACACAACTATTCCTGCCAGCTTTATATCTTTCGACAAAACAACACGCCTCTCCAACTTCCTCTTTCACTCACTATAAATCCTCCCCCACTGTACCGACTGTAACGCATTCAAGCAACCATTTTTATTTCCTTTCTCTTCTCAAGATCAAATCTTTTCAACTTTAAACCGTTTTCCCTTAATAAAATATGGCAAAAACGAGAGGCTCGGTCAAGAAAGCCACCAAATCTGCTGAAGAACATGTGTCCTCTGCTATTGTAGTTCGTGAATCGGAATCCCTCAGGCCAGTGCAGAAAAAGGAGCCAGTAATCATTTTGAATAAAATGGAAAAGGAATGATTTCAAGACAACATGTTGAAGCAAAACTTCCACCCTGAACAGGGCATTTCCCTTTCGCAACAACAAGACTTGGGTAAGCAAGTCTATAAAACCATCTCGAAGTTGAAGTGGGAAACTTTTTGCACCCATCCTGGAAGTTATTCTCCTTTATTGGTACGTGAGTTTTATGCTAACCTTTATGATCATGAGTTAGAGTTCATTTTTGTTCAAGAAGGCTTAAGAGTTCATTTTTGTTCGAGAAGGCTTAATACCATGGGACAATAAAAAAATCAACAAGCTGTACCACACCAAGGTGGATGTAGACGAACACTCTGAGTTCATTGAGGATATCACAGATGAAAAAAGGGACTTGTTGGTGAAAGACTTATGTTTCGAAGGAGCATTATGGACGGGTTCCCATCAAGAGAATTATACGATGCATCGTCGCTTCCTGATGCTGCAAAGCAAAATCTGGTTTCATTTTGTCAACTGCAGGCTAAATCCCTTTACTCAAAGCACCATAGTAACCCTCGATAAAATGTGTTTGATACATTCCATCGTCAAGGGTAGAAAGATTGATATTGGTGCAATACTCCACCAGGAAATTGCTGATGACTTCACCGCAAGGCAAACTGGAATCTCGATTTTCACATCATTGGTGATGTTATTGTGCCAGCAAAAAGGAATCGTGCCCGCGATGGTGAGGAAGTCCTGGAAAATAAAGGCCCAATCAATGAAGCCTCTATAGAAATAATGACTCGTGGCAAAGATACGCCGATACTGAAGGAGGCAAAAACAAGCAAGACAAGGAAGGGAAAAACCAAAGCCGACAAAAAAGGAACAAACCTGAATGCAGAGACATCATTATGGCACAAAATAAAAGATGTCGAAAAAATGGTCAATTCCATCAACAATAGGAAAATCAGGCTTGTCGCTACAATAGAGGATATGGAGAAATCCCAGAATTTGTTTTATGCTTATACCAAAGCTTGGAACAGTTCTATTGTAGCCACATTAAGGCAATTGATCCCATCCCCACTACCGGTATTCCTAGTGTTTCCACTAATCATTTGAAATTATGAACTCACATTCGCGGATGACGACTTAGAAGACCGAGATAGATCGATGGCATCCCCTCCCATTGCGCAGGTCTTTGATAATGACAAAGAAGAGGAATCTAGGGACATTGAAGAATGCCTACAAAAGATTGATAGCTTGTTCGAGGATGGTATTTTTGCTGATCAAGAGGTCACTGTTGCTGAGAAGGAAGTTGCTGCTGTAGAAGAAGAACTTGTTGCTGAAGAAGAAGAAGTTACTAAAGATGAAAAATAAAAAAAAAAGAGGAAGATTTTGTCGTGAACATTGTCACCGCACCCGAGTCTGTGGGTGCAAATATTGATAACTTGGAGCGAGATGGAGCGAGGCCGGCAGAAGATGCTGAGGTAACCAGTGAAGAGCAATGCAATTCATTGGCAATAGCGGTCTACACTGGACCACTCACTGGACCACTCCTGGTGGCCTCTCCTACACGAGAAGCAATCGATGTTGTCGGGGCAGAGCCAGAAACTGAGGAGCAATTCGAGGACCGTGCGAAGCCCAAAGAAAAGAAGAGAAAGCGCTTCAAGGATAAAAATGAAGGAAGGGGGAGAAGAAAAGGAGGAGGAAGAAACATCGTGTAGCCACATCGATGGCTGAGGATAACTGAGTTAGTTTATTTAAGCTTTCGCCGTAGTATTTATGCATTGCATGTAGCCGTAAGTTTTATTTTGATAAGTATACATTGTCATTGCATTTTTATTTTCATTACATTTTCATGTTAGTGCATTGGGGACAATGCAAACTTTAAGTTTGGGGGAATGCACATGGTGCTTGGAAATGCACCCACATTTCAAAAAAGAATTTCGGTAATGAAGCATGCAAGGTTTAATTATAGTTAATGAAAAATTGTTCAAAAATTTTTGTTATATTCGATGCTTAATTCTTGAATCATATGAATTATCAATGAATAAGTTGGATAAATTTGATAGAAGGTTGTAACTTCAATGCTTCGATGAATGGATTAGGTTGCATTAGTAATGGATGACTGCTATAATTCCTTAAATCTTGAATGAATCTACTTTTTACAACTACTTATATATATAGTTATAAATTAGAGACACTTCGAAGTGGGTATAGTATGGAATGTTAAAGAGGGAACGCTCTAATACAAGCATTACAAAAATCAATCTGGCCAAAGGCTGTCACTGCATGAGTGTATGTCGGTGCAATTATGTACTCCCTGGGGGTTTGTTTCACTCCATCGTTACTTTTCAAGAGAAAGGGTACAGTAATGCAATGATATCCCTTATTCTGAATATATATAATATAAATACTTAGTATTGTATAATAATGTTGTATTGGTAGATAGAACTTAGGGTTTGAAGCATGATGCTAGCATTGATGAAGTTGCAACCTTATTCATTCATGCTTATGTATTGTTGATGCAATATTCTTTCATCTGAATGTGATTCATTCATTGGGAATTTAGAGGGTTCAAGTTGCTAGAATGATCATTTGCCTTAGTAAAATTTTTGTAGCCTTGCTAGTTTCTGTTTTACTTGAAAATAAGTAAAAACGCAAGTTTGGGGGTGTGATAGCACTAGAAAGAACATAGGTTTTCCTCCTTACTTATTGGTTAAATTGTTCCCTTTTAGATATCCTTAGCATAAACTTTAGCATTTTCAGTTTAGTAAATTGTATTTTATAACTCAGTGAATCCTAGCCTCTTTTATCCTTAATTTTACTATCTTTTTGCATTAATGTCACTCCATGAGTGTAACGCATAGGTTTGTGCAAGTGTACACAATTGTTATTAAGTAATAAGTAAGTATCGAGTTATCGTCTCCACAGGGATTGTATTTGTGCTAAGTCACTTAATTTGTAAAATTATATTAACAATTTGGTAAATAAAAACACAATATGATTGAGAAGTGATGATTAAAATTAAATATATTAAACTAAATGCAATGATCCCTACTGCAAATTATCCTAAATATGCAAACTATATGAATGAAATAGATTTTAGAAAAATTAAACACAATTTGCAACAATTATAACATAAATAAACTAGGACAATTGCTTTAATTAAACTCAATTTATTATCAACATGCTTAATAACATTCGGAAAAACATTCCATGGCAACTCGATCTTTCATGAGTTTGGAAACTACGTTAGGTCCTTTCGGAATCCTTTACTTAGTAAATACGCATTTTACTGAACCTTATTTGCTAAGGCTTTCTTAGCATTCGTGTGAGGTAACATGGACGTGTTAGGTTTGAAACAGTTTAATCACACAAATCTAAAAACTATGCAGATAACAGAGCTTGGTCAGAGTTGTTATGCAACCTGCAATTTAATCGGGTTAGGATCTAAATTGAGCATGCACATTTCAATTATGTGTCTGCTAGCCGTCTTCTGATCAGGATCGCTCAGCTAATTTAGGTGCATTTCAATCACGTATGAACGAAATACAGACTTGATTTTAATTGAAAACATGATCGATTGAGGCACAAACATTATAAGCATGAATCGAATAAATTGTATTTAATCAAAGCAATCATCCTAGCTTAAATAAAATTAAGCTAACATTATTGTAAACAAGAACAAAGAACACATAGCAAACATTTTCAGATTAAAATAAAGAAAGGAAAGATTAAACCCAAATAGAATATGGCTGTCACCCAAGACTCTGACTGACTAGGCTCCTTCTCTCCTTTGCTTTGCTCCTTTGCTGATGGCTCTCCAAGGTGGCCGACCAAGGGCTCTTTAAGAGGCTTAATTGCTAAAATCTCTATGAAGAGATGATGCTAGGCGTGAGGAATGAAAAAAAGCTTAGGAGAATTGAGAGAAAAGAGAGAATGATGAAGGATGAGGGATGATGAAATGAATAAATGAGGGGGTCTTATTTGTAGGTGAGGAGAGGAGGATAGTTTGTTAAAAATAGGAGGTTCCATCTCTTCAAGCATCTTCAAAGGGTGGCCGGCCATGAATTGAGTAAATTGAGCTGATTTTTGCTTTATTTTTGCTCAATTTAAGTGCCACAACAACTCAGGACTGAGACTCGGTCAAGTGCAAATCTTTAGGCAAATCTCTAATTTCTTCAACATTGCAAGGACATTGTGCAATTAAACCAAAAGGTGGTTTATGTGGACAGCCAAGAGTAGCCGAAAATTGGGTTGACTTGGTCTCCAATTTGGACAGTTTTATAATCCAACAAAGCTATCAGACTTGTCCAAAATAAATCAATAAATTAGAGGACCAAAGAATAAAATTTATCCAATTTAAATAATTAATTATAACCCAAATTATTAATGAAATATCTAAAAATGAATATTTAAATATAATTTTATATTTTATTATTTAATTTAATCATGCATGGCCCACTTCATGTCTTAAAAATATAATATGCTCAATTTAATATAAAATAAGCCATTTTATGCATGAAAACTATAAAATAAAGCATAAAATCATATTTTAATAATTTCTATGTCCTAATTTCATATTTTCACATATTTCATTAATTTATTAAACAATTACTTAGTTTTAACAACAAATTTAAGTAAAAAAGGTGATAAATTATATAGAAAAAATCCTATATATTTTTCCGTTTACACACCCCCAAACTTAAATCATTGCTCGTCCCGAGTAATGGTTATGCACAGCAAAAGGCCTTGCTAAGGCAAAATTGCTAATTGTGTAAGTAGCATCAATCTTTGTCCCATACTCATGCATTAATAACTCCATGTTCATAGATCTTCTTTATTAACAAGTAATTCATATGCAAACACTTATAGAATTTTATACTAAGTTTCAAAATATGCCAACATGAATCATAGTTTGTATGTATGTCACAGCTACAGATAACATTCTTCATTCAACATAATTTCTTATCAATCAAGCAAACAATCATAAGGCTTATTTATGAACTTCATATGTTGAACTTAGTACTTCCTCTCCACTAATGTAGGTGACATAAGCATCAAATCAATATGTCTTTTATAAGGTTGTAATGGGGCTCGGTTAAAGGTAGGGATTTTAAGATATGGAACATTTTGGTTTCAAAATCTTAACCTTTAACTCTGTCTTGAATTTCTCGAATTAAAGCCTTCTTCTTTAAGTGAACCTTTGGAACACCCCCAAACTTATTTTGAACTCAAGCTTATACATTTTTCCTTTTTGGAGACTGAGCAAACTTTTCTTCACTCTCTTTTCGTCTCTTTTTTTTTTAAGCATGAGCACATACATCTTTTTGAAAATTTCCTCAAATGTTGATTACCAAGACAACTTTAGTTAAGATGGGTGCACAAAATTAAGATAACTTAAAAAGATGGTAATTGGCTTATAATGTGGGTTCATTGCAATAAATAGGCCTTTAAGCTCAAAATTACAGTTTCAAGGGTCTAATATCATAAGGTTGGCTTGAAAAGGCTCAAACGATCCAAATAAATAGTGCCTATATCATTTTAGATTTTTCTATCTCCTAGGATTTCGCCTTAAGAAAGTTACTAAGTCAATTCTAAAGATATAAACCTTCATGCATGTCTAATCTCAAGAGAAACTAAGTTTTCATGGAAAACATTACTAAGGCTAAGATCATACAAGCATTCCATTCTTCATGATAACATACTTTCACTCAGATATCATCATTCATACTTGCATACAAACTATCTTATTAACAAAAAAATGTCTCTAAACATTCATTTTTTAAAACATACTTAGGAAAGAAATGATTGAAACATACTTGAAAATTTAAAAATTTGAGCAATTTATTTGCCTTACCCCCTTTAAAAAGAAACAATGTCCTCATTGTAAGAACGAAGTAATGAATGGCCGAACACCGGTAGGGTTGTAAAAAGAGAGGTGAGTCATTAAGACCGCTTAAATACCAAGTCTTTCCTAATAACCCAATCCTAGACATGTTCATTCCCATTGCCACATTACTTAGTCTTTTTCTTTCTAAAGAAGTGTTAAGTTTATTCATGCTTGCTATGTTTTATTCTATAGAAATTAAATCCTAATTTACGAAAGAAATAAATTCCTAATGACCCAAAAGAAATTAAATAAATAACAAGACAAGAATCCCCCCTTTTATTTTTCTGAATCATTCCCCTTGTCTTCTTTAGCTCCATCTCCGCTTGCATAGTCAGTAACTTCCATCCATGTCTCAAAGATAGCATCTGGGAACTCAGGAACAAAAGTATTAGAGATATTCTTAAAAGTATTTTGAATTGAGTCATCTCTAATTTTTTTCATATTTCCAGTAAGTTTTTTTTTTATTGTGCATGAACTTGTACATATCCATCAGAATTGAAAACTCCGATTTCTTTGAAGTACTTGCAAAAGTCGGCATAGGAGTTGTAGATTCAGGTTCAACACTTAGCTTGACTATTTCTTCTTCTTGCTCAACCCTAGGTTCATGTAACACCCCAAGCCCGGCCTATGCGCTAAGACCAGACTTGGCATGCTACACAGTTCGAACTTACATCTAGTCATCAATGCTTTTAATGAAAACAATTCTTCAAAACAATTTTGAAAATGTAATTCATCATAAATCGAGATTTATTTGAAAACCATGATTTTAAAACATCAGAATTTACAATTTGATTTTCAGAGAAATAATTGGTTGAAATCTTAGATTTATAAAAAGAATTTTCACGAAATATTTTGGATTAAGTGATATTTAAGAAAAAAAGCCCCTTTAATACACAAGTTTAAGAAATCATTTATAAAATTTAAACAGCCCCATTTAAGTAACTAAAACATATTAAAAATCCATCTACGAATAAAAATCCATAAAATAATACCAGAGGCCTTATTACATCGCAATTGAAATAGTACATAAATAAAAATATTTAAAAGAAGTTCAAGTTTATAAAAAAACCCATCATTCGTAGTATGGCCTCCTCACAAAGTCATCCCCAGCCCAAGTCTCCATCAATAATCATTACCTGAGAAGGGTAAGAAAAACAGGGTGAGTTACTTAGAACTCAAAGTGTAACCCACTTACCGTGTCCACTGGGCCAAATCCATTTAAGCATTAAATTGGGCTTCAGCCCATTTACAAAAGTACAATATATAAATAAAATATAAAAATGCATGTGATATGCAATTCCCAACCAAGCCTAATTTCCATCCGCTACACACCACCCGTACCAACCATCACACCTGTGGGGATCAAGTCAACCCACCCCGCCAACACACTAATCACAGGCATTAAGCCATTTAAAATATTTGTGGCAGAGCCACCGAACTAGATTGTGACAGAGTCACCAAACTAGATTGTGACAGTGTCACCGAACTAGAGGCATTAAGCCAATTAAAATATTTGTGGCAGAGCCACCGAACTAGATTTTTGGCAATGAGCCTTTCTTCTCTTCGTCAATTATCCCAACCCATGCGGTCATGTATATATATATATATAATGCATAACAATATATTCATAAGGTAAATTTCAACAAAAAGCCCATATTACAAGTTATCAACTTGGCCCATTAGTCAAAATAACAATTTAACCCATTTAACGATCTAGCAATTTTGGCCCATATATCGATCTAGCAATTTTGGCCCATTTATACACATGAGGCCCTTTTCATAATTTTCTCACTTGGCCAATTTATCAAAAATAATTCATATGGCCCAAAATATCACTTTTTAACAATATGGCCTATTAAAGGCAAATTCGTAATTTTCACAACTTTAATACCGTTTTCATGCTTTCACACCAAAAGTGCTAATAAACCGTATTTTCAAATTTTACCGACTTTACGATTTTATTCAAATACTTACGGCATAGTATAACCCATGAGATAAGTGTGAAGTTACACACCTGATTATGGTGAGTACTATACTTTCCCGCTCGTCAATACCTAAATATTTATCACGCTTGATTAGAACATTAATATTTAATATAAAACTATTCTAATGATAAACGATCTAGATCTTTACCCTTGGAATCTCGAACAACAGCTATTTGTGATTTCTCCTCGATCGATAGTTCATAACCCGATAAAGAACCACGAGCAATCAAAGGCTCGAGTACGAATGACTTCAAACAATTGATTTTCGCGGATGAGGGTCCACAACCCGGTGGAAAATCTCGGATTCTTTCAAAGCTTGATCCTTCGTTTGAATTTAGGGGAATAAGCGGATCCACCCTCTTCCGAACACTATTAACAACCCTTTTCGACCCTATCTTAAAATCCCGAGTGATTTCCAAAGGATTCCTATATAAAAACTTTCAGTTATAACAATCCCAATGATAGTCATTGATAAAAGCGAGTGATCAAGAATCCTTGAAGAGTTCCTTCTTACCTTGCTAGATATGATCCGAACTTGAATAACTTCAAGATGACTTTGTGAGATGGTGATTCGGCCCTCCACTATTTCACTAAAATATAACGAAAGGAAACGTTTAATAGAATGGACGATTATCGATTTAAAGGCTCTTCCTAGGCTATCCTATAGATTCAGCCAAGGTGACCAAATAACAAAAGAAATCAAAGAAAATGATTCTTACCGATGATCCAAAGTTTGAATAGAAGAAAATGATTGAGAATAAATGTTATGAGGAATGGAAGATTCGGCTATGATTTAATGGATAGGAAAATAATTTGGCTATGGGGATGGTCACAAGCATTTGGCCATGGAAGGAAAATGAAGGAAGAATGTGTTTGAATGATAAGTAAAATGGAGAAGAAAAGAGAATAGGAGAAGAGAAAAGAGAGGAGTTTAGGAACAAATATGTATTCGGCAATGGGAAAAAGAAGAAAAAGAAATGGCTTTTTGTGTTGATAATTTCGGCACTAGGAGAGAAATACAAGATGAAGCACTTGAGGTTTTTTCAAAATGACCAAAAGAATCAAAGCAAAGATTGTTTTCTCCTAACACAAGCATATTCGGCCAAGAGAGGAAAAGATGAGAGGAAGAAATGTTTTTGGGAGAGCAAAATGACCAAATGAAAATTCTATCAAGCTACCAAACTTTACCCAAAACTTACCATCAAAATTCGGCTCCCCCCTTTAGTCCACAAAGCCGTCCAAGTTCATGGACAAAAAGGCCATTCAAATGTTTCCAAAACATAGCCCTTAAGATATGCCTTGTGTTCCCCTTCATTCCATAAGTATAGGATTTCCTTTCCCCAAGTTCAAGCTTATCTTACCCAATAGTCACCTTGCCATAAAAGAAATAGTCCAACCTTACCATAAATAAGGCTTGACCAACACATGTAATCTAGGTGCAAAAATAAAAGTCACCTAAATTCTATCCATGGGATTCGAACCTCTCCCCTCAAGCAACACTCATGGCGCCAACTCCACCTTGCTACTAGCTCAACTTATTCTAGTTTTTGACACTTAATTACCTTAAGCATCAGGGTCACTTGATCCACTTCAATAAAGTACTCATTTCTAAAATTTATTCTAATTTCGAATAAATCCCGAGCCTTCTCAAGACTATAATAAGCACATAAATTTAATCACTCACAAGCTAAGTACCAAAAACATGCAACATATCGATACTCATATATTTTTTAGGATATTACAGTTCTACCCTCCTAAAAAAAATTTCGCCCTCGAAATTTACCTGGTTAAAAGAGATGAGGATATTGTTGCCGAATTGCATCCTCAGGCTCCCACGTAGCTTCTTCCGTTCCGTGATTACGCCATGGAACCTTAACCAACGGCACAGTCTTCTTTCTTAGAACCTTAACATCGCGGTCTAAGATTTTCACTGGTTCCTCTTCGAAAGACAAGTCTGGCCTTAACTCCACTTCTTCTACCGGTACTATGTGAGACGGATCCGATCTATAACGCCTCAGCATAGAAACATGGAAAACACTATGAATCGACTCAACTCGGAGGTAATTCAAGGTGATAGGCCACTTTGGTCCTACACGCTTCACACACACGCGATGCGGTCCAATGAACCTAGGGCTCAACTTGCCCTTCCTTCCAAATCGAAAATCTTCTTCCAAGGTGAGACTTTCGAAAGACACGATCTCCCACCGTAAACTCAATATCTTTACGCTCGGATCCGTATACGACTTTTGTCTATCCAAGCTTCCTTTAATGGCGCTTTCGAATCACCTTTACTTTTCTTCTTAGTCTCGGATATCACGGACCCAACAACTGTCGTTCCCCAATTCAGTCCAACAAGTAGAGTACGACACCTACGACCGTATAACGCTTCATAGGGCGCCATTTGGATCTTTGGATTGGTAATCGTTAGTATACGCGAACTCGATAGCGGTAGAAAATCCTCTCAACTACCTCTGAAGTCGATCACACGACCTCGTAACATGTCTTCCAAAATCTGAATTACTCTTTTCGGTGGCCATCGATCGAGGATGAAAAGCCGTCTTGAAGTTTAACTTTGTTCCCAAAGCCTCATGTAAAGCTTTCCAAAATCGTGATGTAAACCTAGGGTCCCTGTCCGATATGATAGACACTTTGGTACCCCATGCAACCTCACTATCTCGAGATACATACTGTTTAGCCAATTTTTGCAGTGAGAAATCCGTCTGGCGGTAGAAAATGAGCGATCTTCGTCAATCGATCTACTACTACTACCACCCAGAATCTTTCTTAGTAGGTGTTAAGGGTAACCCACTAACAAAATCCATCATTATCCGCTCCATTTCCATAGAGGAATCTTTACAGGTTGCAATAAACCCGATGGTAATTGATGTTCGCCTTCACTTGTTGACAAGTCAAACACTTTCCCACAAAATCGGTAACCTCCCCGCTTTAATCTTGGCCACCAATCACGCTCACGGAGATCCGATACATCTTATTTCCTCCGGGTGCATAGCATAAGGGCTACTATCGCCTCCCGTAGAATCATTTGTCTCAAATCTGAATCCATGGGCATACAAACTCTTCCACGAAAACACAGCACGCCATCCTTATTCATTTCAAAGTCTCCTATTATACCACTTTCAACTTGTTGCAATAAAGGACCCAACTTTTCATCTGATAATTACTTTTCCTTGATTTGCTCCAACCACAGAGGCTTCACCTGAAGTTTCGCTAGCAGACTGCCATCCTCATACAAACTAAGATGAGCAAACATTGCTCTCAACTCCGATACAACCTTACGACTCAACGCCTCTGCCACAATGTTAGCCTTTCCAGGATGGCACTCGATTGAGAAGTCATAATCCTTTAACAACTCCACCCATCTCCGTTGTCTCAAGTTCAACTCCTTTTGGGTAAGGAGGTACTTAAGACTCTTATAGTCCGTATAAATGATTGACTTCTCACCGTAGAGATAGTGCCTCCAAATCTTTAAAGCAAACACCACCGCATGACTAACTCCAAGTCATGAGTAGGATAGTTAACCGTGCGGCCTTTAAGCGGCGAGAAGCATAAGCCACCACTTTTCCATTTTGCATCCGTACACATCCTAAACCCGTGTGTGACGCATCACGATGAAACTATAAACTCTTTTCCAACCTCGAGTTGAATCGATCTTGGCGCTTAGTCAAAATCTTCTTGATTTCTCGAAACTTTCTTGTTGTTTATCGGTCCAAACATACGGTACTCCCTTTCATAATGACTTAGTTAGGGTGCGGCAATCAACGAAAACCCCTCAACAAAGCGTCTATAGTAACCGACCAAACCCAAGAAACTCCGAATCTCAGCCACTGACTTTGACGGTTTCCAATCCAATACTGCCTCAACCTTCCGAGGATCAACTCTTATTCTTTCGGCTGACACCATATGACCCAAGAAAGTCACTTCCTTCAACCAAAATTCGCATTTACTGAATTTGGCATAAAGTTGCTTATCTCGCAAAATTTGCAACACAATGCGCAAATGTGAGTCATGCTCTTCTTCATTCCTCGAATATACCAAGATATCACTATGAACACCACTACGAACCGATCTAGATAAGGTTGAAAGACTCGATTCATCATGTCCATAAATGCAGCTGGTGCATTGGTCAAACCAAACGGCATAACCAAAAACTCATAACTTCCATAACGAGTTCGGAATGTCGTCTTATGAATATCTGCCTCTTTCACCTTGAGTTGATGATAACCCGATCTTAAATCAATCTTGGAGAAAACTGAAGCTCCTCTAAATTGATCAAACAGGTCGGCGATTCTCAGTAATGGATACCTATTCTTGATCGTCAATTTATTCAACTGCCTATAATCAATGCACATACGCATCGACCCATCCTTCTTCTTGACGAACAATACTGGTGCTTCCCACGGAGACACACTCGGTCGGATAAATCCCCGATCTAACAATTCTTGAATTTGGGCTTTAAGCTCCGCTAACTCCTTCGGCGCCATTCTATAAGGAGCAATGGACACGGAGCGTGCCCGCAAAAGCTCAATGCCAAACTCTACTTCTCGATCTGGAGGTAAACCAGGAAGTTCTTCAGGAAAGACATCTGAAAATTCTTTCACCGTTCTCACACCTTCCACCGATAGTTCCTTGAAATCCAAAGCACTAATAAAGGCTAGAAATGCTCCATACCCTTTGCGCACCAACTTTTCTGCCTTCAAAGCAGATACCACATTTGCCAAAAAGTTCCTTTGCTCGCCTATCATTACTACCTCCTCATCATCCACAGTCGTTATTGACATCTGCTTTTCGGCACAATCCAATTGCGCCCGGTGCTTCACCAACCAATCCATGCCCAAAATAAGATCAAACTCGCCGAAAGGCAATTCCATCAAGTCCGCCAAATATATTTCTCTTTGAATTTCCAAGGGCACGTCTCTAAACAATTTATTCACAATTACAGAGTGTCCTAAAGGACTAATTCATTGTCATCTCCCTATCGGTAATCTCGGATCTAATATTGGGTTTCGGATATGGCACTAGCAACATATGAGTGGGTAGACCCGATATCTATCAAAGCAGTAACAGGTACATCAAAGATGAAGAACGTACCAGTTATCACATCAGGTGCATCGCCATCTTCCCGATGCCTAACCGCATAGACCAACCCCGGTTGTTTTGCCTCCGCGTTACCTCTGAAGCCATTACCTCGACCCGGTGTACCTTGACCATGTTTGTTACCATTACCACCGCGACCCGATCCACGACCTCTCGGTGGCTGCTGAGTGCCTCTAGCTGGCTGAGCATCAAGGTTACGAGCTTCCTGATTCGTATCAGACCGTCGAGGGCAATTCTTATACTGATGATCCTTGGAACCACATTTATAGCAAGCACCAATTTTCCTCCAGCATTCCCCGGGGTGTCGCTTCCCACAGTCAGCACAGTCTCGACTTTGATTGGTAACCACAGGCGCTCTAGCTTGAGCTGGCTCATCATTTTGAGGCCTCTTTTGAAACCTTTTAGCAGAACCCGAATACTTAAAATCCCTCTTGCCTCTGACTCTTTCCCGGTTCTGGCGTTCTGAGTTCTTAGCCTCTTCGGCTATCTTGGCTTTCTCCAGAAGCGAGGCAAAAGTCCTTACTTGTTGTGGGGCTATCAATACCCGCAACTCATCATTCAGCCCATCTTCAAAGCGTACATAATGCTCATGATCAGTCGGCACTATTGTGCGAGCATATCGGCTCAAACGAAGAAATTCTGCCTCGTAAGCTGCCACCGTCTTATTTCTTTAAACTAAATTCAAGAATTCCTTCCTCCGGGCATCTACATAACTTGTCCCAACGCACTTCCCTTGAAAAGTAGCTTTGAAGAAATCCCAAGTAACCAATGCAGCCTCGGTGCCTTCTCGAACAGTAAACCACCATTGATACGCCTCATCCCTTAACAAGGACACAGCTCCTCTTAGCTTCTGCTCGACGGTGCACTTTAAATCTTCCATAATCCGCTCTACAGCCTCGAGCCAATATTCTGCAACATTCGAAGCTACACCGGAGACACCTCTAAAAACCTCGGCACCACTTGATTTAAGTCGCTCCAAAATTGATCCATGAACTGCTGGACCAGTTCTAGTCCCAGCAACCCTCTCTAGGACTCGCAACATTGCTTGAGTCAAAGCATTGTCCTCTCTCGTATGGTCATGTGATCCACTCTCACTCTCGGGTGATGCAGGTGCATCCATTTCCGGCATATAACCCGACGCTTCAGTTGCACCCCTAGCACCTCGTCCTCTACCACGGCCACATCTACCACGTCCACGACCACGTCCTCTAGTGCTCATAATGACTAATTCGATTTAATCTGATTACAAGTTTTATGAATCCGAATACTATTTCAGTGTTTATTAACGATATTTTATGAAATATAAGAGGTAAAGTTGTTTTTGCAATCACGTCCTATAGTCCCAATCCCTACCGTTTTCAACACCTAAAACTAAAAGTTCTAGAGTGTTCCTATGTTCATATCACAATAATAAACATTTAATATACAAATACTTACTTGGCTTGGTGTCGGATGCTCGTGGTGCCATAATACCTTTAAAACATCAATTCTATATATTCAAAATAGTTTTAAACAAAAGTTATTGTTGAACCCAAACCACAGCCGAGTTTTGAAACTGGCTCTGATACCATAAAATGTAACACCCCAAGCCCGGCCTATGCGTTAAGACCAGACTTGGCATGCTACACAATTCGAACATACATCTAGTCATCAATGCTTTTAATGAAAACAATTCTTCAAAACGATTTTGAAAATGGAATTTATCATAAATCGAGATTTATTTGAAAACCATGATTTTAAAACATCAGAATTTACAATTTGATTTTCAGAGAAATAATTGGTTGAAATCTTAGATTTATAAAAAGAGTTTTCACGAAATATTTTGGATTAAGTGATATTTAAGAAAAACCCCTTTTTATACGCAAGTTTAAGAAATCATTTATAAAATTTAAACAGTCCCATTTAAGTAACTAAAACATATTAAAAATCCATCTACGAATAAAAATCCATAAAATAATACTAGAGGCCTTATTACATCGCAATTGAAATAGTACTTAAATAAAAATATTTAAAAGAAGTTCAAGTTTATAAAAAACCCATCATTCGTAGTATGGCCTCCTCACAAAGTCATCCCCAGCCCAAGTCTCCATCAATAATCATTACCTGAGAAGGGTAAGAAAAATAGGGTGAGTTACTTAGAACTCAATGTGTAACCCACTTACCGTGTCCACTGGGCCAAATCCATTTAAGCATTAAATTGGGCTTGAGCCCATTTACAAAAGTACAATATATAAATCAAATATAAAAATGCATGTGATATGCAATTCCCAACCAAGCCTAATTTCCATCCGCTACACACCACCCGTACCAACCATCACACCTGTGGGGATCAAGTCAACCCACCGCACCAACACACCAATCATAGGAATTAAGCCATTTAAAATATTTGTGGAAGAGCCACCGAACTAGATTGTGACAGAGTCACCGAACTAGATTGTGTCAGTGTCACCAAACTAGAGGCATTAAGCCAATTAAAATATTTGTGGCAGAGCCACCGAACTAGATTTTGGCAATAGGCCTTTCTTCTCTTCGTCAATTATCCCAACCCATGCAGTCATGTATATATATATAATGCATAACAATATATTCATAAGGTAAATTTCAACAAAAAGCCCATATTACAAGTTATCAACTTGGCCCATTAGTCAAAATAACAATTTAACCCATTTAATGATCTAGCAATTTTGGCCCTTATATCGATCTAGCAGTCTTGGCCCACATATCGATCTAGCAATTTTGGCCCATATATCGATCTAGCAATTTTGGCCCATATATCGATCTAGCAATTTTGGCCCATTTATACACATGAGGCCCTTTTCACAATTTTCTCACTTGGCCAATTTATCAAAAATAATTCATATGGCCCAAAATATCACTTTTTAACAATATGGCCTATTAAGGGCAAATTCGTAATTTTCACAACTTTAATACCGTTTTCATGCTTCCACACCAAAAGTGCTAATAAACCGTATTTTCAAATTTTTTACCGACTTTACGATTTTATTCAAATACTTACGGCATAGTATAACCCATGAGATAAGTGTGAAGTTACACACGATTACGGTGAGTACTATACTTTCCGCTCATCGATACCTAAATATTTATCACGCTTGATTAGAACATTAATATTTAATATAAAACTATTCTAATGATAAACGATCTAGATCTTTACCTCGAAATCTCAAACAATGGCTATTTTTGATTTCTCCTCGATCGATAGTTCATAACAGATGAAGAACCATGAGCAGTCAAAGGCTCGAGAGTACGAATGACTTCAAACAATTGATTTTCGTCGGATGAGGTCCACAACTGGTGGAAAATCTCGGATTCTTTGAAAGCAGTCCTTCGTTTGAATTTAGGGGAATAAGCGGATCCACCCTCTTTCGAACACTATTAACAACCCTTTTCGACCCTATCTTAAAATCCCGAGTGATTTCCAAAGGATTCCTATATAAAAACTTTCGGTTATAACAATCCCAATGATAGTCATTGATAAAAATGAGAGTGATCAAGAATCCTTGAAGAGTTCCTTCTTACCTTGCTAGATATGATCCGAACTTGAATAACTTCAAGATGACTTTGGCGAGATGGTGATTTGGCCCTCCACTATTTCACTAAAATATAACGAAAGGAAACGTTTAATAGAATGGACGATTATCGATTTAAAGGCTCTTCCTAGGCCATCCTATAGATTCGGCCAAGGTTACCAAATAACAAAAGAAATCAAAGAAAATGATTCTTACCGATGATCCAAAGTTTGAATAGAAGAAAATGATTGAGAATAAATGTTATGAGGAATGGAAGATTCGGCTATGATTTAATGGATAGGAAAATAATTTGGCTATGGGGATGGTCACAAGCATTCGGCCATGGAAGGAAAATGAAGGAAGAATGTGTTTGAATGATAAGTAAAATGGAGAAGAAAAGAGAATAGGAGAAGAGAAAAGAGAGGAGTTTAGGAACAAATATGTATTCGGCAATGGGAAAAAGAAGAAAAAGAAATGGCTTTTTGTGTTGATAATTTGGCACTAGGAGAGAAATACAAGATGAAGCACTTGAGGGTTTTTGCAAAAATGACCAAAAGAATCAAAGCAAAGATTGTTTTCTCCTAACACAAGCACATTCGGCCAAGAGAGGAAAAGATGAGAGGAAGAAATGTTTTTGGGAGAGCAAAATGACCAAATGAAAATTCTATCAAGCTACCAAACTTTACCCAAAACTTACCATCAAAATCCGGCTCCCCCCTTTAGTCCACAAAGCCATCCAAGTTCATGGACAAAAAGGCTATTCAAATGTTTCCAAAACATAGCCCTTAAGATATGCCTTGTGTTCCCCTTCATTCCATAAGTATAGGATTTCATTTCCCCAAGTTCAAGCTTATCTTATCCAATAGTCACCTTGCCATAAAAGAAATAGTCCAACCTTACCATAAATAAGGCTTGACCGACACATGTAATCTAGGTGCAAAAATAAAAGTCACCTAAATGCTATTCATGGGATTCAAACCTCTCCCCTCAAGCAACACTCATGGCGCCAACTCCACCTTGCTACTAGCTCAACTTATGCTAGTTTTTGACACTTAATTACCTTAAGCATCAGGGTCACTTGATCCACTTCAATAAAGTGCTCATTTCTAAAATTTATTCTAATTCTGAATAAATCTCGAGCCTTCTCAAGACTATAATAAGCACATAAATTTAATCATTCACAAGCTAAGCACCAAAAACATGCAACATATTGATACTCATATTTTTTTAGGATATTACAGTTCAAGGTTTGCAGCTCCTTCAACTGGTTTAGGACTGTTCATTTCCTTATCAGATTCTTCCTCTTGATTATGCATGGCGAATTAGCTTGATTTCAAGTTCATTTGTTGACTCCTCGGTATCTAGCTTAGCTGGCTCTTCTTGCTCGCCTTGATTCAGCTCATGCACCCTCTCTACTAACCTTTCAAGATCATAATTTGTAATGCACCCTTGAACATATCGCCCCTTCAGATTTGCTTGTGTTTTAACACGGGCCCTTAAGCAAAGTGAAGTGATTAAATATGGGAAATAAGCACTTCCTGTCTTCTTTTTAGCACAATCATGAATCTCCTTGAGAATAATTTTCCCAACATTAATGGACTTTTCTATCAAGATTGCATATAACAAAAGCATCCGTTCCATCGAGATGGTGGAACTATGTGAGATAGGCATAAAACTGTAGCGAATGAAATAAAACCATACCTTTGCTACTGGTTTTAGGTATTCCCTTCGGGAAGAATGGCTCCCATACTTTCTTATAATCCATTAGGATCCCGGATTTGTCACAACATCAAGCACTTGTTGAAGAAAATCCCAATTGATATTGTTCATTATAGGGTAGTACTCACCTTCTTCAACATCAGGTAAGTTAAACAAATCATTGATGGATTCAGAAGTAAGAGTTAACTTTTTCTTTCGAACGATGACCTCAGTAGCATCTTGCATAGTCAAACTGGTATAGAATTCTCGAACTAGTTCATCATCGGGAAGTGAGCAAACATCACAAAATTGTTCCCACTTGAGAGCATTGATTTTCTTTCTAATCGGTATAGGAAGAACCATCAAATCATTATTCTTCAAGTCAAAACCTTTTTCCGGCATCATAGGTTGATGCTTGAAGATTGAATCAAATCTCTCTTTCACTTCTTCATTGATCAATATCGGGCTTTAAGGAGTAGTCTTTTAAGATCTGGTTCTTTTGCGAGACATGGTAACTTTTCCCGAAAATTAAAGTTTCTGCACAAGGGAGAAAAGAGAAATTGGCAAAGCAGGTAGAACTTGCTACGGCAAAAATCTTACAACGGCAAGGATGGTGCGGCAGTGATGACAACATCCGACAGTAATGACAGGGTGCGGTGACAACAACGGTGTGCGACAGCAACGATGGTGCTTTGGCAATTTCTTTACGGCGGCAATAAGATATTTTGGCAAAAAGGGAAGAGAACTAGGGTTTCTTTCGGGATTTGAGGTTGGCAGCACAAGAGGGAGGTTTTATGATTTTTAAGGTTTAAGCAAATTACTTTGAGGGATATGAAAAATAGTAGAATGAAGAGGTGTTTATATAGGGAAAAATTAGGGCAACTTGTAGTAAAAATTTAGCTACATTAGGGTTACTTGGGCGGCAAGTAATGGGTGTGACGGCAAGGCATGGATTTTTCCCTCCTTTTTGCTGTCTTGGGCCTCAAACTCAGACTGTATTTATAAACTTACTCAAAAAAAACTAATTAGTACTTGGGCCAAATTTGACCCCCATAAAAATTTAAAATTTGAACAAAACAAATAAAACTTAAAAATTTTAAATTTTAAATTTTAAATAGAAAATTTCTTCTTAACAAATTACATTAAATTAATTCCCAGGAAAGATTTGAGGTGTCACAGCAGTCCCGCTTAAGTTCCAATCTCCTTAGACAGAATTAATTAAATGTAATAAGTTAAGAAAATAAGTTTTAATTATTGATTTGTTTACAAAACAAGTTCATGAAATATCAAGGGTCTGTTAATTTGAATGAGGATTCAACTCGCTCAACTTCACCATCCCAGTAGTGCTTGAGACGTTGACCATTAACTTTAAACGTACCTCCGTAATTGTTGTATAATCCAATAGCTTGGTAGATGGTATAGGGTCCTTTCCATCGGGATTTAAGCTTCCCAGGAAATAACTTCAACCTTGAATTAAAGAACAAAACCCTCTGACCTTCTTTAAACTTGCGAGGTTGTATATGACTATCATGCCATCTCTTTGATCTTTCTTTACACATTTTGGCGTTCTCATAGGAAAACAACCTCAGCTCTTCCAACTCATCAAGTTGTAATATCCTTCTCTCACCAGCTTGCTTAAGATCAAAGGTCAACTGCTTCAAAGCCCAGTGAGCTTTATTCTCCAACTCTAATGGAAAATGACATGCCTTTCCAAAGACTAACTGATAAGGAGTCATTCCTAACGGAGTCTTAAATGCTGTTCGATATTCCCATAATGCATCATTGAGCCTTCGAGACCAATCTTTTCTGCTAGGGCGTACTACCTTTTCAAGGATACCTTTGATTTCACAGTTCACTCTTTCAACTTGCCCCTTAGACTGGGGGTGATAGGCAGTAGCAAGCTTGTGCTTCACATCATATTTTTCAAGAAACCACTTAAGCCATTTGTTCACAAAGTGAGAACCTTCATCACTAATAATAGCTCTTGGTGTCCCAAATCATGTAAACACATGCTTATGTAGGAATCGCATGACTACCTTAGCATCATTTGTAGGGTATGCTTCAGCTTCAACCCACTTGGATACATAGTCCACAGTAACTAAGATGTATTTGTTCCCATACGAAGAAGGAAACGAGCCTAAGAAGTCAATGCCCCATACGTCGAACAATTCAATCTCCAAAATGTTTGTCAAGGGCATCTCATTCCTCCTTGATATATTTCTGGTCCTTTGGCATTTATCACAGTTCTTCACATAAGCATAAGCATCTTTAAATAGTGTAGGCCAAAAGAACCCTGCTTGCAAAATCTTAGCTGCAATACGTGAACCACCAAAGTATCCCCCACCTGGAGATGAATGGAAATGATACAAGATCTCAGCAATCTCACTTTCAGCTACACACTTTCAGATTATACTATCTGCACACTGTTTAAAAAAAATAGATCCTCCCAAAAATAATACCGACTATCATGAAGGATTTTTTCCTTTGTTGGTATGTCATTTCTCGAGGAATTATTCCACATGCAAGATAATTGGCAAAATCAGTAAACCAAGGTGTTTCATGAATTCAACTTACCTTAAATAAGTGTTCATCTGGGAAATTCTCGTTGATAGGCACACATGATCGAGTTACCTCGTCTTGTTCCAACCTCGACAGATGATCAGCTATTTGATTTTCTACACCTTTTCTATCTTGGATCTCAAGGTCAAATTATTGGAGTAAAAGTATCCAACGAATTAGCCTCGGTTTCTCATCTTTCTTCGTGAGCAAGTATTTAATGGCCGCATGGTCAGTAAATACTGTAACTTTGGTACCTATAAGATATGAGAAGAATTTTTCAAAAGCAAAAACTATAGCAAAGAGTTCCTTTTCAGTTACCGTTTAATTGAGTTGGGCTCCCGTCAAAGTTCTACTTGCATAGTAAATAGGGTGAAACACTTTGTTTCTTCTTTGACCCATCACAGCTCCAACGGCATAATCACTTGCATCGTACATCAACTCAAAAGGTAAGCTCCAATTAGGTGTAATGATTATTGGGGTTGAGATTAACCCTTTTTTCAAATATTCAAAAGCTTCCAAACATGCTTTGTTGAAATCAAACATTGTATCTTTCTCTAACAACAAACACAACGGTTTAGAAATTTTTGAGAAATCTTTGATAAACCTTCGGTAAAAACTGGCATGGCCTAAGAGACTTCTGACCCCTTTCACATTAATTTAGGCCAGTAATCTTTCAATTACATCCACCTTTGCTTTATCGACTTCAATTCATCTATTTAAGATTTTATGCCCTAAGACAATCCCTTTCTTACCCATAAAATGGCATTTTTCCCAGTTAAGGACAAGATTCGTCTCTTCGCATCTCTTCAGTACCTTAGCCAAATTACTCAAGCAAATATCATAAGTGTTACCAAAAATAGAAAAATCATCCATGAAAACCTCAATAAAATGTTCAACCATATCAGTGAATATTGTCATCATGCATCGTTGAAATGTTGCAGGTGCATTGCATAAACCAAAAAGCATTCGCCTAAAAGCAAACATACTGTATGGACAAGTAAAGTTTATTTTATGTTGGTCCTCTGGAGCTACAACTATTTGGTTATATCCCGAATAGCCATATAGAAAACAATATAATTCATTACCTGACAGTCGATCTAACATCTGATCCATAAAAGGCAATGGAAAATGATCCTTCCGAGTGGCTTTATTCAACTTTCTATAATAAATACAAATTCTCTAACAAGTAACAGTTCTCGTTGGAATCAACTTGTTACGCTCATTTTCAACAATCATTATTCCACCTTTCTTCGACACACACTGCATCGGACTTACCCACAAACTATCTGAAATAGGATAGATGATTCCTGCATCTAACCATTTGATCACTTCCTTTCTCACAACTTCTTTCATAATAGGATTGAGCCTCCTTTGCCCATCAATTCGAGCTCTTTCACCTTCTTCTAAAATAATTTTATGCATGCAAAAAGAAGGAATTATACCTTGAATATCAGCTATGGTCCAACCAATTACTTTCTTTAGAACAGCAATTAGTTGCCCCTCTTGATCTTTCGTCAGTTCTGCTCAAATAATCACAGGCAAAGTGGAACAGTCACCTAAATAAACGTATTTCAAATGGGAAGGAAGTACATTTAGTTTGAGTTTAAGTGGTTCTTCAATTGACAACTTGGGTTGCCCAAATTCTCTGATTTCTAACTCCAACGGCTCAAACCGTGTGGATTGAATAAAATTTCTCGGATTGGCTTCCATCAAAGCCATGTTTTCTTCACCTTCTTCATCCTCCAAAAGGTCAAGACCTAATGCTTTCTCCAATGGATCTTCTTCAAAATTGCTTTCCATGGAAACTAAGGTTTCTTCCATAACTGAACACTCTTCTGCCAGATCGGGAAATTTCATCGCTTTAAGAATGTTAAAGGTTACCTGATCGTCTTAAACTCGCATGATGAGTTCACCTTTCTGTACATCAATTAACGTTCTTCCCGTGGCTTAGAAAGGTCTCCCAAGGATGATTGGCACTTCCTTATCTGCTTTAAAATCTAAGAAAATGAAATCAACAGGAAAAATAAATTTATCGACTCTTAACAAAACATCCTCGATCTTTCCCTCGGGATATGCTAAAGATCGATCCGCTAGCTGAAGCGTCACAGTTGTAGATCTTACTTCAACTATCCCTAGCATCTTCAAAATAGACTTAGGTATCAAGTTGATACTCTCTCCTAAATCACACAAATCTTTACCACAGTAAGATTCACCAATGTTACAGGGTATAGTAAAGCTTCTTAGGTCCTTCAATTTCGATGGTAGTTTGTTCTGCAAGAACGCACTGCACTCATTTGTCAAGGCAACAGTCTCATACTCACTCAGTCGTTTCTTCTTGGACAGTATATCCTTCATAAACTTCACATAATTCGGCATTTGTTCTAAGCCTCCACCAACGGGATATTGATGTGTAACTACTTCAGAACATCCAAAAACTTCTTGAATTGCACCTTATGTTTCTGCTTGTGTTGCTACAATCTTTGTGGATATGGAGGTGATGGAACTTTCGGTTGAATCGGACAACTCTTCTGAGTAGGTAAATCTGCATCCAAAGAAGATGTTAAATTATCTCAATTCACTAAGTTAGGATTTACCTTGTCAGTCTTTGCAGATTTTGATTCCTTTGGTATAGGAATTTCAACATCTGGTTGATTCTTCCCAACGGGCATATCTTCGACATCAATCAATCGGGGTTCCAGAATTTTACCACTTCGCAATGCCACTGCCTTGATATGTTCTTTACCCAAATTTCTTGGATTCTTAGTATTGCTCGGCAAGGTTCCTTGCGGTCTATTATGAAGCTCCGTAGCTAACTGACCCATTTGGTTTTCCAAATTTTTTAGTGTTGCTGCTTGGCTTTGGATCAAAGCATCATTCCTTGCCATGTACGCTTTCAACAAGTTCTCCAAACTATTTGATGCCTCAGCTTGAGGTGGTTTTGGAGCTTACTGATTAAACCCATGAGATTGGTTGGGTCTATGCTACAATAGGTTGTTGTTCGGTCCATTTCATTGGTTGCTCCAAGAAAAGTTATGATGATTACTCCATGAAGGATTGTAAAAGTTGGACTGGGGTCCTTGTCCACTCCTATTTTGATGTTGGTTCCCCACATAGTACACTGAATCAGGATTTGATGGACAATTCTCAAAAGAATGACCTTCCCCATAGTACACACAGGAAACTACTTCAAACGGACTTGGTGGCTGAGCTGCAAAATTTTTAGTGCTATTAGCGGTAAACTGTTTTAACATAGAGAAAATAGACGATACCTGGGCTGATAACGAAGTGAGGGCTTCAACTTCATGAACTCCGGCTACACGTCTTCCTAAAGCTGTTCGATTTGTTGGCCATTGATAGTTATTACTCGCGATCCTCTCGATAATCTCATAAGCCTCATTATAAGACTTAGACAAAATTACACCATTCGCAGAAGCATCTACCATCAATCTTGTATGTGCATTGAGACCATTATAGAATGTCTGCAACTGGATACAATGAGGAATCCAATGATGAGGAGACTTACGAAGTAACTCCTTGAATCGCTCCCAAGCCTCAGACAAAGACTCGTAATCCAATTGTTGGAAAGTTGTGATCTCGTTCCTCAACTTAGCGTTTTTGCTAGGCGGGAAATACTTAACCAAAAATCTCTCTGCTAATTCTTGCCATGTAGATATGGAACTTGGTGGCAATGAATTGAGCCATGCTCGTGCTCGATCTTGCAACAAGTACGGAAACAACTTCAACCTCAGTGCGTGTTCAGTCACACCAGCTATCTTGAATGAATCACTCACCTCCATAAACAATCAAAGGTGGAGATGTGGATCTTCCGTGGGCATACCACTGAATTGGCCCACCGTTTGGAGCATTTGAAACATAACTAGTTTCAATTCAAATTGGGTTGCCTCAATAACTGGCCTTCTAATTCCTGGATTTAACTCACTGAAAAGTGGCACAGCATATTGTCTGATGCATCGATCCCTATCATCGGCAATGAGGATGGGATTTCATACACGATCAGCTTCATTAACTTGGTCTTGATTCTGATTTCCAAGGTCCATCTCGACTTGTCTTTGAGCTGTTCATTCACGTCTTCTTTGTTTGAAAGTTCGCTCAATTTCGGGGTCTACAGGGAGTAAATCAATAATCCGATCTATGCTCATAAACCCCTCAAAAGAAAATCAAAAAAAAAAAAGAATAAGTTAGTAATGTTAGAAATAAACCAAATTGGAAGTAAATAATTTCATAGAAAAAATGATTATGGCAACAGTTAACAATCCCCAACAACGGCGCCAAAAACTTGTAACACGTAGGTTTGTGCAAGTGTACACAGTCGTTATCAAGTAATAAGTAAGTATCGCGTTATCGTCTCCACAAGGATTGTATTTGTGCTAAGTCACTTAATTTGTAAAATTATATTAACAATTTGGTAAATAAAAACAAAATATGATTGAGAAGTGATGATTAAAATTAAATATATTAAACTAAATGCAATGATCCCTAATGCAGATTATCCTAAATATGCAAACTATATGAATGAAATAGTATAACACCCCTTACCTGTGTTCGATGCCAGAATAAGGTATGAGGCATTACCGGACTTAAACACAAGCAAACATACAAAACTGAGACGTAATTTCCATCCAAATTTAAAACTTTTCACATACACTCATATCGTCCCTAAAATGAGCCTACGAGGCCCAAAATATACATTCACAGTAGTTCGGCACAAAACCGAGAATTTTAGAAAATCATACAACACTTAGAAAATTTTTCACTAAAATAGGGGTCACACGCCCGTGTGGTCCAGGGGACACACTCGTGTGACCCTTAGACACACCTGCGCTACAGGCCGTGTTAAAAATAGGGTGCTCTCTGACTTGTGCCACACGGCTGTGTGACACGCCCGTGTGCTAGGCTGAGTGGTCGATTTGATTTTCATAATTTTTCATAAAATAGGTGCAGACTTCACACGGCCAGGGCACACGCCCGTGTTCGAGGCCGTGCCGTCCACACGGCTGAGACACATGCCCGTGTGCTCGATACTGAGCATTCTGTTTTACAACAATTAAGGTGCAGGGGATACACGGCTGAAACACATGCCCGTGGGGCAGACCATGTGTCACACACGGCCTAGACACACGCCCGTGTGCCTACCCGTGTGGACAAAAATAAGGCTATTTACCAAGTCATTTTGTCACCCTTCCATATAGAAACCTACACAACAACAAACAACACCAATTCAAGCATATACATAAAACCAAATCAACCACAAACAAGATATCAATACATCATTTACACCTACTAACATCTATCATGCATAAACATCACATATCTTCTTTTCCATTCAAGCCAATTCCATCTTCACGATAGGCATCATCACATAAACATACCAATGACTAATAAAATTAATATTAGCCAACTTCCAATGGCCATATACAAAATGAATCATTAACCATTACAATGCCAACACATTTAGGCCAAAACATTTATGACACATAACAAAATGACCAAGCCCCTATACATGCCATAGCTCAAAATATTAAAATCAATGGTACCCAAAATATTGAGTTGATAGTGTGAATGGATCTCCGACAGTTTTCGATCCCCAAGATGGCTTGGTGACACTATAAGACAAGGGAAAAGAAAGGGGATTAAGCTATATAGCTTAGTAAGTTCCTATGCAAATAATAAGCGTTATAATCACACATGTATCATACAAATAAACATGATGAACTTGGCATATATAGTATCAAGATCTTCTAATCATAACTTACTCATTCATAACCTTACCGAGGGATTCATCACATATCGAGCTCATTAGTAAATGAGTTTTACGTACGTACCTTTACCAACTCGCAAATTAATCATAACCTTTCACAACTTTGACATACTCGTTGAATTTTCCCGTTGAACCACTTGGAATACTAAAGGATACTCGGGAATCTCGCATACACAATACTATACCAATGCCATATTCTAGATATGGTCTTACATGGGATCTCATATCGATGCCAATATCCCAGCTATGGTCTTACACGAAGTCTCGTATCGATGCCATATCCTAGATATGGTCTTACACGAAATCTCAAATAACCCTAATGTCATAACATTCGTATCCTACCTATTCCTAAGGTTCAACTGGGATTTCTCACTTGTTAAACTTTATTGATTACATCCAAGGAGTCAATCATAATTCATACAATATTAAAGAATTTAAAACATAAATAAAACAATGCATTATTTACATACGAACTTACCCCGGTACAAAAATAGTAGAAATGGACCTAATCGTCAAACACCTTGTTTTTCCCCCGATCTAGGTCCGAACCTCATTTCTCTTGATCTATAATAGCAAATTTAGCAAATTTATTATCCACATTTCTCAATTCAGTCAAAAAATCATATTATGGAAAAATTACATTTTTCCCCCAAACTTTTACATTTTTACATATTAGTCCCTAGGCTCGTAAAATGAAATCTATTCGATTTCTTCAAGACCCAAGCCTAGCTGAACCTCTTTCATGCTTATAACAGCTCACATTTTTCATTAAATCAGATTTTTACTACCCATTTTACAACTTTTTACAAAGAGGTCCTTTTTAGGTATTTTCATGAAAAATCACTTAGTAAAAATTGTTTATCTAACATTAAACTTGCATAATCTACCATTAAACATCAAAAAACATACATGTATAACATGGTTCAAACTCTAGACATCAACCATAACTCAAATTAATGGTAGAAATAGATAGATCGGATGATAACGACTTCAAAAATGTAAAGAGCATTAAACACGGGGCTAGGATGTACTTACAATCAAGCTTGGAAGTTGAAAAAACCCTAGCTATGGTGACCTTCTAATTTTCGGCTATGGTGAGGAAGATGGACAAGGATTTTGGCTTGATTTTTGGTTTTTAATTCATTTAATTACCAAATGACCATAATACCCTTCACTTAAAACTTTAAATTTTTATCTCACCATGTCCATTTTTGTCCACTAATTTATCCAATGGTTTAATTACCATCTAAGGACCTTCAATTTAAAATTTCATAGCAATTGGACACCTCTAGCATGTAGAACTCAACTTTTTCGCTTTTTTACAATTTAATCCTTTTTGCTAAATTGAGTGTTCAAAGGTCAAAATTTTCGAACGAAATTTTCACGCAATCATTTCGTAAAACTGTAGACCATAGAAATGTAATAAAAATAAACTTTACTACGTCAGATTTGTGGCCCCAAAACCACTATTCCGACTAGACCCAAAATCGGGCTGTTACAAATAGATTTTAGCAAAATTAAACACAATATGCAACAATTATAACATAAATAAACTAGGAAAATTACTTTAATTAAACTCAATTTATTATCAACATGCTTAATAACATTCGGAAAAGCATTCCATGGCAACTCGATCTTTCATGAGTTTGGAAACCACATTAGGTCCTTTCGAAATCCTTTACTTAGTAAATACGCATTTTGCTGATCCTTATTTACTAAGGGTTTCTTAGCATTCGTGTGAGGTAACAAGGACGTGTTAGGTTTGAAACAGTTACTAAGGGTTTCTTAGCATTCGTGTGAGGTAACAGGGACGTGTTAGGTTTGAAAGCAGTTTAATCACACAAATCTAAAAACTATGCGAGATATGAGCTTGGTCAGAGTTGTTATGCAACCTGCAATTTAATCGGGTTAGGATCTAAATTGAGCATGCACATTTCAATTATGTGTCCACTAGTCGTCGTCTGGTCAGGATCGCTCAGCTAATTCAGGTGCATTTTAATCACGTATGAATGAAACACAGACTTGATTTTAATTGAAAACATGATCGATTGAGGCATAAACATTATAAGCATGAATCAAATAAATTTTATTTAATCAAAGCAATCTTCCTAGCGTAAATAAAATTAAGCTAACATTGTTGTAAACAAGAACAAAGAACACATAGCAAACATTATCAAATTAAATTAAAGAAAGGAAAGATTAAACCCAAATCAAAGTGGCTGTCACCCAAGACTCCAACTGACTAGGCTCCTTCGCTCCTTTGCTTTGCACCTTTGCTGATGGCTCTCCAAGGTGGCCGACCAAGGGCTCTTTAAGAGGCTTAATTACTAAAATCTCTATGAAGGGATGATGCTAGGCGTGGGGAATGAAAAATTCTTAGGAGAATTGAGAGAAAAGAGAGAATGATGAAGGATGAGGGATGATGAATGAATAAATGAGGGGGTCTTATTTGTAGGTGAGGAGAGGAGGATAGTTTGCTAAAAATAGGAGGTTCCATCTCTTCAAGCATCTTCAAAGGGTGGCCGGCCATGAATTGAGGAAATTGAGCTGATTTTTGCTTTATTTTTGCTCAATTTAATTGCCACAACAACTCAGGACTGAGACTCGGTCAAGTACAAATCTTCAGGAAAATCTCTAATTTCTTCAACATTGCAAGGACCTTGTCCAATTAAACCAAAAAGTGGTTTATGTGGACAGCCAAGTGTAGCTGAAAATTGGGTTGACTTGGTCTCCAATTCGGACGGTTTTGTAATCCAACAAAGCTATCAGACCTATCCAAACTAAATCAATAAATTAGAGGACCAAAGAATAAAATTTATCCAATTTAAATAATTAATTATAACCCAAATTATTAATGAAATATCTAAAAATGAATATTTAAATATAATTTTATATTTTATTATTTAATTTAATCATGCATGGCCCACTTCATGTCTTAAAAATATAATATCCTCAATTTAATATAAAATAAGCTATTTTATGCATGAAAACTATATAATAAAGCATAAAATCACATTTTAATAATTTCTATGTCCTAATTTCATATTTTCACATATTTCATTAATTTATTAAACAATTACTTAGTTTTAACAACAAATTTAAGTAAAAAGGTGATAAATTATATAGGAAAAGTCCTATATATTTTTCCGTTTAGAATGAGTTAATTCCATATTGCGTCCAGAATTGTCACCGCATCTGACAGCTGTCCGGATAAGAACTAAAAATGCGTGAGCTATCCAGTCTGGTATAACCAACCTATACGTACAAGGACAGAATAATTCTAAGGAAAGGACACATGTACTATTGGAGGAGGACATAAAAGGTTGACGTGAGAAGAAAAATAGAGGGGGAGAGCTTTTTCTTGACCATCATCTTCTTCATCCTACCTTGAAGCTTCTAGCTATGGCAGCTTAAGCCTCTCACGGGTGAGCCAACATGAAAATTGATGCATATTAACTTCTGACGAGGAGACCTAAGTGCGAGACAAGAGAGAATAGAGAGATTCAGTCAAGTTGTCTAGGAATAGTATTATCTACTCATTTCTTTCTTATTTCTTTCTAAATGCTGGTGATTACTCTCTATTTTCTGTTTGTATGGAAGTACACATGAATTCTTGGTTAAATGTTATCTTATTCAATCTTGCTTTTATTGTTTAATCTTGGGGTTTGAATGTTTCTTAACACGGAAGTGTTATTGCAGTCACTGACACTGGAAAATGCAGTGACAGTTCGAGCCAACAAGCATTACAATGAAAGTTGAGTGAGGATGTAACACCCCTCACCCGTATTCAACGCCGAAATAGGGTTACGGAGCATTATCGAACATATCACACATTTAACCATACATTTCTAATACATTTTCAAATTTTATATAATCATCAATCAACAACATTCATATTGTCCCTAATACGAGCCTACGAGGCCCAAAACATGCATTTGGAGTGGTTCGGGACTAAACTGATAACTTTAGAAACTTTTAGAATCACTTAGAAAATTTTCCCAAAAATAGGGGACACACGCTCGTGTGGCCCGGCCGTGTGTCTCACACGGCCAAAGACACGCCCGTGTCGCAGGCAGTGTGGACATTCGAAATGAGAGTACATGGCCGTGTCCCAGCCCATGTCTGACCCCGTGTAACTCTCTGACTTGGGTCACACGGCCAACACACACGCCCGTGTGACTAGCCCGTGTGCCCTAAAAATTGCAAAACACGCCCGTGTACCAGGCCGTGTTCTAGGCCGTCCCAAACTTGTAGGGCATACTGATTTATGCCACACGGCCAAGTCACACGCCCGTGTGTGAGGCTGTGTGGAGCAACTGACTTGGTTTCTATTTCAACACCAGGGGACACACGGCCGTGTAACATAACCGTGTGTCACACACGGCTGAGACACACACCTGTGTCTCTGCCCGTGTGGACAAAAATAGGCTATTTACTGGGCCATTTTGCCACCCAAATTGCACAAACCTACACCAAACCAAATTGCAGAATTCATGGCATAAAAATAGGCATACAAACCAACTAATTCAAGCCCAAATCATGCCAACTTAATTTTATTATCCACAATAAGCACAAGTCACAAAATATGCCAATCCATCTATACCAAATTTACATATACATTTCAACTAAGTAAACATTTCCAAACATGTATCATTATGCTCAAATTCACAAGCATATATCTTCTCTAATTTCAACCATTTGACAACCACAATACCTACTATCAATAAGCATCACAAAACCAACCTCAATCACATAATATAAGCCATATGCACATACATATATATACACAACCAAACCAAGCAAATTAAGCCAACTTTCATGGCTATATATACAAACCAAACCATGGACATTTTCAAGCCAATTCAAATGGCTAAATTCATTATCAACTTATATACCAAAATGACCCAAGTTCCTATACATGCCATATATTCCACAAACATAGATTCAAAAGTACCAAAATGATAGCTTGATAGTGTGATGAAGTCTCCGACGATCCCCAAATCCGAGCTAGCTTTGAAATCACTATAAAACACGGTAAAATAAACAAAGTAGGCTTTATAGCTCAATAAGCTCGTATGAAATAAACTCAATGTAATGATAAATACACAATTCAACAAATTGAATACATCAATATGTAGCTCATATTAACTAACAAACCTTTCACATCCTTAAATCATAAGATTATATGCAAACTTCACAATTTCTTCGATTTAAAGCTTATACAGTTCATGTACATACCTGTACCATCTCGTATCAATCTCATACTCAACCACGTCTTTCATTTACCCATTGAACCATTCGGAATACTATCGGATACTCGAAAAACTCGCACCGAAGTGCCACATACATAGCCAATGCTATCTCAATCTCATATCACATATATGCTCACTCTCGAGCTATCGATAGGCCTGCTCACACAAGCTGTCAAGTAACCGCAACACATGCCGGTATACTCAGCCATCGGTAGGACGTACAGGACCAACATCCGGATCACATAATCACAATAACCCCTAATGACATGTCATTGGTATCCTAATCTATTCCTAAGGTTCAACCGGGATTTCCAATGCCAAATCATCGTCAAATCATGGTCGAACATGCCCGTAGTCTCGTATTCACATTTTATGCAATATCAAAGCATTTAAAATACATTTATAATGAAACTTATTACATACGAACTTACCTCGAATGTAAAAATGACAACACGAGTCAACTATTCTGAAACCTTGTTCTTTCCCTAATCTAAGTCCGTATTTCGCCTTTCTTGATCTAAATATAATCAAAATTAACTTATTTAATCATCACTCTATTCAATTTAGTCCAAAAATTCACATTAAGGCACTTTTACACATTTTCCCCTAATATTTCACATTTTTACAATTTAGTCATTATTTCATAAAATCACAAATTAATGCAATTTAATACCAACCCATGCTAGCCAAATTACAAATAGGTCCCTAGCAGCCCATATTTTTCATTAGTTTCACATTTTAACCACAAAGTTTTCATATTTCTCAATTAAATCCCTAATTTGCATTTTCACTAAAAATCACTTAAAAAAACTTGTATAACTATCATCAAGCATTCATAATCCATCATTAAACATAAAAATATACACATATTTATCAATGGAAAAACCCTAAACCTTTAACAATTTTGCAAATTAGTCCCTGGGCTAGCTAGATTAAGCTGCAACGATCTCAAAAACATAAAAATCATTAAAAACGGGACAAAAACGAACTTCCATGCACAAGGAGACTAGGCCGAATGCTTCAAGCTATTTTCATGGTTTTTCTATGCCCTAATTTCGGTAATGAAGATGATGAATACATAAAATGGCTTTTTTGTTTTATTAATTTATCATGTAATTATCTAATTACTTAATTAACCTTAATATATAACCTTTAGAACATTAAAATTGATGTCCATCTTCGTCCACTCATATTAACAATGGTATATTTACCATATAAGGGCCTTCACTTTAATAAACCATAGCTATTAGATACCTTTAGCTAATAGAACACAAGTTTTACACTTTACGTAATTTAGTCCTTTTTATCAAATTGACTAATCAAACGATAAAAATTCTTAACGAAATTTTCACACAAACATATTATCATGTTGTAAACCTTAATTTAATAATAAAATAATTATTTTGACTTCAAATTTGTGGTTCCAAAACCACTGGTCCGATTTGACTAAAAACGGGATGTTACAGAGGATTAGAGGAATTTAGTCCACTTGTTCTTAATAGTTCCATATTGCCATCATCGGAAGGTGGGGTTAATGTGCATGTTTAAGTCTCAAATTAAATAGAGGAGTGACGCTTCGTAAGATATATATTGAAATTTATTGCCTCGACAATCACCTATCCTTTTATACCTTGTGAGCACTTAGTATTCTGCTGAAGATTCATGTTGGGCATCCCAGTTTATCATTATCATATTTTATTTTATTGTTTTCAAGTTGTTTCTCCGAAAACTACCTTCACAATTTATCTCGTTTCTATCTAGTTATTGCACCGACATCAATAGACAAAAGACAACCATCCATGTGGGATCGATATCCGATAGACTCACATCTGCCTATTATACTTGCATCGACAGTGTACGCTTGCACATTATTGCTGTGACATTAAATAGCCGATCACTTGAACTAATTCTAACATTGTTTGATATATCATTTTCATTATTTAACATTATTAAAACACGAATCATCATAATTTTCAACATGATATCATTAAAAAAAACATATACATACCTAACATCATACCACCCATTTTCAAGGTCATCAAAACAAAGTGACACATTTCATACCATCAATCATCACTAACAATTCCTTAAGCCTAGCTACTTAACAAACTTATGTAAGGAAAGCAAATTAGGCTAGCACAAATTGTAAACGTAACCATCACACGTCATATGCCTTTTCCTTCCCTTTTCTTTGAAGATTCGATTACATCTTTTGATATGATACATCAAACAATCATTAAGACAATGTTAGCTTCACACATTGAAACAAAGAAATCAATGAAATCAAACATGAAATGAATAGCCTCAACTTGACACCTAAAACCCTAACATTTGAATTTCAAATAACTTGAAATTCTCCCATTCAAATTTAATTTCTTCAATAAATGTTCTAGGTTTGAAGCAACCCAAAACACACATTGAACTCAAGATCTTTACTTTCACTCTCTAGAATCTCTTAGTATTCAACAAAGGTAACTTAAGTAACCATTAACAAGAATTTGTTCTAACTTCATTTCTAGCTTACCCAACTATTATAAACTCCTTCCTACCAAGAATGATATCTAAAGACAACTAAAAATTACAAAACTCCAAGCTTTTTCTGATTTGATAAATATATTCTTACATTGAGAAAACTAAATAATAATTTCAAATAAAATGTTTCAATGTTCATTAATCATGCAGTAGTGAAAGAAAACACTTAAAACTGTTGAAACCTTGAAGAGATCAAAATGTAGTGGAAAAGTATGAGAGAAAACCTAAGGAAAGTTTTAAGAAAGTTTGATGAAAGATAAAGAAAAATGGTTGAGGAAGAAAACATTTGTTTCTTTCATAACATGAAAATGAGTTATTTGATTAAATAGGCTTGGTTTAATTGCAAAATAAAAACTAATAATTCTATAAATTACATTTTTTAATATTTACACATTAAACCCTCAAATTTTGCTACCTAGATAGTTTCATCCCTAAAACTTAATGACTAAACTCTCTAATAAATTACTTAGTTATTCTCTTCTCTATTTCTCTTCTTGCCCTTAATAACCTCTCGGTTTAATTTACCAAAATGGCTCGATTTAAAAATTTGGCTCCAAAAATCAAATATTTCAACACCAATGAAAAACTGGTTGTTACAACTTCAGTTATTTAATTAAAATCAATTAAATAATAATTCAAAGAAATTAATTTAATCTCTAAGTCATCTCTTGTTCATAGCAATAAAACACATTCATTGCAGATAATGACACATGCGATCTATTTCTTTAATTCATCATTTTCAGTTATTCATCATATCGGTTCAAATGCAATCTAGATATGGTTGTGTTGAGCTAGTAGATGGATCGATTGGACATATATAATTAGGGCTCAAATAATTTGTAATTATTTTTTAACTCTTGTTTCTATTAATTAATACATTATTTAGTCATGGAGTCAGTCCACTAAAAATACCATGACTAAACTCTCCCCATTATATACCATTACAAATGCAACTTAATTTATGCTCGTCTAATGACCTTGTCATATGTATGTTACCCTCATAGGATATCCTTAATCTCTTGGGGTTAATTTTTTCACCCAATATAATCTTATCTCACGATAACCATTACATCTTCCTTCATGCAAAAATCAGTTCCTAACATATAGTAATTAAATCAATCGTCCTAGACAAATGACCCGTGACCATGTTATTTTTTCATCTATCGTGTAATGCCTATGAGAGGATACCATTTACATTCTATTGGGTTATGAATTTCACTATTGCAAATGAAGCCATGTTATGAAGAAGTCTATACCCGATGTACCAGCTTTTGGCTCTATAACATGTTGAACTCAGGCTTTCAATACATCAAATTATACGAGTCACACACACATAGTTAGTCATTTACCCAGGATTGAGGTAAGACACACTATAAACGTCAGAAGTGAATAAATCCATAAACAAATCTAGGATAAATTCAACTTGGGTCATATTAGTGTAGAAAATCACACCTATGTCTCTATCTTCTGGGAGTCATCAGCTCCGATAAACAAGATATCTCCCCATTGGATTTGATAGACAACATAATAGGCCTTAAATCGATTTGATCAATTTCAATTCATCAAACTATGAACCATTTAGATTACCTACTAATATAAGTTGTCTTCTCGCATTATGATCTGACCACATAATGCAACTTAATATTAGTTAAACGTAAGGTAATCAATGAGCTAATATTTGTTTGAACATTTTGCTTTGCGTGCAAAAACCATTTAGGACAAATACAAATGATATTAATATCAATGATGGAAATTTTATTAAACCAATTTGTTTGAAAAATTATAAGTGTATATGAAGAAAAACTACACTAAGGGCACTAGATCCTAACATAAAGGGACTAATACAACTTCACCTTAATGACTTATTCAAGGAAAATAAGGACACATGACAAAGAATATATGGTTGAAGACCAGTTGAAATTAGGATTGTTGTGTTGGATCTGGTGCCCTGAGAGTAGTATATTTGTTTGTAAACTTGTCATTTTTTGAACAGATTGGTTAATAAAATTATTCATGAATTACATTAATACTTTGTATATTGTCCTCATGTGGTTTCTGCATGTAAAGTAAAATAGGAGCAAACATTTCTCATTGGTTGTCTAATGTTTAAACTAATATTAAGCGGTATTACGTGGTCGGACCATAATACAGAAAGAAAACTTATACTAATAGACAAACCTAAATTAGTCTAATAAAAAATAAGCAAATCGATTGAAAGACTAATATGCCATCTATCAAGTCCAATTGGGGACATGCTTTATCTTGTGCATCAAATCAGATGACTCCCAGAAGATAGAGACATAGATGTGACTGACTAGACTGACAGTACATTGGACTGGACCCAAGAAGAATAGATCACGAATTTGTTTATGGATTTATTCACTTGTGACATTCATAGTGTGACATACTTAAATCCTGAGTGGATGATGGACTATGTATGTGTGACTCGTATTCTTTAATGTAAGTAAAAGCCTGAGTTCAAATAGGTAAAGAACCCAAAGCTGATGCATTGGGTATACGACTTATGCAATATGGAGTGTCATTCACAACAGTGGAATTCATAGCTCGAGACATGGGTAAATGATATTCTCTCATTGGCATTACATGGTTGATGAAAATTAAACGTGGTCATGGGTCATTCGTCTTTGTGACGAATGACTTGATTACCATTTGATAATAATTGACTTTTCATAAAGGAAGATGTAATGGTTACCATGAGATAAAATAGGATCATATTAAGAGAACAGATAATATCCCAAAGAGATTTAAGATATCTAATAAAGGTAACACACTTATGACAATGTCATTGGATGAGCACTAATCGAGTTGCATTCATAATGGTATGTCGTTGGGGAGAGCTCAATCACGATACTATAGTGGAATGACTTCATGGCTAAATGAGTTTATAATTAATAGGCAAAAAGCTTAAACTTAATTATAAATCATTCAAGCCTCAATTGCATATGTCCAATCAGTCCCTTCGTTAGCTAGTTGAAACCATAAATGAATTGCATGTTAAATCAAATGAACAGAAATGAATAGAAATGGTGGAAATAGAGAAATGAGAAATCATTTGGAAATTATTATGCTTTTCTCCAAAATGAAAATGAAAATAGAGAAATGGAATCATTTGGAAATGATTATGGTTTTCTCCTAAATGAAATTGAAAATAGAGAAATGGAATCATTCGGAAATGAATATGGTTTTCTCTTAAATGAAAATGAAAATGGAGAAATGGAATCATTTGGAAATGAATATGGTTTTCTCCTAAATGAAAGTGAAAATGGAGAAATGTAATCATTTGAAAATGAATGTGGTTTTCTCTAAAATGAAAATGACAAGAAAAATAAATTTATGTTTTTTGAATTAAATAAAATTTGAAAATGGAAACAAATCACTTGGTCATTGTAACACCCCTAACCCATCTCTAGGTTACGGACCATTACATGCAAATCCGATCACTTTAATATCAAAATCTTTCAATAATGTCATTTAACAACGATCATTTAAAACTCATCAACATCCTAGCATACATGTACATTTGGGCCTTAAATTAGGCCTTTGAGGCCCTAAAATCAGTTTGGGAACGATCCAGAACTAAATCAAAATAAATCAGAATATTTGGAAAGAAGCTACACAATTTGAAAACAGGGGCCACAAGGCCGTGTGGCCAGGTCGTGTAACATAGCCCAGACCGTGTAACAATAGAACAAAGGGGCACCCGACCAGGTCCCAGCTTGTGTCTCAAACCGTGTGACTCACTGAGTTGGGTCACACGGTCTTGCCGTAGGCTGTGTGCCAAACAGTATAACTCTCTGGCTTGTGACACACGGCCGTGTCGTAGGCCGTGTGCTAGGCCATATAATACACTAACTTGATACACAAATATTAACAAGTGACACACGACCGTATATGTAACACCCCTAACCCGTATCCGTTGCCGAAACAGGGTTACGGGGTATTACCGAGACTTACAGAACAGTTACAGATATATTGAGTTAAAGTACTATTCATATCTGAAAACAATCGTATCGTCCCTAAAATGGACCCTTGAGACCCATTGTAAGCATTTGAAATGAAACGGGACTAGATCGGGATCTCATAAAATTTTTCTGAAAATTTCAAAATTTTTCTTATAAACAATGCCCACACGCCCGTGTGGTCGAGCCGTGTGACTACACACGCCCGTGTCCCTAACCCGTGTAACTCTCTAACTTATAAGGCATAAAGTAATTAAAGTCACATGGCCAAGTCACATGCTCGTGTACTAGGCCGTGTGGCAAATTTTATTTTTGAAATTTAGGTGCAGTATTCACACGGTCGTGTAACACGCTCGTGTTCAAGGCCGTGTCAACCGCACGGCTAAGACACACGCCCGTGTCTCTACCCGTGTGCCCAATTTTGAGCATTCTGTTTCTAAATTTTTAGGTGCAAGGGACATACGGCCAGGCCACACGCACATGGGGTATGTCGTGTGTCACACACGGCCAAGACACACGCTCGTGTGTCTACCCGTGTGGACAAAATAAAGCCATTTCCTAGCCTCATTTGTCACCCAAAACTTACCCCTTTCCTGCACCAAAACTCACTAACATATATCCACCAATCCAATATTAAAACCAAGCCAATTCTGGTACCTAGCATCGTATATTATCACATACAATTCATGTTTATAATTTTATTTATAAGGAACATACACCTTAAGCATAATCCAATCAACCAACTTAGCACATAGGAATTTAACCATGGAATAACTTTATAAACATACTAAGTGAAACATCACTAGCCATTCTAATGGCTAGATTACAAAACATCACTTACAAGCCATCATTTGGCCAAATGAGCCTATACATGCCATTATACCAAAATGAGATAGTGGACAGTGTGATTGATGCTCCAACCGACCTCCAACCTTCACGAGCTTACGAGCACTATAAATAAGAAAATTAAACGAGGTAAGCATTTTCATGCTTAGTAAGTTTGTATAACGGGAATTAAACTTACCAGTTATATTTATTCATACAAGCATTCATAACCATACCATCCAAATTTTTTGGGTAAATTTACCTAAACATATACACTTAATCAAACAAGTTAGTCACATAACATCATATGAATAATCAAGTAAACATAGATGAGCTCATCGCATTATAAACTTCTCCATATTTCATAAATCTTTCCTGTTGAACTATTGAAATTTTGATGGACATTTGGGTAGTATACACAAATTATACATAACAACTATCCGTCAATTCATGTTCAAAAGTACCTATTTAGCACATGATCATATAGCACACTCTCAAGCCACATATTTTATAACAGGATTACCCGTCAAGGCTAAATCCTTTCTGTAGCATATGATCTAAAAAGCTTGATTTGAATTACCCGTCCGGGATAAATCCAATCTATAACATATGCTTGGGAGGGCCTATTTCAGGATTACCCGTCCGGGCTAAATCCTATCTGCAACATATGCAGTATTATACTCTTTTCGAGAAATCACCTTATTCTATCGAATTTCAACATTCAATCGGGACATAGCATTTTATCATCATTTTCCAATTTGTGGTCATTCCATAATGTATATATTCACATACATATCAACACAATCATACAATTCAGTTCAAGCACATTAACATACATATTTAGGTTACACGAACTTACCTTGACAATTGTTCGTATTTCAATTTCAACTAATCCGGAACCTTTTGTTTCCCTCGATCTAGTTCAGTAGTTGGTCTTTCCGGGTCTATATAAAAAAATTAACTATCAATTTATCACATTTCATATACATTTGCATTCAATTACATCCTAGGAAAAATTACCATTTTACCCCTATACTTTTCATAAATTCCAATTTCGTCCCTAGGCTCGAAAAATGAAATTCATGGAATTTAACTGTAACACCCCAAACTCGACCTAGAAGTCTAGACCGAATCTGGGATGCTACATTGATCACGAAGTGATCGTGAGAAAATTTCTACAAAAATAAGTCGTTCAAAATTTCCATTTTCAAAACCAATCAGAACGCTCAATCGTTAAAATTCCGTCCACAAGTTTAACAGGAATAAATGTACGAATAAAAAGTTTAAAACAGTAATTGTACCACAGTTTATAAACCATACAGTTCAAAATGAAACAAATACCAAGATATTATCATTAAATAAAAAGTGCATAATTGTTGTTCACAAGCCTATCCAAGACCTCCGCATACTAAGTCCAGCACCCAGAACTTTGAAACGTACCTGAAAGGGGAAATAGAAGAGGGGGTGAGCTACTCGAGCTCAGTGTGAGATCAAAACCAATTAACTACGGAATCAGACACAGAAAACTAGTAGTAGTTCTGAAACGAAACATACTTACAGAGTTGTACAGAAACAATTGGTACGTTTGAAACGGATGTACCGGCAAACAGTAATATTTAGAGCATATCGAAATCACACTCAGTTACACAATTGCAAATAGTACTCAGTCCAGTAGCAAAACTCTTAATAGTCACTAGTTTCAATTCAGTCAGTCAGATACAATCAGAGTTTAACAATTTCACAGTGTCATAAATGCTTTTCTGTCAAACCGTAAAATAGACAGTCGCACTCACAAAACAGTCAATAAGATGCATATGAATGCGGTTGAGTTAAAGAAAACCCTCCCATCCAGCCAACACACCTCTCCTCCCATCACTCCTTAATAGAGCTATTAAGCTCATCCAACCAATCACTCCATATAGGACCTCGAAAAGCCCATCCAACCCTACACTCCATATGATGTCACCCCGGGTTGCCCGGCAACGATGGCCATCAGCATTGTCCACGACCTTCTAGGTATTGGGACTTCCCACGACCCTCTGGGTATTGGCGTTAACAGTATGCAGACAAATTGCCAGTCACGTATAATACACAGCAAAGCTAGCGTATAAGCTGTACTGTGCAATGCGGTAAACCGTGGTACAGACATGCAGTATGAACTGCCAGATCAGATAGTGGTACGTAGCATAGCTAACGTACATACGATACAGTGCAATGCGGTAATCCGCTATACCGATAGGTTGCAGTGAAACTGCCAGTTCAGTCAATGGTATGTAGCGTAGCTAACGTACATGCGGTACAGTGCAATGTGGTAATCCACTATACCGTTATCAGTAAAGTCCACGACCCTCAGGGTATTGGGACCGCCCACGTCCCTCTGGGTAATAGGAGCTATCAGTAACCAGCAGATCAGCTGCCAGTTCAGTCAATCTTCCTTCTCTTCAAAATCCCACCCAAAAATAGTATATGCATATGTATGTATGCAGTCAGATGTACACGATCGAATACGATTTGAATGATTAATCGAAGCGAACACTCACATCCAATCGATCGATTCTGAGAATCAAACATGTGCACACTCATAACTCGAGTTAAGTATCAAGCTTATCACACAACCAATCACAAATAACACACACATCAAGCCCAGATCAGAGTCGTAATTACCCTCAGTAAAGCTCAGTCGAGGGTTGGAACATACAAAGTTGCGATTACACTTAAATTTGACCTAAAATCATTATTTGGCAAGATAGGGCCACACGCCCATGTGCTCCGGCCGTGTGGAGCAATCAGGCCGTGTGGGGGACCAAACACCCGTGTGAAGTGTAGCACACGGCCTTGTGACAGAGGCACACACTCGTGTGAAACAGGGACATGACCGTGTGAACAGGCCGTGTAACTCACTGTCCAATTTCGCTAAAATAAGGTGCAGGGTAGACACGACCGTGTGAGGGTTTCACACGCCCGTGTACCATCAGACACGGCCGTGTGTTCCAAAACACACTCTCATGTGGGATCCCTAATCCCCAAATTAGTCACTCAGCCGTGTAACCAGGCCGTGTGACTCCAAATCCTTGAATCCCTAATTCCCAAACTCACACGCCCGTGTGCCCATGGGACACGACCGTGTGAATTCTGACAAAATCCCTAAATTAGCCACACGACCGTGTGGCACCCAATTTAGCCCGAAAACCTTAGTTCCCAAACCCGATTTAGCCGTCGGGGTGATCACGAAACCACCCTACCACAGCCCCAAAACCACCGTTTCAGCCACCAGAACCATCCCTAACCTTTGCCCTATCAACATATATCAGAAAGTGACGATTTCCCATGACTTCCATCGACTAAAATCTAAAATGAACGGGTTAGCGTACAGTCAAGCAAAGTCGAAAGCAAAGACTCGTAAAACGAAATAAACAGATAAGAACTGTGGACAAGGTTCGAATTCCACACCTATTTTGACGGTGAAGAAGATAACTGAGGAGCGAAGTTCCAGAATCCGCAGTTAAAACCGTATTCCAAAACATAGACGAACAAATGAAGGAAAACCCAGAAAAGGCAGAGGAAAATAACGTGCAAAGCAAAATAGCAATTCAAAATAAATAAAATAAAATAAAAAGCGTATATATTAAATAACTAAATAGCTAGAATACTTTCTTTAAGCCATGCAAAATAAAATGTTTCTAAAATTCACTCATAAGACTCGAACCCACAACCTTGAGGTTCACTAACACTATTTCAACCACCAGACTAGCAGGCCTATTCTGTCACTTAACCGCGCTACCAAACACAATTGCACCTCCATCTCTCTAACCCTAACCACAGAACCCAAAACTTCTAGGCCCAAAATTTAGGGGCGTTACATTAACCCTCTTTCCAAGCCTAGCCGAAATTTATGTACAGATTTTACAGCACCTACATTTCACAAATTTCAGCATTTTCCATGGGTTTTACCCATTTTTCATTTTAGTCCCTAAACCGAGTTTTCATCAAAAATTACTTTGTAAAAGTTGTTTATCTACCAACAACCTTTCATTTTCTACCATAAATTTCTAATTTTCAGCATATTCATCCATGACCCAAATTTCATACCTTGATAACTTTTCAAATAAATCCCCTAAATAGAAAGATTAGACTATCCCGATTCCAAAAATATAAAAATTACTAAAAACGGGACTTGATTTCATACCTTTTTAAGCTTGAAAAGTTGTCTTCCTCTCTCCTAGGGTTTCCATAGAAATTTTGGGGAAGATGATATGAAAATAGATGATTTTTTTCTTTTTAATTAATTATCATCTATTAATTTTATTGATTTCAAATTTAGTCCCTACCCTTTTCTAATTTTTCTATAGATGAGTCATTAAAATATCTACTAACTTTTCCTCAATGGTCTAATTACCAGATAAGGACCTTAAGTTTTGAATTCTATAGCTATTTGATACTTATAGCTAGTAGAATGCAACTTTTGCATTTTATGCAATTTAGTCCTTTCCCCAATTAAACATGAAATCGGTAAAATTTTCATATCAAAATTTTCATATGACCTTCCTATAATAATGCAAATCATAAAATAATATTAAAATAAATTTTGTTTTTGGCTCAGATTTGTGGTCCCGAAACCACTGTTTCGATCTCACAGAAATTATGCTGTTACAGTATAGGCAGGTCGTGTGTGTCACAAGGCTATCACAGGCTGTGTTGCAACACCCCTAACCCGTCTCTATCGTCGAATTAGGGTTATGAAGTATTACTAAAAAATCAGAAACATTTAAATATTATATCAGTTCCATTTTAATAATCACATCATAAACCATTCATTCAAAAGCATATTGTCCCTAAATCAAGCCCTCGAGGCCCTAAAAATAGCTTAGAAACAATTCAGGACAAATTTGAATCAATTTAGAGAAATTCAGGAAAAGTAGCAAAATTTGAAAACATGGGACACACGGCCATATGCCTCACACGGCTGAGAGACATGCCCGTGTCTCAGGCTATGTAACCTTCGAACTAGGGACACATGGTCGTGTCCCAGCCCGTGTCCTGAGTAGGGTCACACGGCCGTGTGCCAGGCCGTGTAACTCTCAAAGTTGCCACACACGCTCGTGTTCCAGGTCGTGTGTTAGGTCGTGTAACTCACTGACTTGCATACAAAGGACCATCAGGTGACACACGGCCGTGTGAGGCACACGGCCGAGTTACACACCCATGTCTCAGGCTATGTGAGCCCAAATTTACCTATTTCTTGCTCAATTTCACACTCTTATAGCAGAGGTACCTACACATTTTCAATTACACATATGGGAAATGCAATTAAACTTCAAACACACTTTAACATAATCACATATTCACTCATGCATCAAGCATTTATCAACCTTGACACCTCAATGTATTCCATCACAATTCATTCCCAACTTGTAGCTACAACACATCTAACACTATAAGCATGCATCCATTTCATTATAGGCTCAAGTTGACTCATAGCATACCATTCACACTATGACATTTGAAACACATTTAAGTACTAAGTATGAGTTCACAAGTTGTTCAAAAGCATAACATATCACAACATGCTTCTCAAAAGCTAGGCATTTCACAAGACAATACATAAGGTCCTAGTACCTGCCATATACCAAAACTGCGAAGTTAAGTCTACCAAGGTTCCCGGATAGTGTGATTCCTAGTGTCGACCCGATCTTCTTAGCCTTCAAAATGTGATCTACAAAATGAACAATTTAAAGGTAAGCTTAAATACAGCTTAGTAAGTTCGTTTAGAATTTCACAACCTTTTCAATCCATCATAGATTCAATCAACTTAAGCTTAGAGATTTACTTTATGCGCAGTTCATAATAGTAATCACAACCAATTCAGTAGTTTAGTATACTCGATAAGCATTGCTCGATTGAACTTTTTATCAGTATAACGAAGTTTCTACTCATTCGAGCTTCACTCGGTATAACAGTAGAATTTGATCGATTTAAGCATCAGTCAGTAAACAGTAAAATTTACTCAGTTAAACTTCATTCAGTATAACTGTATGATTTGCTCGATTAAGCTTCATTCAGTATAATAGTAATATTTGGCTCAGTAGAGCGTACTTCCAGTATATAAAAAAACGTTCATTAACAACATATTAGCAAGAATGTAAGCATTTAAGAATATGATTAAGCATATAAACTTACTGGACTGATTTACAGAAGATTCCAAAGTACAGGGACTATTCTGCGATTTTCCCTTTTCCACGATATGTTCTTGATCTAACAATAATAATTTCATTCCATCAATTAAAATAACAACACAATTTGATCCTTTCATACAACTAAATCCTTTTTGGAAAATTACCTATTTTACCCCTTAATTTTCCATCTTATTCAATTCAGTCCTTAAGCCCTAATCATGCAATTTACTTATTTTTTCTAAACACCCATAATACTCAAATATTCTATAATTTCATAGCATTCCCTATTTGCAATAATTTTACCTCAAATACAAATAATTTGTCATTTAATCAATTTAGTCCCTAAACATCAAAATCATCAAAAATCACTTTTCAAAATAATCCAATCTACTAACAAAGTTCCATATTTCATCAAAAGCTTTAAGAAATAACCTCATTCATCAATGGCAACTTTTGTAACATTTAACAATTTCACAAATTGGTCCTCGGTTTAGCTAGACCAAACTGATGCGAACTCAAAAACATAAAAATTACTAAAAATGGGCATCAATACACTTACCAAATCAAAGCTTAAAAATCAAGGTTGAAACCCTAGCATTCTTTTCTTTTCTTTTTCATGAGGATGATGAGAGAATAGTGAAAATTTTCTTTTAATTTTAGGTTTAGTTTAATATATATACAATGACAATTTTGTAAATATTTCAACTTTCTTAATTAAGCCTTAATAAATCATTAATTAGCCTAATTTAAACTACTTTAGTAAACATAATCTCATCAGTTCCCACTAACTAATTTTCCATGGTTAAATTGCCCTTTTAGCCCCTTTAATTTAACTACTCAACCTTTGCAGTTTTTACAATTCAACCCTTTTTAATTTATAAGTTATCCAAACAATAAAATTTCTCAACCAAATTTTAATGACTCTATAGACCTCATAATATACTAATTAAATAATATCTACGTAGTATTTCGTTGGAATTATGGTCTCGAAAGAACTATTTTCGACACCACTAAAAATCGGGCTGTTATACGTGTGCTCCATAATTTGGCCCTAAAAACAAGCCATTTCAAGGCCAAAACACACCTAATCAACCATCCAATTTGTGCATACATTCAAAAGACCTAAACACCTTTCAAACACTTATGAACATACCATTTCAAACATCCTATTTCATCTAACCAATATGTCATTCAAATGCATCACATTTATACCAAAACATCATTAACCAAAACAAATCAATATATAGCCATATTTCAAGCACATCACCTAGTTCCTTTAGCTACCAAATGACATCACATATAACCATTTACATATCATCACAAACACACCAAAAAGGATCATATTTTACAAGTACCTAAAAGTGGCAAAAATGACTTAACTTGTCAAAGCACTATAGTCCATCAACGAAACATAAACTCCAAAGACATATACATACCAAATTGACCATTAACACATTCAAGTACTATCATTATAAAAGGTCCTATACATGTCATTTATAACCTTGGTCAAAATAACTCAAAAACTACCAAAATGGTTATTGGATAGTGTAATAGATCTCTGACAAGCTTCCAACTGATCGAGCTTCCGATAATCTATGAAACAAAAGAAATAACTACGTAAGCAACTAGTGCTTAGTAAGCTCGTATAAACTCAAACATAACTTACCATTTCTTAAGCACACATTATAAAATAAGCATAATATCATTACCAAGTCCATAAGCTTAGTAAAATCCTATACAAGCACCATCAAACTCACAAGTTAGTGAGTTCATACATGATACATATGAGTTCAACCATATCATAAGTAGATTTCATGTACACATCATTTAACTCATTAACCTTTTCATAGGATCATGAACCATTATCCAAATTTATATATACCTTGCCATTAAACTTTGCATACCCGTTGAACCATCTAGAATTACATTGGATACTCTAGAATGCTCACACATAGTGTGCCTTTCCATATAACCATAACCTTTTCTTTTCAATAATGCTCACACGAGCTGTGAAATAGGCCTGCTCACACGAGCTGTGGGTCAGAATGTTAGCTACATGATACTGCTCACACAAGCTGTGGAGAATTAGAAACAAATGCAGGACCTTAGCCATCGGTAAGACATTCAAGATCAGCACCCGAACCATGAAATCCCTAATGACATGTCATTCGTATCCTAAGAATTCTTAAGGTTCAAATAGGACTATTTATCCATCAATTACTCAAAGCATCGATATATGTATATTCAAGTCCATTTATAACTAACATGATATAGCATATAATCAATTTAACTATAATTAATACGATTATAACCCATACGAACTTACCCCGATAACTATGGTTGCAATAGCCGAATTGAAGTCTAGTCCAAAGCTTTAGCTTTTCCCCGATTGAAGTTTGATTGTTGTTTATCTTGATCTAAATAGATAATTTCATTCAATTAAGTAATTCAATTAACAACAAGCATTCAATTCAATCCATAATTCATATTATCATAAAATTACGAATTTACCCTCCTATTTTAACTTTTTCACAAATTGGTCCTTAAGCTCGAAACTTGTAAAAAATACCATTTTTACCCTCCATACATGCTAGCTGAAATTCTTAGGGACCCATACCAGCCCAATTAAATCATCATTTCATCATGTTACAATAAAATTTTACTATTGTCATAAATAAGTCATTAAACTCTAAATTCATCAAAAACCACTTAACAAAACAAGTTTGTTTAACAACCAAGATTAATAATTTATCAATTAACATTAAAAGACATTGAAACTCAACTATGGAAAGTCTCTAAACCTTTAACATTTTTTCAAATTAACCCCCGGGCTAAATAGTTTAAGCTAAAACGAGCTCAAAAACATAAAAATCAATAAAAACGAGACTCAAATACATACCATGCTTGAAAATATGCCTTGACCGAAGCTTCCCCCTTCTATTTCAAAGGTGTTTCGGTTTACCCTAGACTAAAATGAGGAAGATGATGGTTTTAGCTTACTAGTTTTATGCTTAATTACTAATTTACCATTTTACCCTTGTTAATAATTAAAAATTTCAATTAAACCTTATCCATAACTATCCACTAACTTAATTATGGTATAATTACCATCTAAGGTCATTAGATTTCCTTTCCATAGCCATTTAGCCTTTTAACTAATAGAAACCCACTTTTGCACTCTTTACGATTTAGTCCTTTTTACCTAATTAACCATTTAAACTTTAAAATTTCTTAACGAAACTTTAATACGACCCTAATATTATCCCATAGACTTTAAATAAATATTAAAATATTTATTCTCTCATTGGAATCGTGGTTCTGAAACCACTATTTCCAACACCACTAAAAGCGGGTTGTTACAATCATACTGAACTATTGAATACAGAAAAATTAAATATATTTTTCATAGATTCTTTTACGATAAAGTAATCATGATTTTAACAGAATTAGAACTGGGTTGAGAAAATTTTTTAATTGAAAATATATTGAGAAGTTTATTTTAGGAAATAAAAAAACAAATATTGAGTTGGATTGAATTATAAAGTATTGACTTAAAAGCCCGAGGAGTACTTGTAATTGGACCCGATATGAGAGAGGCCCAAAAGCCCCTCATGTTAAAGGGGTGGACAGCAAACCCTTGTAATATTAACTTGGGTTGCTACCACTTATACTTCTAGTTAGACTAGGAGTTCATTTTTCTAGTTGAAATAAACTTTTACAATTTAACAAGGGTTCTATCTTCTCTCCTTATAAATAGATGACATCGGCAAGGTTATTTTCACAACTTTCAAATATCGTTATTTAGCCCGAAACTAGAGATATTTGTATTCTCTAAGAAATAAATATATTTTCCTGAATAACGACTATGCTGATTTCTATTTGAGAAAAGAATTTTTCATTTTCACACTAAAGAAAATAAAGTTATTTCTGATTTTTTTTGTTTTGATTCGAATCATTCGAGCCCACACTCGAAGCAGTTCGTGGTATGAGAATAGTGGAGAAGATCATTTGGTTGAAAGTCGGGAACAAAAAGGATTAGCCTATCCGAAAACACATGTGCGAATTCGGTCTAGGGTTTATTGCTATAAATATCACAAACCAGGTCAATTTTCAAATTTTTTATTTTTCACTCTACAAGAAAATCGTTTTCGAACTGGATTTTTTCCAACATGTTGTTGGGTCTACAAAACTCGATTTTAGTTCCTTTATTTTTTGTGCGACCAGTTTTACCACTTCCTTTTTCTTGGGAACTTAGTTATGTTTGTTAGCAAATAAATATTGGATATGTATTATAAATACCCAGGAATTGTTTGGAATTAGTATTAGAAATTATCACTTGAATTGTTACTTTTGGAGATTTGTCTTCTTGAAATAAACTAGCATATTAGTTGTTTTTCTATTTAGATTCTTGCACCGTAGAATTTCGAGAGTTGTTCATTGGATTTGGAAATGTTGGCCTTGTTCTTTCATGTGACTCCAATGGAACCTCAACGGCCAATAGAAACCATCGGATCATGCGTGACAAAAACAAACCACCATGAATTCAACAAAAAGAGGCAATCATAGACCCAAAATAATTGAGTCAACATTGACTCGATAAATTTTTATTATTTCAAATAGGGGACTTCCTCGTGCTATAAAGAGATGGAAGGTTGGTGAAAGAGGGAGTATGCCTCGAAAAATGACAAGAACTTTTAATAAGGGGTGGAGATGGAAGAATTAGTAAGGAAGAATGAAAAGGGAAGAAAGGAATAAGTGGAAGAGGAAAAAGGAGGGTGAAGGAGGAAGGAGGAAAAGGGAGGAAGGGGTCGACAACCAATGTTAAAATTGGGGCTAGTCGACTAGAAAATACATTTTAGGGGAAACTTCCAAAGAACACAAGAGAGAGAGCTATCAAAATTATTATTATTATTATTATTATTATTATTATTATTATTATTATTATCTTTAATTTTTTGTAATTTTAATGTTTGATGTATAATGGGCAATTAAGATCCTCTAAATACACACACAAAAAAAAACCCTTTGAAAAGTTAAGTAAAACTATGATTATGGTCCCTCCAATACACTTAAATTTTGAATTTATTCATTCTATTTTAATTTGAAATAATTTTATCAATTACTTTTTATAATATTATTAGTTGGAATAGTTAACTATGTTAACAATTCCAATTTAAAACATTAAAGCATTTTTTTAATAAAACATATACACTTTCTAACTCATAATACTATCATTGATTTTTTTTTTTGTGTATTTTAAAAAAGAAAAAGAAAAATTTACGTCATAATATTTTAACCAATCAACCGTGATAATTATTTTAACTTAACCAATGCTATTATAAAGTAGAGATAACAAATTATGTTTTCTTTTAGAGAGCAAATAACAAATTATGTTAAAGTATAGTGGTTAAATTTAAGATATAAGTATAATATAGGAACCCAAACCATAATAATTTAACCAAAAAAATTAAATACATTTGTACAGAACACACTCGTTTTCAGCATTTCTACATACAAGTACAAATAACTTAGACCACTAGAATAGAAAGATTAAAATCAGCGAGTGAGGAAACAATGATTTTTACAAAGATCATTTGAAAAACTACACATACATCACATTTATTGACACAATTAGTATTTACCTCACATGCAGTACTTGAACAAATAAACAGACTCAAACCATGTTTTATTTAGTTGTCACGTAACAAAACCAAATTAATTTTACCATTTCCATCCCAGCTCAAGAACCTTGTTATTTACACCAATATTTCCTTTTCTCAGCACTGAGCCTGTGGCACTGACCAATTTTCTCCTCGTGTTTTCAAGGTTACGATTCATGCTAAAGCCCCGTCCATTGCATGGTACTTTAGCTTCAGGGTCAGTCCCTGCTCTCAGACTCTTAGCCCAATCAAACTTCTTACCATTGGACTTAGACCCAAGCTTGCCTTTCCCATTTCTTGATCTTGAACTACGGGGTCGAATAGGCTGACCTTTTCCATCATTAGGAGCTTCTTTCTTTGTCTCTTTTATCTCTATCTTGGTTCCACCCTCCATATTTATACAAATATTCACCTCAGAAAGTGTTTTGTCTTTTTGTTTATGCCCAGATTCTGATATGTCATCAGCATTCCTTTCTCTTTTGTGCTGATAAAGGCGGTGCAATCTAAATGCCAGATGGTATATTCCATCTTTAATCTCTTCTTCCAAATCTCTTTCTATTTCACTTTCAAGCTCGCCTCGAATTCTCCACTCCTCTTCGCACATGGCTGCCCCTTGCTTTATCTGCTTCTGGATTTGAGTGGTCACCCTGGAATTATCAGCAGATGATACAACAGATAAATCTGCAAGAACCCATCACCCAATTATGTAAAAAAATCAGCAATGCTTAATGAAAATTCAGATATATATGACAAACAAAATAATGGCTAGAAAAAGAAGGGGCAGAGGAACCTAGTATATCCGCTGGTTTGGGGTATTTGACCTGCTGGTTCTCGTCCTGGTCCATCCTCTAGATTATGCTTTTCCTTGTCTTATTCGTGGTCGAATAGCAGAGCCACACCTGAAATTTTAAATACAAGTAGAAGGATTAAGACTTGTAGAGGGCATGGGACCGATGGTAGAGTTGGAAACGATATTGACCCTTGCATGGGGTGTTTAGTAGGAAGGAGAAAAATGACAGTTAGAGAAGTTATTTTAGTTGGTTGATTGAGATTTAGTGTTCAAATATTTCTAGGAGAAATGGAGACAGAATTATGAATTTGCCATATAGATTGAAGGGTATGTTCTTGGATTAAGGAAGTGCTTTACGTGGAAGGGATCAATGGGGTGTTTTTGGTTGCCCTTAAAGCACAATCAATATAGGGTACAATACCCACATGCTTGATGTTGTGTTCTTGGATAGTTACCTTTAACTAAGGCTCTCATAAGTTGGTTGAAGGGAGGTGTAGGGTTTAGCCTTGCTCCATTTCTTTATGTTCCCCCATGGCCATGCCTATGGGGTTTACTTTACTCTTCACTTGTTAGAAAAACATCACCCATTTCTAACTTTTACCAAAGTTTTCACAACTACACCGAAAATAGAATTCGTGAAATCATTAATTTTAAATTAATTAAATAAATCATTAAAAATTATAAAATATAATTATCGAATTTTAATCTTAATGGGCCTAAATAAAGGTGCCGGTCTCCAAGCCTAAAACTTGAAAATTAAGCTGAATTTGAACTACAAGGGTCGAGACTTAAAACTCACCAAATCAAAAACAGTGTTTGGAGGTGCAATGCAATGTGGTGGCCTAACACCAGGGCCGGGCCTAGCAGCCCTTCTGAGTTATTTATTGGAATGCAGCTTCGTCATGAGCTTTTAACTAATTTCCCATTTTTGGTGGGTAAATAATTCTGAAGGGGAGGAGATTGAATGACTGAGGCGAATGTAAAGATGGGTTTGGGGTTTGGGAACATTTACTGATATTTAACCTTTGATTTAGTAGTTAGTAAGCGAGGTTATTCTAGTTTTACTTAAATAACCCTGTTTTACTTGAATAACCCTGATTAACTTTGTCAAATGATGCTTAAAGCAAAAATATTTTTACTGCTTGCTCATTCTTGAATGCTCATCCATGACTTTGACGACTTGACGTAACTTGTAACCAATATATACATACATATAGAATTTTTTAGGTGGAGAATTAAAAAATGAGACAAGTATAGTAATAATGGGTTCAAAAAATTTTAAGTGTAAATTACATCGAAAAATATTAAATTATTAGTAAGTTTATATTTTGATTATTTAATTTTAAAAAGTTATAAAATAATCATTAAATTATTCGAAAGTTTTTATTCAAGTCACCGAGCTGTTAAAATTGCTCCTTTATAGCCTTCTTTGTTCATACTACCTGCACGAATCGAAAGTTCTCGTTCCCCTTCTCTTTTACAATTTTTTTTTCATGAAACAACTTTGAATTTTACAAATTTGCGAACCAAAATCCAAACAATTTTTAACCGATCTCCGACATTAACCATCAGATTGACTTAGATCTAAGGTATGTTTTTCTACTCGTTGATTGGTATTGATGCACCATATCGACTGCCAAATTGTTGATTAGAACTCGCTAGCCGAACTATTTTTAAAGGAAACACTTAATTGCCTAGTGACTTAAATAAAAACTTTTGAATAGTTCAATGACTTGAATAAAAACTTCTGAATAATTCAGTGACCATTTTGTAATTTTTTTAAAATTAAGTGATCAAAATGTAAATTTATTTATAGTTTAGTAACCTTGATTATAGTTTACCCAAATTTTAATATAAGTGAAATATGTATTTTTCTACTTGGAAGATGGAAAAGAAATTGTTTTCAAATATTGTTTGGTATGATTAAAAATAGAGAAGATAAAATGAAAAATAATTAAAACTCTATTTTACCAAAGTGTCATTTATACTTAACTCATGTCACTCTCATTTACTTTGGTTATTTTTTTCTTTCCAAGTTGTTAGATTGATTTGTTTTGGTTAACAATCATAAAAAGGACAATTTTTTATTTATTAATATTTTTCCGAACAACACAGGTGCAATGAAAATGATTTGTTCACCCCTGAGAAATGGATCAATCAAAAAGCCACTTGAAAGATGAAAAAGAGATACCACTCTTGACATTGACTTCCGCTAAATCAGACGCGAATAACTGAAGTGTTTAGAGATTTTTAGCGCGTTTGGGTTTGTTAATCTTATATTCTAAAATGAAATTATGGTATTTGGATTATTAATATTTAGATATTTTTATAATCTCACATTTTGGAATGTCAAAATGTTATAATATAAAGTGTAATTTCATTACAATCTTTTTATTAAATTATTTAAGATTTGAAGTAGAATCTGAAATTTAAAATAAAATTATTATTTGTCTTGGTATTACTTTATGATTTATTGCATTGATTATTAAAAATTTATTATTATTATTGCTTTAAAATGTTTGTTGAATGATCTAGGAAAACGAATTTTTTATTATAAAATTTATATTCTTAATGTTGGGTTAAATAAGGAAGTTAAATTTATTTGTTTTTCTTTTATGATATTATTTGATTAATTTTAGTTACTAATATATTTATATGATTCATATTTTTGGAATAAAAACCTTCATCATTTGCTATCTTACATAAAAATTTATAAATAAAGCTATAGTAGCTTATATTACTAAACAAAACTCATCCACAATAAACGACCCATTTACCCAAAAAGGCCCATTTCCAAAAGAAATTACGGAAATAGGCTAAATTAAACAATATTTACGGAAAAAGGGCCAGTTTTGGCAAAACGCGCCTACGTGGCCGCGTTTAAGGGGAAAATTTCCAGCAAAGCGCGCCCTTGGGGGAGCACTTTGTGCCACGTCAACAAATCACGCCTATGTGGACGCGTTTTGATGACGTGGCACAAAGCGCTCTCCCAAGGCGCGCTTTGCTGGCACTAATAGCTATTTTTTTTAAAATTTTTTTGACTGTTGGGGGATCCAACGGTAAAAAAAAAACTATAAACCCCCCCTTTCTTATATTTCACACATAATTTCTTCAAAAATTATCCAAAAATCTCTACAATTTCTCCCTAAAGCTCTCAAAATTCTCATTAAATTTCTCAAAGCTCTTTATAATTAGTTATTTACTCTATTTTTTTTAAATTACTATTTTTTTATAATTTTAAAAATATTTGGTCGTGTTAGCAATGGCCGGAGATTTAATTCGTCTCGATCATAAACATATCTCCGTCGAACAAATGAAAATGGTAACGGTTTATTTTAAATTTTGATTATTATTTAATATTTTTTTTTTCATTTATGTAATTTTAATTAATTTTAATTTTTGAATATTATTGAATACTTTTTTCATTTATGTAAGTTTAATTAATTTGTATTTTATAATTTTTTATAACAGTCTGTAGATCGGGTGTTACAATGTTATATTCTTAACATGTCTGGTCGGCCATCACTGTTGATAGAAAATTACTTGAGGGAAGCGGGTTTTTGGCACGCGGCCACTATAGGCCGGGGGTGCAAATTGGACCCGAAACTCATTAGCGCGTTAATAGAGAGGTGGAGACCGGAGACGCACATATTACATCTTCTATGCAAAGAGTGTACTATAACTTTGGAGGACGTCCATTTACAATTAGGATTGCCGGTGGATGGGGCTGCAGTCACCGGGTTCGTTCAATGTGTTGATTGGGGAGCCATATGCTACGATCTTTTGGGAGTGATTCCGGATAATATTTCCGGAGGTCGGATCGAGATGGGCTGGTTACGAGACACATTCCCGGAGCCGGGGAATGATTCTACTAAATTAGAAAGAATACGATATGCTCGGGCATACATCCTTGAGATGATTGGAGGTTATCTGATGCCGGACTTGTCATGAAACCTAATATGTCTGAGGTGGCTGTTGAAACTCGTTGATTTTAGAGCAACTGGCGAACTTAGTTAGGGGTCTGCCGTGTTGGCAACATTGTACCGGGAGATGTGCGGGGCGACGCGACCAAATAAAGGCAAAATTGGAGGTTGTCTATCACTACTACAATCATGGGCTCGATTTCGCTTTCCATTTTTACGTCCTCGAGTGAACCACCCATATACATTTCTACCCATAACGAGGTAAAATTTTTATTTGATTTTACAATTATTCCATAGATTTAAAATAAAATTGTATGCTGAAAATTTATTTAATTAGGTGGAACCATCCGGCGAGTTATATTGGAATACATACTGCCCTTGAAGATATATGGCTTCTATTAGACCAACAGCCGGAAGCGCAAGTAAGTATTAAATAAAATATATATACATAAAATAGTTGTTTCATATTTAGTACTTAGTATTTAGTATTTAGTATTATGTATATAACTAATATTTTTATCCCGTTCATATAGTTTCAATGGACGCCATATGATGATCCGGAAATACGGGCAATAATTCTGGAAGAATTCTTTTAAAATTCGAACATTTGGCACGTTAAGGTTCCATTGGTCAACTATGCTATTATCGAGATGCACCAGATGAATAGAGTGTTGCGGCAATTTGGATTTCGACAACCGATTCCTGAGGAACCTGAGGTGCTCGATGAACATCACAAATTTGACTTACGGCTAACGAATACGAATTGGCCGGTATACTGGTCGGAATATATCAAAATTTGGGAAAACCGGTATGATCATATACCTGACCGCGAACCGATCCTCGTCCCAGAGTTAGCGTGTATCCCGGATTACATGCCATGGTTTAGGATCCATGGCAAGCCATATTTGCTGTCGGAAGAGCAGAGGCGTCGACAAATCCGTGTGGAAAGGGAACGATGGGGCCCTTTAAATCCAAGGAGACGGGATGACGGCACGGGCCCATCAACAATGGCCACACAATCACCGGGCCCATCAATAGCGCCCACACAATCACCAGGCTCAATGCCTCAATCGACGACACCCACATCACAGCCCTTTTAGCTTATGCCAAGTGCGTATCCTAGCCCTTATATGTATCCTAACCCTTATATGTTTCCTTTTCCCAGTCCTATGGCAGGTTGGAATGCATGGCCCGATGTATCTCCTTTCCCGATGACTCCGACTACTCAACCAATGATATATAGGCCATTGTCGCCGGAGGGATCGCACGAGGCACCGTCGGCGAGCTCATCTCATTACCATTCCCCATCGCCTTATGGGATTCAAACACCTCCGCCGTAGGTGATGCAAACACCTCCACATTCTTTATTCTACCAAGGTGGTTCATCCTCCCAACACCCACAACCAGAGCAACCACAACCCCCGCCGGAGCAACCAAAGAGGAATCCAGTGCATAATCGTCGTCCACTCCCATGTGGCACCGATTCCGACCGGCATATACATTGATTTTTTTAATATATTTGTAGACGTTGTTTCTATATTGTTTCATTTAATAAAAAAAGTTGTTTTTAATATTTTAATTGTAAATTAATTTTATATTTTTAATAAAATATAAGTTCTTTTGAATAAGGCGGAATAGAAATAATGCAACATCATTTCATTACAGCAATTATCAACTATTTCGGTTTGGACATGATTGAATTGTATGCCCTGGGTTCCTACACCATCCACACAAATTTCGTTGGTTTGTTCTTTCCCAGATATCCATATTATTACGTATTCTACTCGAGCAAGGTCGACCTTTCGGTTTGTGACGTAATTCTCTACCCGGTAACAGCTTAAAAGGAGCAAGCGATATAGACGGCCACTTACGTTCATATGGGATCGGTGGGAATACGTGTCTCCACACATTGTACATGTTTTCTATTGTGTACACTTCGTCGACTTATCTCATGGGATCCAAACAGAGATTCTAACAAGCTACAATTGCATGAGCGCATGGATAACGAAGTGCGTCAAACGTCCCACAGTGGCACGTCCTATTTATTAGGTGTACACAATATTGCCCGACGATAATACATTGGTTCGGCTTGTCAAACTCCGTCACACGAAACCATAAGTTGTCGCGATTGTGACACACTGTGTGCATGGTGTTGGCCCGCGCCTTTGCCTTGTTAATTTCTTGTAATACCTTCCAGGACCATACATGGCCTCCCTGCATTTGGCCTTTATAACTCGCTGCTCGCTTTGGAAATAGTTTTGCCAAACGAAAATATGTCTCTCGCAAAACCGAGGTTATCGACAAATGACGCGTTCCTTTTAGAACAGAATTTATGCATTCAGCCAGGTTTGTGGTCATATGACCATATTGTAGGTCGCCGTCATATGCTTGTGTCCACTGTTCGAAAGGTATGTTACAGAGGTACTTTGCGCCTTGATTGTTAACTGAATGCAAAATCCCTAACATCTCATGAAAGCGGTCCTTATTGATCTCGTACCCTGCCAATATAAATTGACAGCGAAAATTACATGCCAATACCCATGTTGGTCACTTGCTTTCGTTCAGTTGTAGACCAATATTGCCTGTAGTAGTTGGATGCAACGTGCCTTAGACAATACCGATGGTGTGTGCGATCCCATAGGCTTCCATGTCGCTCAATTGCGGCTAGTATTCCAGTGCCCCGATCCGATATAACTCAAATATCAGGTTGGGGGCATACATGCCTCCTTAACCTAGAAAGAAAGAAATCTCAGTCATCAGCTAACTCTCCCAGTGTTATTGCAAACGCAATTGGAAGGATTCTCGCACCTCCATCCTGTGCCACAGCTAGCAATAGCCGATGGGTATATCTACCATAAATAAATGTACCATCAATTTGTACCAATAGCTTGCAGTACACAAATACATCCCGACATTGCTTAAAGCTCCAGAACAGACGTTTGAACACTTGGCATCCACAGAGCAATCGATCGTTGTAGTACGCAGGGACCGTTTCAAGGTCTGTTATGCAACCTGGGACGTACCTCTCCAGCACCTGATACCACTGCCAAACCTCATTATATGAAGCATTGCACCCACTATGCATCTTTTCCAACGCCTTTTGCTTAGCTATCCAAGCCTTGTGATAAGAGGGCGTGTACCTCAATTGGCTACGAATACTAGCAATTATGCATGACACAGAAGTCCTGGGATCCGCCTTCAACATCGGTAGTATTAAGGTAGCTATCAAGCCTGAATCCATCTTTGGGTGATCTTAAGAAACACCTGTCAATGAAGTACGTTAAATAATGCAACATTAAGTAATAACATTATTATTCAAAACCCTAAACACCCAGTGATACTGTACTGGCAACACAGGTATGTGGACCTTTGTATTTTTTTTATCTCCCACAAGCATGTCTTTTTCCTAAGAGAAGCCATGATTTTCCATGAACATGTACCGTCTTGCATTGCACACTTGGCCTCGAACTTCTCGGATTTGGATTTAACCACGTTGTAGTTAACCCCATGGTTGATGATATATTGTTTCAAAGCACCAAGAAAACTATCTTTACTGGAAAACTCCTTACCAACTTCCAAATCACCCGAATCGAATGACGAACTTGTACGGTCACGGGTTCTTGGAAACTCCAACGCATCATCTGCCGATATGTAGACATTATGCATGTGGGCTGGAGGCAATACGCCCTGAATCGCAGATCTTCTTCTTCTTCATCTGAACCCCCTTCAACGTCTTCAGGTTTGAATGGAACAGGCTCTAGTTCAAAAAATAATGCAACTTCTGCACCATTGGGGCCGGGCTCTCGAGGTGGATCCACATCGGACTCATCATCTAACCCACCATGATCTACAATGTACGAGGTCCCCTCGCCGGTGGACGTCGTTGGGAGTACATCATCCCTTCTTGTGGACGTTTTGTAACGTCCCCAATCAGATGTGGATTGCCAACCACTAGAAGTTGATGTCATTCCTCAATACGTATTTCTAGCATCAAACATCGACCCACTGATGTGCATGTCCCATCCACTAATCGAGTGTCGTGCAGGAGTTGTGTTTTCCATACTCCCACCAAACATGGGCGCTTCCGTGTTCTGCCTCCCACTAACAGAGTGTCGGCTAGGGGTCGTGTATTCCTCTCGAATAGCAGTCGATGTTGAAGTTGCAAATGCTTCATTTGGCGATGAAAATTGAACATATACCTCAAGATAGGGTGATCCACTAGCGAGATGAGTCTGCACCATCGCCTCAAAGCTACGAACACCTTTGATATCAAATGCATCATATGTCACGGGATCAATCGAAGCACAAAATTGATACTTAATAGAAGAAACCCTACTTGGCGTCGTTCCGAAGATTTTGCGTCTAATTCTTTTACGAAATTCTATAAAATCTATACTCTGGTTAAAAACCATTCGCACTGTGTTCTTCAATAAAAAAACAACACCGTTCTCGGTGTCACGGACCTCACTATCATAGTAAATAATAGCACTAATACGCTCACTCATCTTCAATTTATATTCTGCTTAGCCTCTCTAATTTTTCTTGATGTAACTTATGCAACCTAAGAATGATATTTGCCTCGTTTATAGCCTAAGGCCAATCATGAACTACTGTAGAAAAAGAGCGTCCACGTGGGAGCTTTTTTCTGTAATTTTGCTGACAGTGCATCCTTCTTGAAGCGTTTTTTACATTATTTATTCAGAAACGTCTCCTCAAAATTATTTTTTCAAGGTTAAAATAGTCAATTTTGTTAAAAATAATCACAATGTTATTTTTAAAAAAAACCCTACTTTAATTAATTTTAACCCTAAACCCTAATTTAATTTATTTAAAACCCTAGAACCTTACTTTAATTAACTTATTTAAACACTCTAAACCCCAAACCCTATTTAAAATCCTAATTTAATTTAATTAAAACCCTAAACCCTAATTTAATTAATTTATTTGAACACCATAAACCCTAGTTTAATTTATTTAAAACCCTAATTTAATTTACCATAAACCCTAAATCTTAAACCTAATTTATTTAAACACCATAAACCATAAACCCTATTTAAAACCCTAATTTAATTTAATTAAAACCATAGAACCCTAATTTAATTAATTTATTTGAACACCATAAACCCTAGTTTAATTTATTTAAAACCCTAATTTAATTTACCCTAAACTCTAAACCCTAATTTACTTAATTTATTTAAATACCATAAACCCTAATTTAAATAAATTTTCTAACCTCTAAAACCTTAAATCTTAAAAACCCTAACCCTAAAAAACCCTAGAGACTAAACATGCGAATAACCTTAGATATAAAACACGGAGTAAAGCGCGCCACTTGGGGAGCGCTTTGTGCCACATCATCAAAATGCGTCCACATACGTGTGATTTGCTGACGGGGCATAAAGCGCTCCCCCAAGGGCGCGCTTTGCTGGAAATTTCCCCCTTAAACGTGGCCACGTAGGCGCGTTTTGCCAAAACTGGCCCTTTTCCGTAAATATTGTTTAATTTGGCCCATTTCTGTAATTTCTTTTGAAAATGGGCTTTTTTGGGTAAATGGGTCACAATAAACATTAACAAAATAAAAACAACAACAACCCAAATTGATTCAAAAATAACAAAAATCAAATCAAATAGGCCAAAATTCAATAACTAAATTCTTTAAAATAAACAATTAAAAGCCATATAATCTATCATAATTGGGTTCAATTGTATTCAATTAAATTCATATGATAAAATCAAATTGTAATAAAAAAATGCATTTCTAAAGTTATTTATGAAAAATTTAAGACTAAAAAATGTTCAACTTATAAAAAATAAAAATTCTATAATAAAGACAATTTAGTAAAATTTACTTTTAAGTATTCGTATATTCCATCAATCAAACACATAAATTTTACATTCTAACCAAATAAACCAAACAAGGTAATATTATATTCCACCTGTAATTTTACATTACCATAATCCTATTACGAAACGTAATCTAAGATTCAACGAACGAAACACACCATTTGTAACAAGTTTATTGGAATATAAAATTATTTAGCTTAAATTGTTATTTTGGATTCATTGAGTTAAAATATAAGATTTTACTATTTGATTGAAAGGATGTAAGATACCTAAAAACACATTTTCTAAATTGTCTTCATAAAATTTGTTTTTTTTAGAAAATAGCAGCTAATCAAGCCTAAGAAACACTTTCATCTACATATCGAGTACCCATTGAATCATGTAGGTGCACCGGAGGGCTTGTATACTATGCCATCAACAAAATATGACTGTGAGTAAGCTTCGCCATACCATTTGGCAATTGATTAGCCTACTTCTAAACATGTTTGAAGACCACCTCCCAAGGTCTATTGCATAATAACTTGATATCCCGAACTAGTCGCAAGTTCTTAATGTTGCTCTATTGTGCCGTTAGAAGCTATACTACCATCGCACTATCCCAATTAACCTCGAGCCTATGAACTCCCAACCTCTAGGCCTTAGAAAGTCCCTTAAGCACCCCTCGCAATTCTGCTTCAAAGGATGAACAAGATCCTAAGAAGCTAGAATAACCAAGTAGCCAGTTCCCAAAACAATCCCTCGACACTCCTCTCGCTTCTGTCAGACCCTCATTGCCTCTCACTGAGCCATCATAGATCAATTTAATCCATCTCACACTCAATGGTACCCAAGTTATGTAACAACCCTTACCCGTATTCATCGCCGGAACCCGGTACGAGGCATTAGCGGACTTAACTCACTTCAACATACAACTTTGGGCTATAAAATTTCATTTCAACTTAAAACTTCCCATTCACATTCAAAGCATCCTCATTATGGGCCTCCGAGGCCTTAAAAATGCAAACAGAGGGTCTCGAAATCAAACCGGGAACTGTTGTATACTTAGAAAACTTTTGCTTAAACAGGGCCACACGCCCGTATGAAATGGGACTCGCCCGTGTGGGTAGGCCGTGTGGTTACACACGCCCATGTCCCTAGCCCGTGTGGAATTTATTTTTCAATTCGAAGATACAGGGGTTTTCACACGGCCGAACATACACCCTTGTCTTTGGCCCGTGTCCTTCACACGGCCTAGACATGCCCGTGTCCTCACCCATGTGTGAAAACTTGGGTATTCTGTTTATGACGTCAGCAACCTTATAAGGGGCACACGGCCTAGGCACACGCCCGTGTGTCTAGCCTGTGGTCAACACTGACTTGTAATACTAACATGCAGGGGACACACAGCCCAGCCACATGCCCATGGGATTGACCGTATGTCACACACGGCCCAGACACACGCCCGTGTGCCTACCCGTGTGGACAAGAACAAGGCTATTTGCCAAGCTCTTTTTATCACCCTAACTCATACAACATAACCTCATTCAACCATTAATCAAACAACCCAATCATGCATCATACACCTCCATGAATAACCTCATCTTTTTATATATTGATAATAATGAGCCATCAACTATGGCTATTTACAAAAAGTTCATCTTTAAAAGAGCCAACACACTTGGCCAAATCAACAAAACATTTCACTAGGTCTAGCCCCTATACATGCCATACTCAAAATGCTAAGTCTAAATATAACGAGATGAGTTGATAGTGTGGGTGATTTCCCGATTATCTTCGTATCCCAAGCTGGCTCTTCGACACTATAAAACAAGGGAAAAGAAAGGGAGTAAGCTTAAAGCTTAGTAAGTTTACATGTAAACAATAAGCATCGTAACATATGCTAATTAATCAATAAAATTACATACTAAGCAAGAACAATTCACATTTCCATAACCATGCTTACTCATATTATCTCTTACCACATTCCAACCATATAACAAATATATTGTTCACACTTACTTGTACACATTCCCTGCACTTATCACCACAAAGCCACATGAAACATTTACTTAGAAAATTTCTCGATGAACTCTTCGAAATAATACTAAGTACCTGGTGGTTTCGCACATAGCCCACCATTAATCAATAATAGGGTGGTATCGCACATAGCCCACCAACAAGAATATTTACGGTGGTTTCGCACATAGCCCACCGAATGATAATATAAACGATGGTATCGCACACAGCCCATCGTGAATAAATAATTAGGTGGTATCGCACATAGCCCACCAAAAATGAAAATTACGGTGGTAACGCACACAGCCCACCAAATAACTATTACGGATATTTTTCCGCACTTACATATCTATTTTGAGGTTCATACGAGAATTATTCACTATCTATCAATTTCAATCAATCTCACTAATAATTGATCTCATTCATTCAATGCATCAATAAATAAAAACATACATATTGAAAATGTATCATTTACACATAAACTTACCTCGGTGCAAAATGTGTTAATCGACGATTTAGTCCGTAACCTTGCCTTTTCCTAGGTCAAGGTTGTTTCCGCACTCTTCTTGATCTAACATAATAAAATTTACTCATTCAATCACTATACAACTCATGATACATCAAAATTTCTACTTAGGCAAAAATGACCATTTTGCCCTTATACTTTGGCAAAATTCCGATTTTGCCCCTAGGCTCGTAAATCATTTTTCATCATATTTTCTCATTAAACAAGCCTAGCTGAACATTTATTTCTCTTACAACAACTCACAAAACCAATTATTTCATTCACTTATTACACAATTACAACCTTTACAAATAAGTCCCTTTTTAGGTGTTTTCATGGATACACCTTTCACAAAAGTTGTTCTTTAACCCTCTCACATTCATTTTATTCCATAAAAACTCAGCAAACAACATGAACGCTCTCATGACAAGTCCCTAAACTTTCAACCATTTAGAAAAATAGTCCCCTCATTAGCTAGATCAAGCTTTGGGGGTTCCAAAAGTACAAAAATTATCAAGAAAGACCTCTAAAATCACTTACTTGTAAGGGAATAGCTTGGTTGAAAGTTTGGACTTCAAAATATCCTATTTTATCTTCAATTTTTGATGGAAGAAGAAGGTTGAATAGTGAAAGATGATATCTTCTTTCTTTGCCTTATTTTATTCATTTTTTTATCACCTAATTTCACTAAATTTTGACCAAAATTAATGCCCTTGTCTCCCTTGTCTCTATGGCCAGCCACACCCTCTTAATGGCCTAATTGCACTTTAAAGACCTCCAATTTAATATTCTATGGCTATTAGACACCTCTATCTTGTATAATGGAACTTTTGCACTTTATGCGATTTAGTCCTTTTTCACAATTAAGCATACAATTGCTAAAATTAAAACACCAAAATTTCCATGTATCCTTATAATCATGCTATAACACATAAAATAATATTAAAATATTTTTCTTCAACCTCGGATTAGTGGTCCCGAAACCACTGTTCTAACTAGCCCCAAAATCGGGCTGTTACATCTCTTCCCCCCTTTAGAGATTTTCGTCCCCGAAAATTTTACCGGTAAAGAGGTTTGGATATTGTTCCCTCATGGCTTCTTTCGGTTCCCACGTAGCCTCTTCTACTCTGTGTTTTTGCCATAACACTTTTACCAATACTATGCTCTTATTCCTCAACTGTTTAACCTCTTGAGCCAATATCTTAATTGGTTCTTTTTCATAAGTCATGTCCGGTCGTATCTCAATCTCGGTCAGAGGAATCACATGTGAAGGATCGTAACGATATCGCCGCAACATCGATACATGGAACACATTGTGTATTTTCTCCAACTCTATCGGTTAGGCCAACCGGTAAGCTACTGGTCCGATCCTTTCAATAACCTCATACGGCCCCATGAATCGTGGACTCAATTTACCCTTTCGGCCAAATCTCAATATTTTCTTCAACGGGGATACTTTCAGGAATACTTTGTCGCCCACTTGAAACTCGATTTCTTTCCTTTTTAAATCCGCGTATGACTTTTGTCGATCCGAAGCAGCTTTCTGACTATCACGGATCACTTTTACTTTCTCGTCGGTTTTTTTAACTAAATCAACCCCGTGAATTTTCTTCTCACTAAGCTCGGTCCAATACAAGGGAGTCTGAAACTTGCGACCATATAAAGCTTCGTACGGTGCCATCCGTATACTCGACTGATAACTGTTGTTATAGGCAAACTCAACCAAAGGTAGATATTTTTCCCAACTACCTTCGAACTCTAACACACAGCATCGGAGCATATCCTCAAGAACTTGAATCACTCTCTCAGATTGGCCATCGATTTGAGGATGGAACGCAGTACTAAAATTCAATCTTGTACCCAAGGCTTCCTGCAACTTCTTCCAAAACTTCGAAGTAAATCTCGGATCTCTATCCGAGATAATAGTTATAGGTACTCCATGTAACCTCACCACCTCAACAATATATAGCTCGGCCAACTTATCGAGTGAGTAATCCTCACGCACCGGTATAAAGTGAGCCGACTTCGTTAATCTATCCACAATAACCCACACAGCATCTTTCTTTTTCGGAGTCATTGGTAACCCCATTACGAAATCCATTGTGATTCGATCCCACTTCCACTCTGGAACCATCACCGGCTGAAGTAATCCCGAGGGTACTTGATGCTCGGCTTTCACTTGTTGATAGATTAAACATCTTGTAACAAACTCAAAGATGTCTCTTTTCATACCCGGCCACAAATACAACTTCTTCAAATCATTGTACATTTTTGTGCTGCAAGGGTGTACTGACAAACAACCACTGTGTGCTTCATGTAAATTTTTTCGGATTATCTCATCATCTATTGGTACGCAAATTCTATCATGAAACATCAAGCAATCCTCTAAACTAACCCGAAAATCAGAGTCATTTCCTGATTCGCACTGAGCTCTCTTAGCTTGCATCTCACTATCATTCTTTTGAGCTTCACATATCTGCTGAATAAATAATGGTCTAGCCCTCAACTCGGCCAATATAGCACAATCATTAGACAACGCTAAGCTCGTATGTAACATCCCTAACCCATAACCATCGCTGGTTTAGGGTTAAGAGGCATTACCGGACAATCGAAAACTTTTACAGACATTTCATAACATAATTTGACAAATCACATCAAAGTGTCCCTTAAATAGATCTACGAGACCTTAATCATGCTTTAGAAAGGGGCCGGGACTAAACCAAACACCTACAGAAATTCTCATAAATTTAAAAATTTTTCTAAGTTACAGAGGTCACACGCCCGTGTGGACAGGCCGTGTGCCTCCCACGGCCTCAGACACGCCTATGTGCCCAAGCCGTGTCAAAACAGGGCATACATACTGAATTGTCCACACGGCCATGGACACGCCCGTGTGCCTCACCCGTGGTCGAGCCTGACTTGCATCACACGGCCAGTCACACGCCCGTGTGTTCAGCCCATGGTCGAGTCTGACTTGATTTTGGAATGCAACCACGAGGGACACGGTCGAGCCACACGTCCGTGTGCTCAACCGTGTGGGCAAATATAGGCCATTTGCAAGGCCAAAATGCCACCCACACTTTGGGTCATTCATACAAACACCTACAAGTATCATACCAAACACAATTGGCAACCAAAAACATACCAAATGGTCATCCTTCTCAACTCATTCAAGTACATTTCATCACAGCATATTATATGCCATTTAATTCAACCAAATCACAAGTATATCTAAGTAATATTCACCCATAAACTTACCAATTCATTATAGCATCTCTCCATCAATATTATACCAACTTTTCATCACCAAAACATAGATCAATATTACCATATGCTCAACCTTTAACAAAACACATAACATAGCTTATCTACTTATTCATAACATATCATTAACTAGCCATATCACATGGCTATGTACATATCACAAACATAATTCAAAGTGACTAGCCTATACATGCCATACTTAATATATATACACTTTCAAAAGGTACCAAAAATAGGATTGAGTAGTGTGATGATGATCTCGACGATCCCCGAGCCTTTCAGTAGCTTTGACGATCTATAAAACAGAACAAACACACACAAAGTAAGCTTTCAAAAGCTTAGTAAGCCATGTACAAATAAACTCAACATATAGGCATTCATTTATTCATCTCAAATATAAGATCACTAATAGCTCATTTGCACATTCATAATTCTCCATGGCTCATTTGGTTAGCCATTTGCTTTCCAACATATATGCATCACCATGTACTTCATTAGATTATAGTTCATTCATTCACATACCACATTTTACTTTATCAAATCCATTCACATATCTCATCTAGTTAAGTTCATATAAACACTTACCTTTCATACCCTTGCTTAGTGTACAATTCAAACGTACCTAATTCATTTATACATTTCACGTAGACTTTCATTTCTTGAATTTTCCCGTTGAACCGTTCGGAATCAAATAGGATACTCAGAATGCTCGGAATAGTCATACAATGCCAACGTCCCAGACATGGTCTTACATGTAATCTAATATCGATGCCACTGTCCCAGACAGGGTCTTACACGAATCAATACGATGCCAATGTCCCAGACATGGTCTTACACGTAAATCTCAAATCGATGCCAACGTCCCAGACGTGGTCTTACATGATGTCCCCTATCAATGCCAACGTCCCAGACGTGGTCTTATACGATATTACATATCGGACACCTATGTCATGACATATGCAATCCTATCTATTCCTAGGTTCGTACGAGACTTTTTCAGATGTTGACACCATATCGATACTATCTCGGATTTCATGTACTCATCATCTCATATACATTCATCATTATGAATTTTCATATGAACATACATATATCAATGTAATTACATTTATTTGTATATAGACTTACCTCGGATTCGGATAAACAGAAACGAACTCGGCTACTCAATTACTTTCAATTTCCCACAATCTAAGTCCGTTTTCTTCGGTTCTTGATCTATACATATTCAAATTTAACTCATTTATTCAATTTAAGCCAAAAACACATATTTAGGGAAATTTACAAATTAGCCCTCATATTTTCACATTTTGACATTTTAGTCATTATTACACAAAATCACAAAATACACATAATTTGCTTGTACCATGCTTAGGCCGAATATCACCCATGCTCATACAAGTCCATACATTTCATTTATTTCACAATTTAGTCCCTCAAAATATTATTTTCTCAATTTAGTCCAAATTACTCAAAATCACTAAAAATCCAAAGACAAAACATATTAATCTAACACATATATTTCTTATTTCATCATCAAACATCACAAAACTCATGGATTCATCAATGACACTTTCCAAAATCTTCATCAATTCAAAAAATTGAAGCATGGGTTTTGAAGATCACAAAGCAACGATTACAAAAACGTAGAAATTATCAAAAATCGAACAAAAACTAACCTTGAATCAAGATTATAGCTAGCCGAATGTTCAAAGCTTTTCTTCTTCCTTTTTCTTTTCTATTTTCGGCACAAAGATGATGAAAATGGCTAATTTCATGCTTTTGTTTTATTAAATTAAACATAATTATTAATTTCCCTTTTTACCCTTAATGAATTAATAAGAAAAACTACATAATTCATGCCCATAACCGTCCACTATAATGTTTAGTGGTCTAATATCCACTTAAGGACTTCACCTTTATTAAGTCATGTCAATTCAATACATTAACATATGAATTGCCACTTTTACCTTTTATGCGATTTAGTCCTTTTATCAAATTAAGCACACAAACGGCAAAATTAATTCACAGAAATTTCACACTTACTAAATCACATATCATAGGCACGAAAATTAATATTTAAAATATTTTTCTAACTCAAATTTGTGGTCCCGAAACCACTATTCTGACTAGGGTCTAAACCGGACTGTTACATCGTTCTCATAGCTCTCAAAGCATACAGGGATTTTCTGCTCAAGGCATCTGCAACCACATTTGCTTTCCCCGGATGGTAATCAATTACTAAATCATAATCCTTCAATAATTCGAGCCATCGCCATTTTCGCAAATTCAAATCCTTTTGGTCCATTAATACTTCAAACTCTTGTGATCGGTGAAGATTCGGCACTTCTCACCACATAAATAATGACGGCAAATCTTTGAAATGAAAACGATCACAGCTAATTACAAATCGTGAGTCGAATAATTTTTCTCATGCGGTTTTAGCTGTCTCGAGGCGTAAGCTACTACTTTACCCTATTGCATCAACATACAGCCAAAACCATTTAATGACGCATCACTATAGACTACAAACTCTTTCCCCTACTTAGGTTGTACTAAAACTAGCTCCTCAGTCAACAATGTTTTTAATCTCTCGAAACTCTGTTGGCATTTCTCAGTCCATTCAAACTTAACATCTTTATGCAATAGTTTCGTCATCGGAGTAGCAATCATGGAAAACCCTTTTACGAACCGTCTGTAGTACCCAGCTAAACCCAAAAAGCTTCTAATTTCTAACACATTCCTTGGCGGTTTCCACTCTACAATAGCCGAGATCTTACTCGGATCAAATCTAATGCCATCACCCGATATGTCCTAAGAATCTGACCTCTTGGAGCCAAAACTCACTCTTGCTGAATTTAGTATACAACTGCTTGTCTCTTAAAGTCTGCAAAACAATCCTCAGGTGCTCTGCATGCTCTCTCTCATCCCGGGAATAAATTAATATGTCGTCGATAAAAACAACCACAAACTTATCCAAATACGATCGAAAGATGCGGTTCATTAGATCCATAAAAATCGCAGGAGCATTCGTTAAGCCAAATGGTATGACAAGGAACTCATAATGGCCATACCTCATCCAAAATGCAGTTTTCGGCACATCTTGCTCCTTAACCCTCAACTGGTAATAGCCAGACCTTAGGTATATCTTAGAGAACACTGTAGCTCCCTTTAATTGGTCAAATAAATCATCTATCCTTGGAAAAGGATACTTATTCTTCACTGTCACCTTGTTGAGTTGTCTGTAGTCTATGCACAATCTCATCGACCCATCTTTCTTCTTCACAAAAAGTACCGGAGCACCCCACGGTGAATAGCTCAGTCTTGCAAAACCCTTGTTCGTTAACTCTTGCAACTGAATCTTCAACTTTTTAACTCCAATGGTGCCATCCTATATGGAGCAACCAAAATAGGTGCCGTACCCGGAACTAACTCTATCCCAAACTCGACCTCTCTAACTGGAGGCAATCTGGGTAACTCTTCCGGAAACACATCTGGATACTCGCATACCACCGGCACTGATTCAATCTTTACCTCTGACTCTTGAGTATTCAGCATAAAGGCGAGATAGGACTCATACCCCTTTCTCAAGTATTTCTCAGCTACCATAGATGAAATCATTACAGGCAAACTATCTGATTCACCAGATTCAACCTGAACGACATCTCCATTTACACATCTCAATTCAATAAACTTATTACCACAGTTTACTAAAACATTATGAGCCGTCAACCAATCCATATCAAGAATCAGGTCAAATTCATCAAAAGGCAACAACATGAGATTTTTTGAAAAATAATGACATCTAATTGTCAAAGGACAATTCCTACACACCTTGTCAACTAGCACATGTTTGCCTAATGGGTTTGACACTTTTACTACAAATTCCGTAGACTCAACAATCATACTCATGCTAGATGCCAATTTCATGCAAATGTAAGAATGGGTAGACCCCGGATCAATCAAAGCAACAACAGAGATGTCGTAAAGAGAAAAAGTACCCGTTATCACATCTGGAGATGATGCCTCTTCGCGAGCATGAATGGCATAAGTCCTTGCAGGTGCTCGACCCTCCGATCGCACAGCAGAGTCTCTAGGCGCACCTCTACTACTAGTCCCACCTCTCGGGTTCTTTTGTGATCTACCCTTCGAAGATACATTGCTTGATCTTATTTCTTGCTTTTTATCCTTTTCATCCCTCTCTGGACAGTTTCGAATGAAGTGGTCGGGTGAACCACACTTGTAACAATTACGGTTGTTTCCCCAACACTCCCTAGTATGTTGCCTACCATAATTTGGACACTCCAGTTTGTTTGACTTTGGATTGCCCACGCTTGCCATCGAGGTGGCTTGAACTCTCGAGCCCGAATATGTATTACCTCGATCTCGGTGTGAATATCCAACTGACGTAGTAGTCCGAGGGTTCATTTCCTTGGACCTATTTGATTGAGTTGGGAACGATTTGCTCATTGGCCTCTTTCTTGCATCTCGGGCCTCACTCATGGCTTTTCTATTTTCCTTATTCAGCTCCTCGGCCTTGCATGTGTTGGATTGCCGGTACCCTTATAGCGCAGCAAAAAAAATAATTCCGGCAATCCAAACCATGGATCCATGTGTGAGGAACGAATCAGGGTGAAAAATGGTTTCGAAATTACCGAAACTTCAATCTGAGTAGACAGCGACGCCTTGGCAACAAGAATTCTGATCTACTATCGAACCAAGCCGTAACCTTTTAAGATTTCGACCTCTACGTAATCCACCCAGTTTGACGATGAACGGAAGAAATCTCCAAAACTGTTTTGGAGGTTTCTTTGCTTGACGGCTGCCAGACCTCACAAGCAAAGTTTTTATTTTCTTTATTTTTTTAGGGTTTTAAAAGCTCTATATATTTTACCTTTTTATAATTGGTATATATATAATGAATCATAATTCATAAGATTTTTATCCGAACATAATAATCATAATTAAAAAAATAATAAATATAATAATGTTTTAACTAAAAATTATAATTACATTAATTATAACAAGGATTTCGGTAAACTATATTTATTTAAATTTATATACGAACCAAATTCATATATTAATAGAACTATGTTCTCATTATGTGTACAACATCATTGTACATATAATATGTTCAATATTTGATTGCCCAATTAAATTAATTCCATAATTAATTTAATTCATGTGACAACCAAACACAATACCAACTATGTTTTATTCCGTTCATTTCAACCATAGGGTATGACCCTGTAGGTTCTTGTAACGTTAGCAGTAATACTAGAACGATTCTAATGTTACAAACAATGAGTGGCATCTAGCAATGCATTATTGCTACCTAAGTTACAAGAAGTCATGATTCGACATAACCTTTTGTGATTAACCTTTCATGCATTAATCCTTAAGTCCTTTATCTCTGGAATGAACACAAGTCATGGAATAGTCACACTTGCATAGCCCATCCCATGTTTCTTGATATCTTGAGTAGACTATGATATACAAATAAGTATGACATCTCATATCAACTTATTTGAGCATGGCCATGCATTTCTAGTCTCACTCGATCAAGTGGCCTAAGAAATTACTCCCATTATTAGGAGGGACTTATCCTATATTGATCAACCATATCCCTCTACATAGATTGTGGTATATCCAACATCAGCCTTTATAGAACAACTAGTTACGGTGTACGTTTGACTGTATTAAAATATACAACTCACAATGTTGGGATAATGATGATCTCAAGTCTGAGAATCATATACATATTAATCACTATGAGTAATGTTGTGACAATTACATAATAATCCAAGAAACATACTCATAGTGGGTCAATCCAATATGTTGTTCTCTAACACACATATTCATGCATTGATTTTGACACTCCATATCAATGACAACTCTTTATCATCAATCAACTACATGTTAGTCTTAATGCATTATTGTTGTCCTAGTCAACAATAATACTTGACTAAGGATCTTTTAAGAATAATCATATTATTCTCAGGACATTATTATAAAACAGTTTATTTGTACATACAGAAAAAAAAACTGAAATAGTAATGACAACGCCTTATATTAATAAACATGGTAAATCAAGTATGTTATTACAACCATCTAATGATTGATCTTTGGGCATACTCTTACAGCATGCCCTATCAACCAACACCACAAATTCTTTCAATTCCAAAATCCCAACTAATAGTCTGATATCCTCATTCAGCCCATCTTTAAACCTCTTGCACAAGATAGCTTCTGTAGACATACACTCTTGTGCATACTTATTGAGCCTAACAAACTCGCGCTCATACTCTGCCACAGTCATTTTGCCTTACTTCAATTCGAGGAACTCTTTCCATTTCTGATCCACAAATCTTTGACTTATGTACTTCTTTCGGAACTCTTCCAAAAAGAAGTCCCACATCACTCTCTCCCTTGGAACTACTGACGTCAATGTTTTCCACCAAGATATGCCGAGTCCTTCAGCAATGACACGGCACATTTCAAGCTCTCCTCAGGTGTGCATGAGAGTTCATCAAATACTCGCATTGAGTTCTCAAGCCAGAACTCTGCCCTCTCGGGGTCATCGTCTATATTCGCTCTGAATTCCTCGGCCCCTTGTTTCCAAATCTTATCAACCGGGGGTTTGATCATTCTCACCAAATCTATACCTTAAGGAGCCATAGGAACTGCCTGAGGTATAGAAGGGGGTGGAGGAGGTTGAGCATTAGGATTCGCTCGTACATACTCTGTGTACCAATTACTCATCATTTGGAGAAAGGCTTCCCAAGCCTCTTCTCCTTGACCCATAGTCTCGGGTCTATACTCTATAGTAGCGGTCACTTGTGCGGGGCCGACGCGTTACTAGCAGCGTCATCAGCAGCCGCTCGGTCGGGATCCATTTACTATATAAAAACAAAGTTTAGAATTATCAGAAGTCACCACACTATCAATGTACATTCATGGCATGTATAGCTAGACTCTTACACACGCTACGGTAGTCCGAGAACAGACTAAACCATAGCTCTGATACCAATAAATGTAACACGCCTTACCCATATTCATCGCCGAAACCGGGTACAAGGCATTACCAGACTTAACTCACTTGAACATACAACTTTGGGTATAAAATTTCATTTCAACTTAAAACTTCTCATTCACATTCAAAGCACCCTCATTATGGGCCTACGAGGCCTTAAACATTCAAACGGAGGGTCTCGGAATCAAACCGAGAATTGTTGTATACTTAGAAAACTTTTACTTAAAAAGGGCCACACGCCTTGTGAAATGGGACACGCCCGTTTGGGTAGGCCGTGTGGTTACACACGCCATGTCCCTAGCCCGTGTGGAATTTATTTTTCAATTCGAAGCTACAGGGGTTTTCACACGGCCGGACACACGCCCGTGTCTTTGGCCCTTATGTGTAACATCCCGATTTAAGGCCTAGTCAGAATAGTGGTGCGAGACCACAAATCTGAGGTATATGTATGAGTTTTGAGGTTTATGCTATGTTTGCACGTTAGTGTGAAAGTTTCATGAAGCAATTTTGTTAAATTGCGGTTGAATTGTCCAAAAAGACTAAATTGCAAAAGTTGCAAAATGTGAGATTCTAGAAGCTATTTGTATGAAGTAGCTTTGGATTATCAATTAGAGGTCCTTAAATAGTAATTTTCCCAAATTCTAATTTTTGGACAAAAATGGGCTTGAGTGGATGGTATTGGAAAAGTTTGACTAAGGGGCATTTTGGTCATTTGTCAATTAAGTGATTAAAAAGAGAAAAAGATGACAAAATTTCATTCATCTTCTTCTCCAAGCTGCCGAATATTTCAAGAAGCCATTGTTAGCGCTCTTCAATTTTTCAAGCTTGCTAGTAAGTGCATCCAAGCCCCGTTTTCGATATTCTTTGTATTTTTGAAGTCCTAGTAACATGAGTAAGCTATTTTTAGCTATATGATGAGATAGGATTGATGTTCAAAAATGTAACCATGTATGACATGCATGTATTTTGATGTTTTATGGAAGAATATGAAGGCTTGATGTAATAGAAACATCTTTTGCTAAGTGAATTCCATGAAAAATGCATGTAGGGACTAGTTTGTGAAAGTCTTGAGATTTGTAACACCCCAAACCCGGCCTAGACGTTACGACCGGATCTGGCATGTCACATGGAAAGGTTGTTAAAGAAACTTTGTGATTGTTTAAAAATTCCGAGTTTTGTTTCCATTTTGAAATGTAGGTATGATTCAATGGTTTTCTTGCAAAATGTAGTTAATAATACTAACTACCTAAAACTTGTTTTGTGATACGAAAAAAAAAAAAAAACCAAAACTAGTGGACTTCAGAAACGTGACATTTTGAAACAGTTTTTGTAATTCTAAGAAAAACCCGAGTTTAATTATTTATTGCTTGTGATCCGTTTGTTAATATTCTGGAAAAAAGATTGTTTATAAAGTTTTTTTAGAAAAAAACTCCGTATTTAACATTTCATAATATAAAATAATCGTATTAAATCAAAAACCAAATTAAATCCCGGAGGCCTTATTACATAACAAATTCCCAAATTTAAAATAAATTTAAAATAAAGAAAACGGAGTTTACAAAAGAAGTAACGCATGGCCACCACAGAGTCCTCATCGGCTCCAAATCCTCGAACTAGGGAATACCTGCAGAATTAAGCAGAGGGGTGAGTTGTGAGAACTCAGTGTGTAATTCCCCTTACGAACGAAAACTAGTCTAAGCCCATGGAAACAAATTGGGCCTTAGCCCTCACAGTCACAAATTTGGCCGAAGCCCATACGTATCGAATTGGGCCGTAGCCCTAAAAACATGGCATATCAGATAGTGAATGCAATGCAACCCAGCCCAACCTAGTATTCCATCCGCTACACACCGCTCCATATGTCCAACCTCAGCACAGCTGTGGGGATTTCTACAATCAACCCTCCATCCGCTACACTCCTCATTGGCAGTCATGCTGACAGTCATGCTGCTCAAAGCCGATATAATGTGATAGAGTCACCGATATAAGTTGCCTAGCTATCGAAAAAATGTGACAGAGTCACCGATATGTGGCCTAGCCACCGAAACAATGTGACAGAGTCACCGATATATATGTGGCCTAGCCACCGAAACAATGTGACAGAGTCACCGATATACAATGCCCCTTTTCATCAATATCATATCCCAATCCCATGCAACATATAATCATAATGTGACGAGTGCAACATATATCAATGTACATCGAATAATCGGAGCATACACATATTCATGCTGAGTTATTTAAATGACATAATCAAAAGGTAACTAACCTAGTATCTCTGATTTTACCCCCCCAAGGGTAATTCACCAGCCGTTATAGATATTTCGGCTTGTAAACAATACACATATTTATTACTAATCAAACAAGGAAAGACATCTGATTACGCGAAGAACTAAACACTCCTGATCGATGCTACTCTCACTAGCGAGAATAACCACTATCTGCCTACCCCAAACGGATGTCGGCTCTCTACCATAACCCGACAGAAAATCTCGAACCGCTGACACAGCACGTCGTTTGAACTTGGAAGCAGAGACTACGAGTCCACTCCCCTCCTCAGATCGACTAGCACTCGCATCCATGAAGAGAGTCTTGGTCAGTAAGGTACCACAGTGAAATCAGCGATTGTCTAACAAAGAGATTTGGTTATGGCAGAGTACAATGAAGAGAAACTAATCGTATAGGACTAGAGAGAAACTCCTTACCTTAATTATCAACGCAGCTTGGTTCTATACTTTCGGCAAACCAAAAGGGATGCTTCCTGATGTTTGACTAAAATCAAAAGGTGAAAGATACGGGTTTCGTTTGACACAAGAGGGGTTTCGGCTCAAGAGTAGAACAGGAGAAAGACAAAAAGAAAAGTGAAGAAAGTGGGCAACTCGGGTTAGGCTAGCACCCAAAAGAAAAGAACAATTGCGAGAGAAAAAGATAAGAAGTAGCAAGGTTTGACTTGGTGAGAAAACAAATGGTAAAAAGAGAGTTCGGCTATGTGGAGATGAAAATAAAGAAGCAAAGAAGAAAAAGAAGATGAAATAGAAGAAGAAGAGTTCGGCTAAAGAAGAGAAAAGACTAGGAGAGGATTCGGCTATGGTATTTCGGTAATCATAATGGCAAAAAGAAATGTTTGCAAAGAGAAAAGAAAAGGAAGCAAATGGAGAGTTGGGGTTTCAGCAATAATAGAGGCAACAAAGATCAAATAAAATGCTCAATGAAAAGAAGAATTAGTGACCAAAAGGTACCCGAAATCTTGAGTATCAACTGCCGAAAATGTAAAAGAAAAACTAAGACCGTATAGAGAATTTCGGCACAACACCAAATGGTTTGGTTTTGCTCTCCTCCCTCTAATGCCGAATTTCCCCTTGCTAAACACCCTATAGCTGAAATTCACCTCCCCCCTCTCCAACATTCGACCAACTCTCAACTCACCTCCCCACTTCCTTGAGTTGCTCATTGATCCACTCCCCCACTCACTCTCCATCCACCATTTGAAATGGTTGACCACTTCTAACTCCCCCAACTCCCCTTCTCCATCCATTTCAAATCATTTGACTCATTCAACAACCACCTTGATAGAGTCCCAGCTGAATGTCACCTCTTCTCCATCCTGGCACAAAATAAATATTCCAAAAATTGCAACCTGTGGGATTCGAACCCACTCTCCCTTCCATGCTCCATTGTGACGCCAACCACTAAGCCACCTTGCTTCTTGTGACATCAAATTACAGCCAAACATACCTAAGGCCTGCATCCACTAGCTTTCCCCTCTAAATTGCCCTAAAGAGAAAAATTTACCAAAGCTCTGGCTCGAACCCGAGCCTCCCCAAGACCCCCAAACACACCAGAACAATAAGCATAGCTAACCAAATGCATGAAATAGTGCAAAATGCAGAACCCTAATTCTAGGATGTTACGGTTCTACTTTCTTAAAGAAATTTCACCCGAAATTTTACCGATCAAAAGAGGTGAGGGTATTGCTGTCGTATCACATCTTCCGGCTCCTATGTGGCTTCCTCAGAACCGTGATTTTTCCATAAAACTTTGACCAACGGAACCGACTTCCTTCTCAACACCTTAACATTCCGATCCAAGATCTGCACTGGTTCTTCTTCAAAAGACAGGTCGGGTCTTACTTCAATTTCTTCCACCGACACTATGTGAGATGGATTCAAGCGATAGCACCTTAACATTGAAAAATGAAATACATCATGTATCCGATTTAACTCCGGAGGTAACTCAAACTGATAAGCTACTGGTCCCACACGTTTCAACACACGATAAGGTCCGATGAATCTGGGGCTCAACTTGCCTTTCCGTCCAAATCTTAGAACTTTCTTCCAAGGTGAAACTTTCAGAAAAACCTGATCAACCACTGAGAATTCTATTTCTTTACGCTTCAGATCTGCATACGATTTCTGCCTGTCGGAAGCTTCCTTCAACCGAGCCCGAATCAACATAACCTTTTCCTCCATCTTTGAGATCAATTCTGGACCCAACAACTGTCGCTCACCCAACTCTGTCTAGCAGGTAGGGGTACGACACCTACGACCATACAACGCCTCGTAGGTGCCATCGAATCTTTGGATTGATAGCTATTGTTGTAGACGCAAATTACGCCAAGCGCGAAAAATCCTCCCAACTACCCACGAAGTCGATTACACGACCTCTTAACATGTCTTCTAAAATCGAATTACTCTTTACGATCGACCATCGATCTACGTGGATGGAACGCCGTCTTTGAAATCCGATCTTGTACCTAAAGCTTTATGTAATGCCTTCCAGAATCGCGATGTAAACCTAGGGTCTCTATCTGATATGATAGACACTGGTACCCCATGTAACCTTACAATCTCTGCTACATACAGCTTGGCCAACTTCTGCAGTGAATAGTCGATACGAACCGGTATGAAGTGAGCGGACTTCATCAACCGATCGACAATCACCCACACCGAATCTTTCCTAGTAGGCGTAAGAGGTAGCCCACTAACAAAATCCATCGTTATCCTCTCCCACTTCCAAAGTGGAATCTTTACTGGTTGCAGCAACCCCGAAGGCAACTGATGTTCTGCCTTCACCTGTTGACACGTCAAACACTTACTTACAAACTCGGTAACTTCTTGCTTCAGACCTGGCCACCAATGCTGTTCACGCAAATCTCGGTACATCTTACTCCCACCGGGATGCATAGCGTATGGGCTACTATGCGTCTCCCGAAGAATCATCTGTCTCAACTCAGAGTCCTTCGGCATACAAACCTTTCCACTAAAGCATAATACCCCTTCATTGTTTAGACCAAAATCTTCTGTCTCACCACCTTCCACTTGCTGAAGTCGAGAACTTAACAATTCGTCTAATAACTGTTTCTCTTTAATCTGACCTACCCATGAAGGGTTCACTTGAAGTTCGGCTAACAAGCTTCCATCTTCATACAAACTGAGATGAGCAAACATTGCCCTTAAATCGGATATCACCTTACGACTCAACGCATCCGCCACCACATTAGCTTTACCCGGGTGATACTCGATCGAGTAGTCATAATCCTTCAATAACTCAATCCACATCCGCTGCCTTAAATTCAACTCCTTCTTGGTAAGGAGATATTTCAGGCTCTTATGGTCGGTGTAGATAATCAACTTTTCTCCATACAGGTAGTGCCTCCAAATCTTCAGAGTGAACATTACCGCAGCTAGCTCCAAATCATGAGTGGGATAATTCACTTCATGTGGCCTTAATTACCGAGACGCATACGCTATCACCTTCCCTTCTTGCATCAACACACATCCTAACCCTGTGTGCGACGCATCACAATAGACAACAAATTCCTTCCCAGCCTCAGGCTGAATCAAAACCAGCGCCTCAGTCAGAATCTTCTTTAGCTTCTCAAAACTTTCCTATTGCTTATCGGCCCAAACAAACGGTACTCATTTTCGTAGTAGCTTGGTTAGAGGTGCAGTAATCAACGAAAACCCTTCCACGAACCTTCTGTAATACCCAGCCAAACCCAGGAAACTTCAAATTTTTGACACTGACTTCGGTGGTTTCCAATCCAAAACAGCTTCAATCTTTCGGGGATCAACCCTAATCCCCTCAGAGAAACAACATGCCCCAAAAAGGTCACCTCCTTCAACCAAAATTCACACTTGCTGAATTTGGCATACAGTTGCTTCTCTCTCAAAATCTGTAGAACTATCCGAAGATGCGAATCATGCTCCTCCTCAGTCCTCGAATATACCAATATATCATCTATGAACACAACGACAAACCGATCCAAGTAGGGTTGGAATACTCGGTTCATCATATCCATAAATGCAGTTGGTGCATTCGTTAACCCGAACGGCATCACTAAAAACTCGTAGTGACCATAATGAGTTCGAAAAGCAGTCTTATGAATATCCGCCTCCTTGACCTTTAACTGATGATACCTCGACCTTAAATCTATCTTCGAGAACACCGAAGCTCCTCTTAGCTGATCGAACAAATCGTCAATCCTTGGCAACGGGTATTGTTCTTAATCGTCAACTTGTTCAACTGACGATAGTCAATGCACATACGCATCGACCCGTATTTTTTCTTCACAAATAACACTGGCGCTCCCCACGGAGATACGCTTGGTTGGATAAATCCATGATCCAACAGCTCTTGGATCTGAGCTTTAAGTTCCACCAGCTCCTTTGGCGCCATCCTATAAGGGGCAATGGACAACGGAGCTGTTCCCGAAAGTAGCTTAATGCCAAACTCTACCTCGCGATCCGGAGGTAACCCCGGAAGCTCTTCAGGAAAGACGTCCGAAAATTCCTTCACTGTTCTGACATCCCCTACGGACAATTCCTTGACATCCAAAGCACTAATGGAAACTTGGAACGCCTCACACCCTTTTCGCACCATCCTTTCAGCCTTCAGTGCCGAGATTACATGGGACAGATCGACTTAACACCATACGCTTAGCAGCACAATCCAAGTTTGCACGATGCTTAACTAACCAGTCCATGCCTAAAATCAGATCAAACTCGCCGAACTGCAGTTCCATCAAGTCTGCCAGAAACACTACCCCTTGAACTTCTAAAGGCACATTCCTAAACAACTTGTTCACTACCACAGATTGTCCTAGAGGGCTAACCACAGATATTTCTCTAGCAGCAAGCTCAGATTTAATGCTCAAAGTCCCAGATCTGATGCAGGGCAACATATGAATGTGTAGACCCAATATCTATCAAAGTTGTAAAGGGTGCATCAAATACAAGAAACGTATCGGTTATGATGTCCGGTGCATCGCCATCCTCTCGATGTCTAGCCGCATAAACCAATCCAGCCGTCTTACGCCCGTACTACCAACCGTGTGTCTACGGTAGAGGTCTTTGGTAGCACGGACGTAAGACGACTGGATTGGTTTATGCGCTAGACATCGAGAGGATGGATGGCGATGCACCTGACATCATAACCTGTACATTTCTTGTATTTGATGCACCCTTTTTACACTTTGATAGATATTGGGTCTACATTCATATGTTGCCTGCATCAGATCCGGGACTTTGAGCATTAAATCTGAGCTTTCGCTAGAGAAATATCTCGTGGTTAGCCCTCTAGGACAACTGTGGTAGTGAACAAGTGGTTTAGGAATGTGCCTTTTAGAAGTTCAAGGGGTAGTGTTTCGCCAGATTTGATGGAAACCGCTCGCGAAGTTCGACCGATTTTAGGCATGGATCGTTAGTTAAGCATCGTGCAAACTTGGATTGTGCTGCTAAGCGTATGGTGTTAAGAACTCCAGAGGATAAGGAAATAATCGCAAACTTGGAACGCCTCACACCCTTTTCGCACCATCCTTTCATCCTTTCAACCCGGCGAAAAATCTCGAACCACCGACACAGCACGTCGTTTGAACTTGGGAGCAGAGACTACGAGTCCACTCCCCTCCTCAGATCGGCTAGCACTCACATCCATGAAGAGAGTCTTGGTCAGTAAGGTACCACAGTGAAATCAGCGATTGTCTAGCAAAGAGATTTGGTTATGGCAGAGTACAACGAAGAAAAACTAATCATATAGGACTAGTGAGAAACTCCTTACCTTAATTATCAACACAGCTTGGTTCTATACTTTCGGCAAACCAAAAGGGATGCTTCCTAATGTTCGACTAAAATCAAAAGGTGAAAGATACGGGTTTAGTTTGACACAAGAGGGGTTTTGGCTCAAGAGTAGAATAAGAGAAAGACAAAAAGAAAAGTGAAGAAAGTGGGCAAATCAGGTTCGGCTAGCACCCAAAAGAAAAGAACAATTGCAGAGAAAAGAGATAAGAAGTAGCAAGGTTTCGGCTTGGTGAGAAAACAAATGGTAAAAAGAGAGGTTCGGCTATGTGGAGATGAAAATAAAGAAGCAAAAAAGAAAAAGAAGATGAAATAGAAGAAGAAGAAGAAGAAGAGTTCGGCTAAAGAAGAGAAAAGACTAGGAGAGGATTCAGCTATGGTATTTCGGCAATCACAATGGCAAAAAGAAATGTTTGCAAATAGAAAAGAAAAAGGAAGCAAATGGAGAGTTGGGGTTTCGGTAATGAGAGAGGCAATAAAGATCAAATAAAATGCTCAACGAAAAGAAGAATTAGTGACCAAAAGGTACCCGAAATCTTGAGTATCAACTGCCGAAAATGTAAAAGAAAAACTAAGACCGTATAGAGAATTTCAGCACAACACCAAATGGTTCGGTTTTGCTCTCCTCCCTCTAATACCAAATTTCCCCTTGCTAAAAACCCTATAGCCGAAATTCACCTCCCCCCTCTCCAATATTCGGCCAACTCTCAACTCACCTCCTCACTTCCTTAATTTTCTCCTTGATCCACTCCCCCACTCACTCTCTATCCACCATTTGAAATGGTTGACCACTTCTAACTCCCCCAACTCCTCTCCTCCATCCATTTCAAATCATTTGACTCATTCAACAACCACCTTGATAGAGTCCTAGCCGAATGTCACCTCTTCTCCATCCTGGCACAAAATAAATATTCCAAAAATTGCAACCTGTGGGATTCGAACCCACTCTCCCTTCCATGCTCCCTTGTGACGCCAACCACTAAGCCACCTTGCTCCTTGTGACATCAAATTACAACAAAACATACCTAAGGCCTGCATCCACTAGCTTTCCCCCCTAAAGTGCCCTAAAGAGAAAAATTTACCAAAGCTCTGGCTCAAACTCGAGCCTCCCCAAGACCCCGAAACACACTAGAACAACAAGCATAGCTAACCAAATGCATGAAATAGTGCAAAATGCAGAACCCCTAATTCTAGGATGTTACAAGATTGGTCATATATGAGTGATTTAGTGAGAATTGATGATTGCTTTAATTGAGTAAATGATTTGGCTAAGCATGAAAGGCTAGAAAGTTGAATGAAAATCACTTTACGAGCCTTGGGGAAAAAGTATAAATATGAGGAAGTTTAGGGGCAAAATGGTAATTTTACTAAAGTATGAGATAAGGGTCAATTTAGTCAATGTGTGTATTGAACGGGTTGATTTTTCATTTTAGATCAAGAAAGATGAAGATCAGATCTTAACCAAGGCAAGGGCAAGGTCGTGGACTAAATTGCACATCTTCATACTTTTTGAGTACCGAGGTAAGTTTACGTATGAACAATGCATTTATGCGTATACATTATTAATGCTAGCTAATGTGTAGCATAATTGAGAACCTATTCAATTCTAGTGGAATGAATGAGATAGTAGTTGTGAATGGATGAATGTATTACAAGTAGACATGTGAATGTGTAGTGATAATGCTTGATAGTGGGCTAAGTATGATACCACATTGATACTTAACAATGATGGGCTGTGTGCGATACTATTGTTAAGCATATTATTTAGTGAGCTATGTGCGGAATCACTATAATTATCCTTTGTGGTAGGCTATGTGCGTTACTACCCTAAGATCTGATTGTGGTGGGCTAAGTGCGAAACCATCGAGTAATTTAGCTGTGTGGATGTATTATTGAGAAATAATGATGTGTTGTATTTTGAGTAAATGTGCTATTGAGTGCAGGGGTGCATGTCAATGATTATGAGTATGTGACTCATGATGTGTTGGAGATGTGGTAAGGAATAGAAAGAGTAAGCATAGTAGTGGATGAGAATTACATATGTTAGTATAATGCTAATTGTTGTTTAGCTTATACTAGAATGCTTAAATTGTTTATGTGTAAACTTACTAGGCTCAAAGCTTACTCCTTTCTTTTCCCTTGTCTTATAGAGAACAAGGATTGATAAGTTAGTGAATTGGACTTAATGTTTTGTATATGGCATGTATAGGGGCTAGATAAGTTAGTGAATTTTGTTGTATTGGCTAAGATGTGTTGGACATTTGATGGATAAACTATTTTTGTATAATGCCATGGTTGTTGGCTACTTTATTATATAAAAGATGTAGTTATCCATGTAAGATTGTGTTTCAAAATGAGTTGGTTATGGATGTGTTGAATGAGTACATGTTGTGTATGCTAGAGGGGTGAGAAGAGCTTAGCAAATAGCTTTGTTCTTGTCCATGTGATAGACACTCGGGCATGTGTCTAGGCCATGTGTGACACACGGCCAGCCCACGGGCGTGTGACTTGGCCGTGTCACTTTGGTAGATTCAAGTGTTATAGGCCACGGGCTAGCCACACGGGCGTGTGTCTAGGCTTTAGGCCGTGTAAAGTAGTCAGTGCTCACCACAGGTAGAGAGCACGGGCGTGTGCCCTAGTCGTGGGAATTTGGCAGAATGCTTGAGTTTTGTGCACGGTTTGTGGACATGGGCGTGTGTGACTACACACGGGCATGTATCATCTTACACGGGCGTGTGGCCCTATTGAAATGGAAAAAAATTAAATTCGTAAGAGTTTCTGATATGGTCTCGAGAGCCCTCGTGTATATGAGTAAGGTCTCGTAAGTTGAGAATGAGGTCGTTATGGTGACTAAGAGAGAGTAGCCACGTTGAGCATAAGTGGCGATCAAGTGGTTTTATTTCGGTAATGCCTCGGGCCCAGTTCCGGCGTAGAATACAGGTAAGGGGTGTTACATTGTCTTTCACACGGCCTAGACACGCCCGTGTCCTCACCCGTGTATGAAAACCTAGGTATTCTGTTTATGATGTCAGCAACCTTATAAGGGGCACACGGCCTAGGCACACGCCTGTGTGTCTAGTCCATGGTTGACACTGACTTGTAATACTAACATGCAGGGGACACACGGCCCAGCCACATGCCCATGGGATTGACCGTATGTCACACACGGCCTAGACACACGCCCGTGTGCCTACCCGTGTGGACAAGAACAAGGCCATTTGCCAAGCTCTTTTTATCACCCTAACTCATACAACATAACCTCATTCAACCATTAATCAAACAACCCAATCATGTATCATACACCTCCATGAATAACCTCATCTTTTTATATATTGATAATAATGAGCCATCAACTATGGCTATTTACAAAAAGTTCATCTTTAAAAGAGCCAACACACTTGGCCAAATCAACAAAACGTTTCACTAAGTCTAGCCCCTATACATGCCATACTCAATATGCTAAGTCTAAATACACCGACATGAGCTGACAGTGTGGGTGATCTCCCTATTATCTTCGTATCCCGAGCTGGCTCTTCGACACTATAAAATAAGGGAAAAGAAAGGGAGTAAGATTAAAGCTTAGTAAGTTTACATGTAAACAATAAGCATCGTAACATATGCTAATTAATCAATAACATTACATACTAAGCAAGAACAATTCACATTTGCATAACCATGCTTACTCATCTTATCTCTTACCACATTCCAACCATATAACAAATATATTGTTCACACTTACTTGTACACATTCCCTGCACTCATCACCACAAAGCCACATGAAACATTTACTTAGACAATTTCTCGATGAACTCTTCGGAATAATACTAAGTACCTGGTGGTTTCGCACAGCCCACCGTTAATCAATAATAGGGTGGTATCGCACATAGCCCACCAACAAGAATATTAAGGTGATTTCGCACATAGCCCACCGAATGATAATATAAACGATGGTATCGCACACACCCCATCGTGAATAAATAATAAGGTGGTATCGCACATAGCCCACCAAAAAGGAAAATTACGGTGGTAACGCACATAGCCCACCAAATAACTATTACGGATATTTTTTCGCACTTACATATCTATTCTGAGGTTCATACGAGAATTATTCACTATCTATCAATTTCAATCAATCTCACTAATAATTGATCTCATTCATTCAATGCATCAATAAATAACAACATACGTATTAAAAATGTATCGTTTACACATAAACTTACCTCGGTGCAAAATGTGTTAATCGACGATTTAGTCTGTAACCTTGCCTTTTCCTCGGTCAAGGTTGTTTCCGCGCTCTTCATGATCTAAAATAATAAAATTTACTCATTCAATCACTATACAACTCATGATACATCAAAATTTCTACTTAGGCAAAAATGACCATTTTGCCCTTATACTTTGGCAAAATTACGATTTTGCCCCTAGCCTCGTAAATCATTTTTCATCACATTTTATCATTAAAGAAGCCTAGCTGAACATTTATTTCTCTTACAGCAACTCACAAAACCAATTATTTCATGCACTTATTACACAATTACAACCTTTACAAATAAGTCCCTTTTTAGGTGTTTTCATGGATACACCTTTCTCAAAAGTTGTTCTTTAACCCTCTCACATTCATTTTCTTCCATAAAAACTCAGAAAAAAACATGAACACTCTCATGGAAAGTCCCTAAACTTTCAATCATTTAGCAAAATAGTCCCCTCATTAGCTAGCTCAAGCTTTGGGGGTTCCAAAAGTACAAAAATTATCAAGAAAGATCTCTAAAATCACTTACTTGTAAAGGAATAGCTTGGCTGAAAGTTTGGACTTCAAAATCTCCTATTTTCTCTTCAATTTTTGGTGGAACAAGAAGGTTGAATAGTGAAAGATGATATCTTCTTTCTTTGCTTTATTTTATTCATTTTTTTATCACATAATTTCACCAAATTTTGACCAAAATTAATGCCCTTGTCTCCCTTGTCTCTATGGCCGGCCACACCCTCTTAATGGCCTAATTGCACTTTAAAGACCTCCAATTTAATATTCTATGGCTATTAGACACCTCTATCTTGTATAATGGAAGTTTCGCACTTTATACGATTTAGTCCTTTTTCACAATTAAGCATACAATTGCTAAAATTAAAACACCAAAATTGTAACACTCCATACCCGGCCTAGACGTTATGACCGAATCTAGCGTGCCACATCAGGTGTTGTTTGAAAACTTTGTGTTCATTGGAAAACTCATCTACGAATCAAAACTTTCTACCGTTTAAAAATCTCGATTTTCGTTGCTTATTAACAAAACCAGTTTTACTCGAAATCATTCCTTTTCAAAAATATTATTATGCATCTACTATTTTGTTTTTAAAACCTTGTCTGTTACGGAAGTTTGGTTTAAACAGTTGCGGAAACGTGATATTTTAAAAACAGTAGTTATTTTTTAAAAACCCGTGTTTAATAAATTAGCAGTTTGTAAAGAAATACCAATTAAAAGTTAAAAACAATTCCAATGGACTTATTACAAAAATTATTAACCCAAAAATTAAAGTAAAGTAACCTAAAATAAAATAGCTAAATTAACCCCAAGAACATACACGACGTGTGGCCACCTCCGAGACCCTCGCAGCTCCAAATCCTCTAAGGCTGGGGATTACCTGCACAGTTAAAGAGAAAGGGTGAGTTACAAGAACTCAGTGTGTAATCCCCTTATTACACCCACAGTTAGGGCCCAAGCCCATACAGTATCAATCTGGGCCTAAGCCCTATTCGATGTGATGCAGGCGAAGCCGTATTGAGCTTGATGCGGGCGAAGCCCTAATCGAGAATATGCGGGCGAAGCCATATGATATGCAAAACAAATATGTACCCAACACACCACTCGTACCAACCAACACACCTGTGGGGACCAAGTCAACCCACTCAACCAGCACACCAATAACGCAGACTAGCTGCTCATAACAGTATACGTGGCTGAGCCACAAAATCAGTATAACGTGGCACAATCCACTAAATCAGTATAATGTGGCAGAGCCACCAGTACAGTGCTTCCTCCAAATCCATAACCCAACCCATGCAGTATGACGTGTCATAGTTAGATCATGTAAACAGTGCATCACCATCAATATCAATCATACCATTACTACTCATACATCAATGATCCTACCACTAAGGGTAAAACGGTCATTTGGTGGTAAAACGGTAATTTTGCCCGTCGGGGTTATTTCGGTAATTTTACCCACCAAGGGTATTTCGATAATTTACCCACCAAGGGTAATTCGATAATTTACCCACCAAGGGTAATTTGGTAACTTACCCACTAAGGGTAATTCGATAATTCTACTCATTTACGGCCTTTTCGGAGGCCAACTGTCGCCCCTAGCGACACAGGTTCCATTTCTGGTCAAAACGGTGCAATTAGGCCTAAAATCCAATTTTGGACCAAACAGGCCCACACGCTCGTGTGGCCCAAACAACCCATTTTCGGTCTCGAATCTGTGGACTTTGCAGCCGCAACAATCGTCCGGCACTTACCACAGATTTTGCCCCTGTGGGCCCATTAACCCATTGGGCCCACTTAGCCCACTTCGGCTAAACAAGGCCCATTACAGCCTCAGTTCAGCGAGAGAGTTTGAGTCACTCCCAGCAGTCTATCGCCAACACTATTGACTCGGTTTAACTCCACGAGCGCTCGCACACTCGAGAGCTCTCAGTTGCCCATACTCCGGCTTTTCGGTATTTCGGCTTTTAGCCGATGCACAAAACATCGCATATCAGAATAAACAGTGGTGTGAGATTACACACCTTGATTACGAGTTGTGGTTTCAACCGCTTCCAAGACACCTATGATAACGATTGGCCATTAGTTAGTTCAACCTTTGATAACCCTTAATATTGAAACACCCTACTAGACTAACTTCAATTACCACGATCCGCGATCTCCTGCTGTGCAATAGTAATCGGCTTTATCCCTTGGCTACGGAAACCTAGTCCCTAGCAATATTTGATGAACACAAAGAAAAATTGTTAGTAATCATCCAACATTCAGCCCCCCCACAGAGGAGAGAGACCGAAGTTTACTCTTGCAGTCACAAGAATTCTAACTAACAACAAATTAAGAGAGTTTTTGCATTACTCCACTCTTACAAACACCAATGAACGACAACAATCGACAGTTGTCTAACAACAGGATTAGGCCCCAACCACCAAGATCAAAAAGATTCAGAACGAAGAGGGTATGCAGATTCGGCTTACAAGGTTCGGCCAGCAAAAAGAAAACCGACACTTCAAGGAGAAAAGTATTCGGCCTAGGGAGAAATCAAAAAGGGAGAAGTGTGGCTACGGCTTAGAAGTAACGAAAAGAAATGAACGATTAGTAAGAAGAGAAATGAGAAGAAGGAAGGAAAGAAGATGAGAGTAAAGGCTTACCAATTCGGCACTTAGCAGGAAAAATAAAAGAGGAGGAAGAAGAGAGAATGAAATAAAAACAAGGTGGATTCGGCAGAGGTCAAAGAAAAGAAAGAAGAAGAAAAAAATGAAAAGAAAAGGCCTGAAACGTCTCAAGGTACCACAATTCAAACACTCCCCGAAGAACAAACCAAAGAAGATTCGGCACACTCCCCTCTCAAAAACCGAATATGCACTTCCAAATGACCCCTCTCCAGCTGAAATTCCCACTTAGCCACACTCCCACTTTCGGCCAGCACTTCCACACACATCACTTCGTTGATTTTCTCCCTTTCCTTCTCCTACTATTGCTCCCCTCCATCCATTTGAATTATTTGACCAAGTCTCCAACTCCCCTTGAAGAGTTTGATCCGAACTCTGCTTCATCCACTCACTTGTCACAAAATAAAAGCCTCTAATTTACAATCTATGGGATTCGAACCCCTCCATTCCTTGCTCTCCCCTTGACGCCACACCACTAAGCCACATGCTCATCTTGTGTTACTAAAACACACACAAATTTGCTTAAGCCCTACAACTGCCAACCCTTTCCACTAAAGGGCCAAAAACTAAAATTTTTCCCAGGCTCAGACTCGAACCCAGGCCTCCTTAGGACCCCCAAACACACTCAAATAGCTAGCCGATCAAGTACAACATGCATTTAAGCAAAAAAAAAAAAAACAAACCCCTAACTTTTAGGGCGTTAGAACTCTACCCCCTTAAAGAAATTTCGGTCTCAAAATTTACCTGATTAAAAGAGATGAGGGTATTGCTGTCGCATCGCCTCCTCAGGCTCCCACGTGGCTTCCTCTGAACCGTGATTACGCCACAACACCTTGACTAATGGAATAGATTTTCTGTAATATCCCGGGTTAGGGGCTATTTTTATTATGGCAATGTTTTGCATGTGTTGGCTTGCTATGTGGCTATTTTGGTGTCTTAGGGGCTTAATTGTAGACTAGGGGTATGTCTGAGTAGGTGGGAAACTTTTTGTTTTTAGGCTTAGGAAAGAGGAGTTGATGAAGCTGGGATATATGAATATTATTTGGTGTTCTTGAGCACAAAAGAAAAGCTAGTGGAGTGGCAAGGCATGCGTCACTTGGGGGCTTGAGTGTGGCGTCATCTGCAGGGGGAGAGGTCTTGTGTTCAAGCTGCGGAGTGGCCACTTTTTGGCACTCATTTTGACGGCATGGAGGGAGGAGTTTGTGGCAGTTCAAACTCTGCCTAAGACTAAGTCTTCCCATTTGAATGTTAGGTGGTGAGCAAAATGTGGAGGAGGACTTGGTCCACTCATTTGAAATGAGTGGTGGTGAGTGTGTTTGGGGATTATGGCCGAATTTAGGCGGGAGTTGGAGGGGGAGTGACGGCTTAGTTGGGGGGAAAGAGGGTGCCGAAATTCAATTGGCACTTTGGGGTGTTTTTCGGTCACTTTTCGGTATCAAACAAAGATCCCTCATTTCGTCAACAAGCCGATTTGTTTTTTTTTCCATAGAAAATTCTCTCATTCTTTCCACCTCTTGAAACCGAAACACCTAGTCCCTTAGTTGCCGAATTTTGTAGGTGGTTTTTCTACATCTTGTGTTGGCTAGCCGAATGCCCCTCCCCACTCTCCTTCTTTCTTTCATTTTGAGTTAAGCCGAAACCCATCCTTCAAAACTCTCTTCTCATTTCTTCTTTTGGGAAAACCGAAACTACATTCTTCTCACACTTCTTTTCTTTCTCTTCCACTCAAGCCCGACGCTAGAGGTGATAAACACTTAAAGCCGTTTTCTTTCTTCTTTCTTTGGAAGCCTTGACCGAATCTATTCCCTCTTCTAGTGGTGTTTGCGTTGGCCGATTAAGGGTTGGTGATTGAGGTAAGTGCTAGCCGAATATTTTCTTTCTTTTCTCACTCTACTCTCATCTCACATTTGTTTTCTCTCTTCTCTCATTCAGAACCGAACACGGGGGTGTTAAACATCTAAAGACAATTCTCATTTCTTTCTTTTAAGGTGTTGGCCGAATCTTTTCTCCCTTCTAATAGCTCCCTCTCTTGACCGAATATTGGTGAAGGGTGATCTTGTTGGTTGATCGATCTTGGGTGTTGGGTAAGTGTTTGGCCGTATGGCCATTTCTTTTCTCTTTCTGTTCTTAATTGATTCGGGTTTGATTAAGAGCCGAATATGGTAACTTTGGAAGAGTGTTAATCGTTTGTGAATCATCTCGTTATAGGATCCTTGGACTTTGGAAGCAACGAGAGAAGTCTCCTGTTTCTGTTAGCTGATTGGTTGGCCGATTGTCTAAGGGAACCACTTTTTGGTTCGGGATTTGGTAGGAAACCAAATCGGTGAAAGAAAATGAGGCTTTCGACAAACCCTTTTGGTCTAGATGTTGTTGGCCGAATGTGTAGATGCCTAATCCCTATGCTTTGGCCGATTGTAGGAGCTAGTACTCGAGGACTTAGATCGCTTTTGTCAGGATTTTTAGACTCGCGATTACCAGGTGTGTAAACTAACACACTATACTTAGTAATATTGTTATTAAACTGTTTGCCTATTAAAAGCTATGACAGTATGATGGATTATTGGATACCCAAGCGGGGTATGTATGCGTATCCGGGTAAGTCAAGTATTGTTACAGGGACATGATGATCTATATGGTATCATGACTATGTATGTATGTGATATGGGGCATGAGTCAAACATATTAGCATGATATGCATGACTTGTATGATATGCATGATTACATGAGTATGGTATGTTGATGGGTGATATGAGTGGAGGAGCATGATATTTTTGTCTTGTGAGCACCAGTGTTTTGGTAACACACCTTGTGACTTTGGGTCACGGTGCTTTGGTAGCACATTTGTGTCTTTGGGACACAGAGGTTGGGCACCTCATTGCGACTTGTCCCCGTGGTTAACACCACACGTGGGTTGGCCCCACTTTGAGATATGGGATCGTCTGCGCTAGTGATTGGGTATCACACGATGGGTTGGCCCCATCATTCGATTATCGTGACTACGGTCACGGTGCTTGGGTAGCACATTGTGTCTTTGGGACACCAGTGTTTTGGTAACACATTGTGACTATATGTCACGGTGGTTTAGCACCACCGGTGGTTTGGTACCACATGGGGTAGAAAAAGGAGATACGGATGGTTAGGATCGGGTTGCATTAATTATGTTGCTATGTATGATGTGTGTTAGCATGTTGTTTCATCGGGAGCGGGATTTATGCATTTGAGTCACTCGACTCACCCTCTCCTTTGACATTTCGGGTGACTCGTGAGACTTGGACATGGAGCCGGGATGGACTCGGGTGCTCATGCCATGCTTGATAAAGTTTTACCTCAACTCTATCATTTGGGTACTCTAGTTAAATTACTGTTATTTGGTTTTTAATTTGGATTTGTAAAAGGCCTCTAAATTATGTTTTATGATGGGTATGTTTTAATTAGATTCTCAACCTGCTTAACAAATAACTTGGCATGAAATTTTACTAAAACTTGGAAAGACAACGTTTTCAAAATTACATCGAAATGTGTTTTAAATTATACCATCGGGTATCTCGCTATGTTTCGTTATTCAATAAACTCAAATGATTTTCAAATCAAACTCGATTGGCTACTAAGTCTAAAATGTTTCAAAATGGCACTAGGAAACTATTGGAAGTCCTAAATGAATTAACTCGTTTTAACTTTATACATGGATAAGTTTTCAAAATCTGATCACTTAAAGACGTTTCTCCCCGTAACATACCAGATTCGGGCATGGTGTCTTGTCCGAGTTTGGGGTGTTACAATTGTGGTATCAGAGCCAAGTTCAAAAGTTTCATTTGTGGGCACGAGGCCCAAAATGTTTTCAAATGATTGTTTTGTTAGTTTTTATTCTTAAAGTAAGGTTTGAAAGGCATGGCACCGAGTCTCCGGCACCAGTTCGCCCAGGTAAGTACCCCGTACTATTGCTTGTGAATTGGTTGGATGTGATATGATTTGATGAATAGCAATAGTATACTACTTTAGAGATTGAAACTGATAGGATTTTGTGAACCCGCGAGAACAAATCCTCCTAAACATTCATAAGACTTGCTTTTTAAACAAGTGGAATAAGTACTGATGCATAAAAATTCTTAATCAGATACGTAGAAAGATTAGTCATGAGCGCTAGAGGTGGACGTGGTCGTGGACGCAGGTCGTGGTAGGATGACGCTTCGAGCCCGTAGGATCTGGCCGGGGTTCGAAAATGAGATACGGTTCCGCCACCACCGGTGGAGGTGGTGAGTTCCAAGATCGATCGGGGACGCAGCGTTGTTACAGCGATGTCTTTGCGAGTGTTGGAAAGAGTAGCTGGTGTTGGTGGTAATGCAGAGTTAGGAAATTGTTCTGAGCGACTTCGGGCCAATGGGGCGAATTCTTCCGAGGTGTTTCGGTGTTGCTCAAAGACGGGTGAATATTGGTTGAGGCGATCGAGCGGATCATGGATGATCTGGACCGTCGGTGAAGAAAAGTGAAGGGCATCGACGCTTCTCCGGGATGAGTCATATCGGTGGTGGCTCACGGTTCGAGACGATGTGGCGCAGAGGATCTAACATGGGATTATTTTGGTCGCATATCAAAAGAAGTACATCGGAGCTAGTTATGTTGACTCCCAACGGAAGGCATTTCGAGGCTTGTTGGGGAGTAAATCTGCTTCGAGCACGAGGTGAGTTCCCGGCCGAGTAGGTATGCCGAGGGGCATTGTGGCCACCGAGCATGAGAGGTGTGTTCGTTTGAGGATGGTCCATGAGACGACTTGAGGTTGCTGATTGCTCCTCCTCAGGAGCGCGAGTTTGTTGTCTTAGTTGAGAAGGCTAAGGTAGCCGAGGGTGTTAAGGAGCCGTGAGGCAGGTATGGGGCGAGAAATAGGCATAAGAGGAGCTTTGGGTCTTCGGGTCGTCGGGTAATCCGCAGAAGAGGCTGCATCGAGTGGGCCGAACCACTGCTAGGTTTGTTCTTCGCTAGCGTGGACCGCCGCATGTGATCGGTGTGGGAAATCTCATTGGGGTGGTTCTTTGGGTGGAGGAAAAGGTTGCTTTGAGTGTGGTTCTCTGAGCACCGTGTGAGGGACTCGCCCGCGTGGGTTGGCGAGATTCGATCCCGAGTCGGGGCCGTAATCGGTTCGAGAGGAGTGGACCGCCACCGCAGAAGGGCCGTGGTAATGGCGAGAGGTGGTAATGGTTCAGTCGGGGCCGTGGAGCACCGCGCAGAGGTGCGAATAGCCTACGATGCTAGACACTGGATTAGTGTATCCGCGAGGCGCCGAGAGGAGGGCGACGCACCGGACGTCATAACCAGACGTTTTTATTTTTGGTTCTCCTTATACCGCTTTGATTGATGTGGGTTCAACGCACTCTTATGTTGCCGTAGTATAGTAGAGACCATGGATTTAGACTCGAGATATCTTCTAGGCGGATGACCGTGATTAGCCCTCTAGGTCACTCAGTAGTAGTAGATAAACTGTTTAGAGAGGTACCCTTAGAACTCCAAGGGGTAGTGTTTGTCGCGATCCGATGGAACCGCCGTTTGGGGAGTTCGATCCGATTCTTGGGATGGATTGGTTGGTCAAGTACCAGGCGAGGTTGGATTGCGCGCCAAGCGCATGGTTCTTAAGACGGTCGAGGGTGAAGAGGTGGCTATGATAGGTAATAGGAGAGATTACTTATCAAATGTGGTATCCGCTGAAAGCGAGAAGATGGTCAGAAAGGGCATGAAGCGTATGTAGTGCATGTGTATGCCTTGGAGGCTAAGGAGTCTGCTGTGGAGAAGGTTCTGCACTGCTAAGGAGTTTATCGATGTTTTTCCGAGGAGCTTCGGGCTTGCCGCCGGATCGCGAGGTGGAGTTCGGGATTGATCTATTACCCGAATCGCGCCGGTGTCTATTGCCCGTATAGGATGGCGCCAAAGGAGTTGGTGGAGCTTAAGGCTCGAGATCCGTGGAGTTATTGGATCGAGGTTTTATTAGACCAAGTGTTTCGCTGGTAAGTGCGCCGGTACTCTTTGTCAAGAAGATTTTGACTGAGGCTCCGGTTCTAATTCAACCTGAGGCTGGTAAGGAATTCACAGTCTATTGCGACGTGTCACATACGGGCTTGGGTTGTGTCTTTGATGCAAGAAGGTAAGGTTGTGGCTTACGCTTCTGGCGTTGAGGCCACATGAGGTCAACTATCCGACGCATGACTTGGAGCTAGCGGCTGTGGTCTTCGCTTTAAAGATTTGGAGGCACTACTTATACGGAGAGAGATCGATAGTCTACACAGATCACAAGAGTCTGAAGTATCTACTGACCAAAAGGATTTGAATTTGAGGCGCGCAGAGGGGTTGAGTTGCTCTGAAAGATTACGACTGTTCGATTGAGTACCATCCGGGCAAGGCTAACGTGGTGGCAGACGCGTTGAGCCGTAAGGTTGTTTCGGACTTAAGAGCGATGTTTGCCCATTTGAGTTTGTATGACGATGGGAGTATTCTGCCAGAGTTGCAGGTTAAGCCTACTTGGGTTGAGTAGATCAGAGAGAAACAGTTGTTGGATGAGGTTCTGAGTGCGCGAAGGTTGCAAGTGAGAATGGTGGTTTGGAGGTTTACACTGTCTAGTGACGCGAGGTTCGTGTGGTTTTCGTGGTAAGGCTTGTATGCCTAAAGATGTTGAGCCGAGGCGAAGATTCTTCAGATGCACATAGCGAGTCCTCATGCTATGCATCCCGGAGGTAGCAAGATGTATAAGGATCCGAGAGAGCGATTTTGGTGGCACGGCTTGAAGAAGGAGGTGACAGAGTTTGTTGGGAAGTGTCCGACTTGTCGTAGTCAAGGCCGAGCATCGCTTGCCGTCGGGTTTGCTTCACTGTGAAGATTCCTCGATGGAAGTGGGAAAGGATAACCATGGATTTCGTCAGTGGGTTACCGCTTACGCCTAGCAAGAAAGATTCCGTTTGGGTAGTGGTGGATCGATCGACTAAATCAGCTCACTTCATTCGGTGAGGGTTGACTACTCACTTCAGAAGCTAGCGAAGCTGTATATTTCAGAGATAGTGAGGTTGCACGGTGTGCCAGTTTCGATAATCTCGGATAGGGATCCTAGATTCACGTCAAGGTTCTGGAAAGCGTTGCATCAAGCTCTGGGTACTCGTTTGGATTTCAAAGATGGCTTTTCACCCATGATCGACGGTCAATCGAAAGGGTCATTCAGATCTTAGAGGATATCTTTGAGAGGTTGCATCCCGGATTTCAGAGGTAGTTGGGAGGAGTTTCTACCATTAGTCGAGTTTGCCTACAACAACAGTTACCAAGCGAGCATTAAGATGGCACCGTATGAGGCGTTGTATGGTAGGAAATGTCACTCACCTACGTGTTGGTCTGAGTTAGGTGAACGCCGGTTGTTGGGACCCGAGTTGGTTGTTGAGACCGAAGACAAGGTTGCTTCGATTCAATCTAGATCGAAGGAAGCTTCGGACCGGCAGAAGTCTCTTATGCCGATCTTAGGCGAAGAGATATAGAGTTATTTGTGGGGATCGAGTTTTCTGAAGGTCTCGCCTTGGAAGAAGGTGTTGAGGTTCGGGAAGAAAGGCAAGCTAAGTCCGAGGTTTATTGGGCCGTATAAGGTATTGAGGCGAGTTGGACCAGTGGCGTATCAACTTGAGTTGCCAGCAGAGCTGAGTCGATTCATGACGTTTTCACGCTTTTCGATGCTTCGACGTTATCGTTCGATCCGTCGCATGTGGTAGCAATGGAAGAGATCGAGGTAAATCCGATTTGACCATGGAAGAAGAACACATGCGATTCTAGATCGGGATGTGAAAGTTCTGCGTAAGAAGTCTGTGCCTTTGGTTAAGGTTCTTTGGCGGAATCATGGCGTAGAAGAAGCGACGTGGGAACCCGAGGATACGATGAGACAGCAATACCCGCAACTCTTCTGATAAGGTAATTTCGAGGTCGAAATTATTTTAAGGGGGGTAGAACTGTAATATCCCGGGTTAGGGGCTATTTTTATTATGGCAATGTTTTGCATGTGTTGGCTTGCTATGTGGCTATTTTGGTGTCTTAGGGGCTTAATTGTAGACTAGGGGTATGTCTGAGTAGGTGGGAAACTTTTTGTTTTTAGGCTTAGGAAAGAGGAGTTGATGAAGCTGGGATATATGAATATTATTTGGTGTTCTTGAGCACAAAAGAAAAGCTAGTGGAGTGGCAAGGCATGCGTCACTTGGGGGCTTGAGTGTGGCGTCATCTGCAGGGGGAGAGGTCTTGTGTTCAAGCTGCGGAGTGGCCACTTTTTGGCACTCATTTTGACGGCATGGAGGGAGGAGTTTGTGGCAGTTCAAACTCTGCCTAAGACTAAGTCTTCCCATTTGAATGTTAGGTGGTGAGCAAAATGTGGAGGAGGACTTGGTCCACTCATTTGAAATGAGTGGTGGTGAGTGTGTTTGGGGATTATGGCCGAATTTAGGGGGGGTTGGAGGGGGAGTGACGGCTTAGTTGGGGGGAAAGAGGGTGCCGAAATTCAATTGGCACTTTGGGGTGTTTTTCGGTCACTTTTTGGTATCAAACAAAGATCCCTCATTTCGTCAACAAGCCGATTTGTTTTTTTTCCATAGAAAATTCTCTCATTCTTTCCACCTCTTGAAACCGAAACACCTAGTCCCTTAGTTGCCGAATTTTGTAGGTGGTTTTTCTACATCTTGTGTTGGCTAGCCGAATGCCCCTCCCCACTCTCCTTCTTTCTTTCATTTTGAGTTAAGCCGAAACCCATCCTTCAAAACTCTCTTCTCATTTCTTCTTTTGGGGAAAACCGAAACTACATTCTTCTCACACTTCTTTTCTTTCTCTTCCACTCAAGCCGAACGCTAGAGGTGATAAACACTTAAAGCCGTTTTCTTTCTTCTTTCTTTGGAAGCCTTGACCGAATCTATTCCCTCTTCTAGTGGTGTTTGCGTTGGTCGATTAAGGGTTGGTGATTGAGGTAAGTGCTAGCCGAATATTTTCTTTCTTTTCTCACTCTACTCTCATCTCACATTTGTTTTCTCTCTTCTCTCATTCAGAACCGAACACGGGGGTGTTAAACATCTAAAGATAATTCTCATTTCTTTCTTTTAAGGTGTTGGCCGAATCTTTTCTCCCTTCTAATAGCTCCCTCTCTTGACCGAATATTGGTGAAGGGTGATCTTGTTGGTTGATCGATCTTGGGTGTTGGGTAAGTGTTTGGCCGTATGGCCATTTCTTTTTCTTTCTGTTCTTAATTGATTCGGGTTTGATTAAGAGCCGAATATGGTAACTTTGGAAGAGTGTTAATCGTTTGTGAATCATCTCGTTATAGGATCCTTGGACTTTGGAAGCAACGAGAGAAGTCTCCTGCTTCGTTAGTGATTGGTTGGCCGATTGTCTAAGGGAACCACTTTTTGGTTCGGGATTTGGTAGGAAACCAAATCAGGTGAAAGGTAAGGGCTTTCGACAAACCCTTTTGGTCTAGATGTTGTTGGTCGAATGTGTAGATGCCTAATCCCTATGCTTTGGCCGATTGTAGGAGCTAGTACTCGAGGGACTTAGATCGCTTTTGTCGATTTTTAGACTCGCGATTACTGTGTGTGTAAACTAACACACTATACTTAGTAATATTGTTATTAAACCCGTTTGCCTATTAAAAGCTATGACAAGATGATGGATTATTGGATACCCAAGCGGGGTATGTGTACGTATCCGGGTAAGTCAAGATTGTTACCAGACATCGATGATCTATATGGTATCATGACTATGTATGTATGTGATATGGGGCATGAGTCAAACATATTAGCATGATATGCATGACTTGTATGATATGCATGATTACATGAGTATGGTATGTTGATGGGTGATATGAGTGAGAGGAGCATGATATTTTGTGCCGACGAGCACCAGTGTTTTGGTAACACACCTTGTGACTTTGGGTCACCAAAGTGCTTTGGTAGCACATTTGTGTCTTTGGGACACCAGAGGTGGGCACCTCATTGCGACTTGTCCCCTGTGGTTAACACCACCGTGGGGTTGGCCCCACTTTGAGATATGGGATCGTCTCGCTAGTGATTGGGTATCACACACGATGGGTTGGCCCCATCATTCGATTATCGTGACTACGGTCACCGGTGCTTAGGTAGCACATTGTGTCTTTGGGACACCGGTGTTTTGGTAACACATTGTGACTATATGTCACCGGTGGTTTGGCACCACCAAAGTGGTTTGGTACCACATGGGGTAGAAAAAGGAGATACGGATGGTTAGGATCGGGTTGCATTAATTATGTTGCTATGTATGATGTGTGTTAGCATGTTGTTTCATCGGGAGCGGGATTTATGCACTGAGTCACTCGACTCACCCTCTCCTTTGACATTTCAGGTGACTCGTAGACGCGGACATGGAGCCGGGATGGACTCGGGGTGCTCATGCCATGCTTGATAAAGTTTTACCTCAACTCTATCATTTGGGTACTCTAGTTAAATTACTGTTATTTGGTTTTTAATTTGGATTTGTAAAAGGCCTCTAAATTATGTTTTATGATGGGTATGTTTTAATTAGATTCTCAACCTGCTTAACAAATAACTTGGCATGAAATTTTACTAAAACTTGGAAAGACAATGTTTTCAAAATTACATCGAAATGTGTTTTAAATTATACCATCGGGTATCTCGCTATGTTTCGTTATTCAATAAACTCAAATGATTTTCAAATCAAACTCGATTGGCTACTAAGTCTAAAATGTTTCAAAATGGCACTAGGAAACTATTGGAAGTCCTAAATGAATTAACTCGTTTTAACTTTATACATGGATAAGTTTTCAAAATCTGATCACTCAAAGACGTTTCTCCCCGTAACATACCAGATTCGGGCATGGTGTCTTGTCCGAGTTTGGGGTGTTACATTTTCTCCTCAGTACTTTAACATCACGATCCAGTATCTGCACCGGTTCTTCCTCAAAAGTCAGATCAGGTCTAACCTCGATCTCCTCTACCGGCACTATATGAGAAGGATCAGAACGGTATCGCCTCAGCTTAGAAACGTGGAATACATTATGTATACGACTTAACTCAAGAGGCAGTTCCAGCTGATAGGCGACCGATCCCACACGCTTTACTATTCGATAAGGTCCGATAAATCTAGGGCTCAGCTTGGCCTTCCGCCCAAATCTCAGAATCTTCTTCCACGGTGAGACCTTTAAGAAAACATAGTCTCCCACTGCAAACTCAATCTCTTTGCGCTTCAAATCAGCATACGACTTCTACCTATCCGATGCTTCTTTTAACCGATCTCGGATCAATCTTACCTTCTCCTCAGTTTCAGCTACTAATTTCGGTCCCAACATTCGCTGTTCACCCAATTCTGTCCAACAAGTAGGGGTACGACACCTACGACCATATAGCGCCTCATATGGTGCCATCTATTTACTGGATTGGTAGCTGTTGTTGTAAGCAAATTCCACCAATGGTAAATAGTCTTCCTAACTGCCTTTGAAATCAATCACACAGCTTCTTAGCATGTCTTCCAAAATTTGAATTACCCTCTCCGACTGACCATCGGTCTGAGGATGAAATGCCGTGCTGAAATCTAGTCTTATACCCAAAGCTTTGTGTAACACTCTCCAAAATCGAGATGTGAATCTAGGGTCCCTGTCCGAAATGATAGACACTGGTACCCCATGTAATCTCACAATTTTTGCCACGTACAACTTGGCCAACTTCTGCAATGAGTAATCAGTGCGAACTAGTATGAAGTGGGCGAACTTAGTCAGTCGATCTACAATAACCCATACAGAATCTTTCTTAGTAGGCGTTAGGGGTAGCCCACTAACAAAATCCATGGTTACCCTCTCCCACTCCCAGAGTGGAATTTTAACGGGTTGCAGCAATCCGTAAGCGGTTGATGCTCGGCCTTCACACTTCGCGGCATGTCAAACACTTACTTACAAAATCAGTGACCTCACACTTTAGTCCTGGCCACCAGTACAGTTCACGTAGATCTCGGTATAACTTGTTTCCACCAGGATGCATAGCGTATGGCCTATTATACGCCTCCCGCAGAATAGACTGCCTTAACTCAGAATCCCTCGGTACACAAACTCTCCCACGGAAACATAATACTCCTTCAGTATTCAGCCCAAAATTTGCAGTCTCTCCCTTCTTCACCAGTTGAAAACAAGGGACCAACGACTCATCCAGTAACTGTTTCTCTTTAATTTGAACTATCCACATTGGTTTCACCTGAAGCTCTGCTAACAGACTACCGTCCTCAAACAGGCTGAGGCGAGCGAACATTGCTCTTAAATCAGATACAACCTTACGGCTCAATGCATCCGCTACCATGTTGGCTTTCCCCGAATGATACTCGATCGAACAATCATAATATTTAATCAACACTATCCATCTTCATTGCCTAAGATTCAACTCCTTCTGAGTAAGGAGGTACTTGAGACTTTTATGGTCGGTATAAATGATCGACTTCTCCACGTACAAGTAGAGTCTCCAAATCTTTAGTGCGAATACCACCGCAGCTAATTCCAAGTCATGAGTAGGATAATTCACCTCGTGCGGCCTAAGTTGAAGGGACACATAAGCCATCACCTTCCCCTCTTGCATCAGCACACAACCCAAACCCGTGTGCGACGCATCACAGTAGGCAATGAATTCCTTTCCAGCCTCTGGTTGAATTAATATCGGGGCTTCAGTCAGAATCTTCTTCAGTTTCTCAAAACTCTCCTACTGTTTATCAGCCCAAAAAAATGGTACTCCTTTACGCAGTAACTTAGTTAGGGGTACAACAATCAGTGAAAACCCCTCAACAAACCGTCTATAATACTCGGCCAGACCCAGAAAGCTTCGAATCTCAGATAACGACTTCGGTGGCTTCCAATCTAGTACGGCCTCAACTTTCCGCCAATCAACCTTAATCCCCTCGGTAGACACGACATGTCCCAAAAATGTCACCTCTTTCAGCCAGAACTCGCACTTACTGAATTTGGTATAAAGCTGCTTCTCCCTCAATATTTGCAGGACAACTCGGAGATGTGAATCATGCTCCTCCTCGGTTCTTGAATACACCAAAATATCATCTATAAACACCACCACGAAACGGTCTAAGTAGGGTTGGAAAACCCGGTTCGTCATATCCATGAAAGCAGCTGGTGCATTCGTTAGCCCAAACGGCATGACCAAAAACTCGTAGTGTCCATAACGAGTCTGAAATGCAGTCTTGTACACATCTGCCTCCTTAACCCTTAACTGATGGTATCCTGATCTAAGATCTATCTTGGAGAAAACCGCGGCTCCTCGCAGCTGATCAAACATATCTTCTATTCTTGGTAAAGGGTACTTGTTCTTAATCGTCAGTTTATTCAATTGACGATAATCGATACACATGCGCATTGACCCATCCTTCATCTTTACGAACAATACCGGTGCTCCCCATGGTGACACACTCGGTCGGATGAATCCTCGATCCAGTATCTCTTGGATCTGAGCCTTTAATTCTACCAGCTCTTTCGGCGCCATCCTATAAGGGGCGATGGACACTGGAGCCGTTATCGGTAGGAGCTCAATGCCGAATTCGACCTCACGGTTTGGTGGCAACCTCGGAAGCTCTTCAAGAAATACATCCGAAAACTCCTTTACCTACCTGACATCCCTAACAGACAAACCTTTAACATCAGATGTGCTCACATAAGCTAGGAACGCCTCGCAACCTTTGCGAACCAGCTTCTCAGCCCTTAATGCTGAGATTACGTTGGATAAATAATCCCTTAGCTACCTTATCATGACCACCTCCTTAATCTTTGAAGACTTCAGTACCATACGTTTAGCAGCGCAATCCAAATTCGCGCAGTGTTTCACTAACCAATCCATGCCCAAAATGAGATCGAACTCGCCCAACGGCAGTTACATCAAATCTGCCGAAAAGACAACCCCTTGGACCTCTAGAGGCACATCTCTAAATAGTTTATTCACTCTAACCGACTGTCCCAGTGGACTAGTCACTGACAGTTCTCTATCAGCAAGTTCAAACTGTATGCCCAATGTTCCCGACACAGTACATGCAATATACGAGTGCGTAGACCCAATGTCAATTAAAGCTGTAAATGGCACATCATGAATGAGGAACGTACCAGTTATGACGTCAGGTGCGTCGCCATCCTCTCGACACTGAGCAGTATATACCAACGCTGGTTGTCTCACCTCCGTGTTACCAGCACCTCTACCCGATGCTCCTCGACCTCGTCCAAACCCATTTCCTCCGATCGGACCACACGACCTCGGTGGTCTGCCGACCACCTCTCCCGGCCGCACATAACCCCGACTGCGGCTTTGCATCTGAACGGGCCTCTAAGTACAGTCTCTAACCTGATGATCCCTGAACCCACATCTAAAGCACGCCCCAGTTCTTTTCCAGCACTCTCCCAATTGAGATCTCCCACACTCAGCGCAAGGCTGTAGTCTGACCGCAACATTAGAAACCCCAACTCGGGCTGGCCCATAAAACCTAGGCCTCTTCCTAGGCCCACCAGAAGAACTTGAAGGCCCAAAATTCCCCTTACCTCTGCCCCTATCCTGTTCACGGTTCTGACACTCTGAGCGTTTCACATCCTCGGCAATCTTAGCCTTCTCAACCAGGACAGTAAAGTCTCTTTCCCTCTGCGGGGCTATCAGTACCCGCAACTCATCCCAGAGACCATCCTCAAACCGCATACAGTGCTCATATTCAGTCGCGACTATGCCCCGAGCATACCGGCTTAACCGTAGAAACTCTGCCTCATACTCCGCTATAGACTTATTCCCCTGAACCAGATTCAGAAATTCCTTTCTCCGGGTATCCACATAACTTGCCCCGACATATTTTCCTTAGAAGGCCGCCTTAAAGAAATCCCATGTCACACGGTCGGCCTGCGTGCCTTCCCTCACGGTAAGCCACCATTGATATGCCTCATATCGCAGTAAAGACACTGCTCCCTTCAACTTTTGCTCCACTGTGCAGTCAAGATCATCCATTATTCGCTCAACCGCCTCCAACCAATATTCTGCTACATTCGGGGCTACACCAGAGATGCCCTTGAAGATCTCTGCCCCGTTCGATCGGAGTCGCACAGAAATTGACCCTCGGGCCACTGACCCAGTACTCGCTCCAGCAACCCTCTCCAGAACCCGTAGCATCGCTTGGGACAAAGCATCATCCCCTCCAGCTCGGTCATGAGAGCCCATTTCAGTCACTGGTGATGCCGACGCTTCCCTTTCAGGCATATGTCCTGATGTTGAGGACCCAGCCCTAGCACTTCGGCCTCTACCACGGCCACGTGTACCCCTTCCACGACCTCTTGTGCTCATATCGATGTAGCGTATTTTCTGATTAAAATTTTTATGAATCAGCTTATAGTTCATGTAATTATTAACAGATATCTTATGAAAAGCAGTAATTAGGGTTGTTCTCGCAGATCGCATTTACTACAGTTTCAGACTCCTATAGTTTCGGTTTCTACAACTAAGGAGTTTCAGTATGCTACTACTATCCTTAAAAATTTCTTAGTACAACCATTTCAGCATATAACAAAGTATAGAGCAAAGAAACTTACGGATTTGGTACCAGAGACTCGGTGTGCCACACTTTCAGTAATATCACCACTTTTCTAAACCAAAATTTAAACAGATTTGGAAAATTTTCAAAACCCATTCCACAGCCGAGTTTTGCAACCTAGATCTGATACCACTAAATGTAACACCCCACACCCGGCCTAGACGTTATGATCGGATCTAGCATGCCACATTAGGTGTTGCTTGAAAACTTTGTGTTCATTGGAAAACTAATCTATGAATCAAAACTTTCTGCCGTTTAGAAATCCCAATTTTTGTTGCTTATTAACAAAACCAGTTTTACTCGAAATCATTCCTTTTCAAAAATATTATTATGCATCTATTATTTTGTTTTTAAAACCATGTCTGTTACGAAAGTTTGGTTTAAACAGTTGTGGAAACGTGATATTTTAAAAATGGTAGTTATTGTTTAAAAACCCGTGTTTAAAAAATTAGCAGTTTGTAAAGAAATACAAATTAAAAGTTAAAAACAATTCCAATGGCCTTATTACAAAAATTATTAACCCAAAAATTAAAGTAAAGTAAACTAAAATAAAATAGCTAAATTAACCCCAAGAACATACACGACGTGTGGCCACCTCCGAGTCCCTCGCAGCTTCAAATCCTCTAAGGCTGGGATTACCTGCACAGATAAAGAGAAAGAGTGAGTTACGAGAACTCAGTGTGTAATCCCCTTATTACACCCACAGTTTTGGGCCAAGCCCAAAAAGTATTCATCTGGGCCTAAGCCCTATTTAGTATGTGATGCGGGCGAAGCCCTATTCGAAAAAATGCTAGGCGAAGCCCTAATCAAGAATCATCGGGCCAAAGCCCTATGATATGCAAAACAAATATGTACCCAACCTACCCAACCAACACACCACCCGTACCAACCAACACACACCGTGGGGACCAAGTCAACCCACCCAACCAAAGACACTCAATAACGCAGACTAGCCGCTAATAACAGTATACGTGGCTGAGCCACTAAATCAGTATAACATGGCAAAAGCCACTAAATCAGTATAACGTGGCAGAGCCACCAGTACAGTGCTTCCTCCAAATCCATAACCCAACCCATGCAGTATGACGTGTCATAGTTAGATCATGTAAGCAGTGCATCACCATCAACATCAATCATACCATTACTACTCATACATCAATGATCCTACCACTAAGGGTAAAATGGTCATTTGGGGGTAAAACGGTAATTTTTCCCCTCGGTGGTATTTCGGTAATTTTACCCACTAAGGGTATTTCGGTAATTTACCCATCAAAGGTAATTCGATAATTTACCCACCAAGGGTAATTCGGTAATTTACCCACCAAGGGTAATTCGATAATTTTACTCATTTATGGCCTTTCCGGAGGCCAACTGTCGCCCCTAGCGACACAGGTTCCATTTCAGGTCAAAACGGTGCAATTGGGCCTAAAATCCAATTTTGGCCCAAACAGGCCCAATCGCTCGTGTGGCCCAAACAACCCATTTTCGGTCTCGAATCTGCGGACTTCGCAGCCGCAACAATCGTCCGGCACTTACCACGGATTTCGTCCCTGTGGGCCCCTTAACCCATTGGGCCCACTTAGCCCACTTCGGCTCAACATGGGCCATTACAGCCTCAGTTCCGCGAGAGAGTTCGAGTCACTCCCAACAGTCTATTGCCAACACTATTGACTCGGTTTAACTCCACGAGCGCTTGCACACTCGAGAGCTCTCAGTTGTCGATACTCCGGCTTTTCGATATTTCAGCTTTTAGCCGATGCACAGAACATCACATATCAGAATAAACAGTGGTGTGAGATTACACACCTTGATTACAAGTTGTGGTTTCAACCACTTCCAAGACACCTATGATAACGATTGGCCATTAGTTAGTCTCAACCTTTGATAACCCTTAATATTGAAACACCCTACTAGACTAACTTCACTTACCACAATCCGTGATCTCCTGCTGTGCAACAGTAATCGGCTCTATCCCTTGGCTACGGAAACTAAGTCCTTAGCAATATTTGATGAACACAAAGAAAAAGTGTTAGTAATCATCCAACATTCGCCCCCCACAGAGGAGAGAGACCGAAGTTTACTCTTGCAGTCACAAGAATTCTAACTACAACAAATTAAGAGAGTTTTTGCATTACTCCACTCTTACCAACACCAACGAACGACAACAATCGATAGTTGTCTAACAACAAGATTCGGCCCCAACCACCAAGATCAAAAAGATTTAAAACGAAGAGGGTATGCAGATTCAGCTTACAAGGTTCGGCCAGCAAAAGGAGAACCGACACTTCAAGAAGAAAAGTATTCGGCCTAGGGAGAAATCAAAAAGGGAGAAGTGTGGCTACGACTTAGAGGTAAAGAAAAGAAATGAACGATTAGTAAGAAGAGAAATGAGAAGAAGGAAGGAAAGAAGATGAGAGTAAAGGCTTACCAATTCGGCACTTAGCAGGAAAAATGAAAGAGGAAGAAGAAGAGAGAATGAAATAAAAACAAGGTGGATTCGGCAGAGGTCAAAGAAAAGAAAAAAAAAGAAAAAAAAATGAAAAGAAAAGGCCTAAAATGTCTCAAGGTACCACAACGCAAACACTCCCCGAAGAACAAACCAAAGAAGATTCGACACATTCCCCTCTCAAAAACCGAATATGCACTTCCAAATGACCCCTCTCCAGCTGAAATTCCCACTTAGCCACACTCCCACTTTCGGCCAACACTTCCACACACATCACTTCCTTGATTTCCCCCTTTCCTTCTCCTACTATTGCTCTCCTCCATCCATTTGAATTATTTGACCAAGTCTCCAACTCCCCTTGAAGAGTTTGATCCGAACTCTGCTTCCTCCACTCACCTGTCACAAAATAAAAGCCTCCAATTTGCAATCTGTGGGTTCGAATCCCTCCCTTCCTTGCTCTCCCCTTGACGCCACACCACTAAGCCACATGCTCATATTGTGTTACTAAAACACAAACAAATTTACTTAAGCCCTACAACTGCCAACCCTCTCCACTAAAGGGCCAAAAAATAAAATTTTTCCCAGGCTCAGACTCGAACCCAGGCCTCCTTAGGACCCCCAAACACACTCAAACAGCTAGCCGATCAAGTACAACATGCATTTAAGCAAAAAAAAAAACAAACCCCTAACTTTTGGGGCGTTACAAAAATTTCCATGCATCCATATAATCATGCTATAACACATAAAATAATATTAAAATATTTTTCTTCAACCTCGAATTAGTGGTCCCGAAACCACTGTTCTGACTAGCCCTAAAATCGGGCTGTTACAAGTTAAGTCATCAGAGTTAGTCGACCCCTTCTTCCATTACGCATCTCAGCCCATTACATGTATGTTGCCCATGTCAACCCTTTGTAATAGACATCATCACTACAGAAGTTCAACCCAGTGAAAATTAATAAATTGCATTGCTCCCAAATAACCCAACAAGTAATGGAAAATAATGTGCTCCATTTGACTCCCTCAACTTGAAAATCGAAAATATTAGGACGGGTGAGTGTTAGATCGAATTAAATGAAAAAAATCAAATTAATCGAGTTGACGAATCCTGTTTTATCATCCTAACTCGATTTGAAAATTTCTTGAATCGAGTCGAGTCAGATGTAATTCGAATTGAATTAAATTGAATATATTTGTTCGAGTTAAATTAAAAAATAACTTCGGTGTTGTTTATTTTTATGTAATGCTCTTTTTTGAAAATATTTTTCTTTAAAGTTTTTAAACATGAACACGTAAAGGAAAATTGAAGTAAACAAGTGACTAATAACATATATAATATTGTTTCATGTTTACACAAAATGGAAAAAATAAAAGCAACACAACATGAGTCCAAGTAAACAACAACAACAACACAACAAGATTATAATAATAATAATAAGCAAAAGTCCAAAATGCAGTAGAAAACTACACCAATCCAAACAACAAAACAAAAATAAAAACAACATAATAGAAATCCAAGAAACAAACAACAATAACACGTCAGTTCAAAAAAATATATAAAATAGCTTAAGCTTCTTCTTCTTCTTCAAACATTATCGGTAATCTTTGTAACACCCCCAAACCCGGCCCATTCACTACGACCGAATCTGGTTATGTTATGGGAAAAACTTATTGGCGAAAACAGGTTGCCATTTAACTTTTTGTCTAAACTCCTTTAGAGTAGTTTTACTTGCAGAAATCTTGGGCATGTTTGTTAGCAAACCGTTAGGTTACTTTGAAATCTCGGGGTTTCGTCTTTAAAACTCTTTATTGTCAATTTCCTTAGGTTGGAAAACGTTTAAAACATCAGACTCAAGTGGTTTAAGCTTAGTTCATAAAAGTAACATTATTCCCAAATCTCTTTAGACATAAATTACCAAAAGAAAACCAAATAACTTAAGAGGCTCTTATTACAACATAATGATTCCAAGTACTTGGTAATAAAGTGCATAAAGAAAATATTAAAACGTCCTTTGCATGGGCCACCTTGTATCCACTCCAACCCGGTCCGATCATCCTTTCACCTGCGATGTTGGATAAGAGATTGGGTGAGTCACAATGACTCAGTGTGTAACTAAACCATCGGAATCCACCCACATGCTAACCACATAACATCCCAATTATCAAATGCAACATGCAAGTATAATTATTCATTTAAACAATTACCACAATCTGGCTTGGCCCACATTCAAATCATACTCAAATACCGGGCTAGGCCCATTTCTCAATAAACCACATATCAACTGGGCTTGGCCCATTTCCACGTATGTTTCCAATACATACCTATCCTCATGTCATATTGGGCTTGGCCCATTTCCATATTATTACAAAAATAATGCAACATGATTCCCAACCCAACCTAGGGTCCATCCGCTACACACCCCCTTATCCAGCCTACCACACACCAGGGGACTATCGAGTCACCCTCCCCTTTTCCTCCAAAAAGGCAACCAATGCCATCCACGATGTAGCGTATAGCTAACATCAAACCACGATGGAGCACACAGCAATCCATCAAGCCACGATATGGCATAAAGCTCATATCAATCAAGGTAACCACGCGAACCAAATCGCAAAGATCCACAACGCGACCTCAGTCAGCGCCAATCCACGATGTAGCACGAAGGTCGACATCAACCACGCACTCGAAGTACACCCGCACCTTCTTTTCATATCCCACCCATGCACATGCCACATAAAATATAATCATGATAATGCATGCACATGCTTATTAATGTCCATAAACATACTCATAAACAAATAATCACACCGCAATAGATCCGTTACTAACTGGTCATCGCTATACCCTTTAGGGGTATATATGGCACACTCATTATCGCACTTGTTAGTAAAACATATAACACATAAAACCCGAAAGCATGGGTTAGTTACACACCTTATTACTAGGAGTTCTAGACTCTCGATCCTCGACGCTATCGTCTAGCGAAACTACGGCTATTTGCTTAACGTTTTTCGTTGCACGTCCACCACTGGTGGCCAATCCCGACTCTTTGAAACCGCTCTTTTCTTGAACTTGGAATAGGGACCTTCCTTGCCCACTCTGATTGGTTGTGGCCTCCATCAAAAGCTTAATCAGTAAAGCATGAGTTAACCCCAAAACACCACTTAAGCATTTAACCTTAATAAATAACCTTACCTCCACTTGCTCAAACCGATTGCTATAAACGGAGGCTTGGCCAACCACTAAAACCCCAGAGTATCTCGATCCACGGAACCGAAAAGATCTAAGTTAACATTCGCCCAAGTGCTATCAAGTTGAGAGAAAGAATTCGGCAAAGGGGTGATGGATGTAGATTCGGCTATTAATTAAATCAGGGGTAGGGAACATTGGTTTGACTAAAGAGAGGAGAAAGAAAGATGTGGGGTGTACTTTTGGTTTTGAAGTGAAAAGGAAGGAAATAGGGAGAGTGAAGGGTTCGGCCACTTGGAAAAAATGTGAGAGAAGAAGAACAACAAGCTTTGGAGAAAAGGTTTGGCAACCAAGGAAATGGGGAACAAAATTCGACAAAGGAGAGAAGGCGGATGGTGAATGAATAATGAGCACTTCCCCTATTTATACTAAAAGGCCAAGCTCCAACCCCCAAAAATAATCCTCAAAATTCTCCTAAAATACCTCCTTCCACCCATTCAAAAGTTTGAATGAGTCAAACTTTTACCTAGCCAAATTCAAAAAAATTGACCAAGTCTTCTCCACCTTTTAAGCCTTTCAAACCGTCCATCCACCCCACCAAGATGACGCAAAAACAATGCCCATCTGCTGCTCTTGCGAATCGAACACGAGCCTCTTCCTCCTGCAAATGGCGTCACACACACAAGGCCTTAGTGGCGCCTATCCTGCCACTCCACCAGCTCCTTTCTTGTGACATAAACTCCCAAATAATTCTCTTAAGACACCCCTCGCCAAGCTCCCCTTTTAACCCCTAAAACTAAAAATTTTCTAAGGCAACCTACCACCACCTAGGGTTCTCAGGACTCCTAAAACTTACCCAACCACACACTAGAGTGTGCCAACACCCGAGCTAAGCACCAAATGCCTAACCTCTAAAACCAGGGTGTTACAATTCTACCCTCCTTAAAATAATTTCGTCCCCGAAATTACTTGTCTAAACTAACAGTCCAATTCCTCCCGCTACGCTATGGCTTCGCTCTCTGATCTTAAAGAGCTAACATACTTCCCAATCATAGCCTCTAAGTTCGCACTCAAAATTCAAAGCAACTCAGAAAAGAGCTATTCCCACAAGCAAGCAAAGCAATTAAAGCATGCACCAAAGCAGAGGAGCTTACCCGATATCACCTCCTTGGTTGATTTTGACTGGAACCATTCCCTCCATGGCTTGAACCATGACCCTCGTTGATCGAGAAACGTTCTTAACGGATGTGCCTTAGATCCGCATTTGAAAGCATGTTTTACTATTCCCCAACACTCTCCTGTGTGAGGTCTTCCACATCGAGCACAGAGACAATTCCGATTCTCAGCAACTGGCACGGGTGTATGTACCGTATTCCCAACTCTTGGTCTTTTCTGAGCATCTCCAAACGATGCTGACCATCCAACACTTCTCTTATTCTCGTTCCTACTCTTTCCTCGGTTTTCCCTTACCGTCCTCTTAACTTCTTCGGCTATACGAGCTTTCTCCACTAGCACCACGAAGTCTCTTTCCCCTCTGCGGAGCGTCAAGACTCGAAGTTCATCTCGCAATCCGTCTTCAAACCGGACGCACCTCTCATAGTCGGTGGCCACAATTCCCTTAGCATACCGACTTAGCCGTACAAACTACGCGTCAGATTCCGCTATCGACTTATTTCCTTGCACCATTTAGAAACGCCTTCCTTTGCGCATCTAAGTAGCTTGCTCCAACGTATTTTCCTTCAAACTTTTCCTTAAAGTAGTCCCAATCCAATCGATCCACGGTACACCTTGTTTGTGGTGAGCCACCATCGATAAGCCTCATCCCGTAGTAGCGAAACAACACCTTTCAACTTTTCCTGCGGGGCACAATCCAAGTCGTCCATAATTCTCTCGACTCCTTCTAGCCAATACTCCGCTACGCTCGAGCCGTTTCGACACTCCTCTAAAAACTTCACTGTTCGACCTAAGTCTCTCGGACACCGACTTCCGAGCTCCATTTCCCTACTAGCTCTTGCCACTTGTCAAGCACGCGTAACATAGCTGCGACACTGCGTCCTCTTCACTTATCGGATCTTGTTCCTCTACATCCACCGCTGGCGGCACTTCGCTTTTCGACCCATAGCCGGACCCTACCGGTTAGAAAGCCGTCATTCTACCTCTACCGCGCCCCTAGAACTCATCTTTAGCGCTTCGATTTAATCTGTTTAGAAAGTTTTATGAATTAGAAATTATTGTTTCACTGTTTTATTCACGAGCAATTTTATGCAATGAAGGTTCCGAGAGTAGTTCCTTCGAGCAATCGAGTTTCCTTTTCCTACCTGTGGGTAATTTCGTCATTTTTCCTAAAGAGATATTTGGTAATAACTCGAGGTCAATTTTGAAAATAGTTTTTCCAACTTAGAGATTTTTTCAAAATTTGCAAATCTCAAGAGTCATCTTGAAAATTTTGTTTCTCAAACAAAGTGTGTTGCAAAAATTTGAGAAAGTAGGTCATTTTCGTAATTTTGGAAATCATGGGCATTTTCGTAAATTCTCAAAATCGAGATATCACAACATTTTACAAAATAGAATTTTTCTGATATTTAGTAAAGTAGGAATATTTCAGTAGAAGTTGAGAGAAATTTGAAAATTTAGAAACCAAGGGCATTTCGGTAATTTTGTCAACCAGGGGTATTTTCGTAAATTTCCACAAGTCAGAGTATCCTAATATTTTGAAAACTCGGATTTTAGTATTTTGCAAGGTAAAGAGCATTTTATCAAAATTTGAGGGTAGTACAGTAATTTTGCAATACAGGGGCATTTTGGTAATTTTGTAAATCGAAAGAAAAACGTCCTTCACAATCAGATTTAAGGTTTCACAAACCAGAGGGGTAAATTTGAAAATTTAAAAACAGGGAATTTAGAAAACAGCAAGGCTAATTCCCTTTCGGGTTTTAATAATTAGTTCAGCCTGTGAACAAATCCTCTTGGTTAAGGTGAACCGTAGCTACGCACCAGGTAGGATTCGAGTAAAGAGGAGGTGAGTCGCTAGGACTGCTTAAATACCAAGCTCTTACTGAATGCCACTCCTAGACATGCGTCTGATGGTTACCACACCTTAACTCGGCGACTTACTTCACAGGTTGTTTACGAGCTTTAAGTTTTATGCAAGTGTTTGAGTAGACTAATCCTAGGGTCCAACAGATCCTAGTATTCTATTCTACGAGCCCAAACTAAGCCCAAATCAATTCATACAAACAGATCACTTCAAGAGAGTCCGAAGTACTTACCTGGTGGACTTCGGGTCGGAGGTACAGGTGCCATGCCAGAGTAACCTGAAAAATTTCTTAAAAGCCCACTTTGAAAATGTTTTTGGGCCCAAAAACCCTCAAAGCCGAGTTTTGAACCGGGCTCTGATACCAAACTGTAACACCCCCAAACCCGGCCCATTCACTACGACCGAATCTGGTTATGTTATGGGAAAAACTTATTGGCGAAAACAGGTTGCCATTTAACTTTTTGTCTAAACTCCTTTAGAGTAGTTTTACTTGCAGAAATCTTGGGCATGTTTGTTTGCAAACCGTTAGGTTACTTTGAAATCTCGGGGTTTCGTCTTTAAAACTCTTAGTTGTCAATTTCCTTAGGTTGGAAAACGTTTAAAACATCAGACTCAAGTGGTTTAAGCTTAGTTCATAAAAGTAACATTATTCCCAAATCTCTTTAGACATAAATTACCAAAAGAAAACCAAATAACTTAAGAGGCTCTTATTACAACATAATGATTCCAAGTACTTGGTAATAAAGTGCATAAAGAAAATATTAAAACGTCCTTTGCATGGGCCACCTTGTATCCACTCCAACCCGGTCGATCATCCTTTCACTGCGATGTTGGATAAGAGATTGGGTGAGTCACAATGACTCAGTGTGTAACTAAACCATCGGAATCCACCCACATGCTAACCACATAACATCCCAATTATCAAATGCAACATGCAAGTATAATTATTCATTTAAACAATTACCACAATCTGGCTTGGCCCACATTCAAATCATACTCAAATACCGGGCTAGGCCCATTTCTCAATAAACCACATATCAACTGGGCTTGGCCCATTTCCACGTATGTTTCCAATACATACCTATCCTCATGTCATATTGGGCTTGGCCCATTTCCATATTATTACAAAAATAATGCAACATGATTCCCAACCCAACCTAGGGTCCATCCGCTACACACCCCCTTATCCAGCCTACCAGACACCAGGGGACTATCGAGTCACCCTCCCTTTTCCTCCAAAAGGCAACCAATGCCATCCACGATGTAGCGTATAGCTAACATCAAACCACGATGGAGCACACAGCAATCCATCAAGCCACGATATGGCATAAAGCTCATATCAATCAAGGTAACCACGCGAACCAAATCGCAAAGATCCACAACGCGACCTCAGTCAGCGCCAATCCACGATGTAGCACGGTCGACATCAACCACGCACTCAAGTACACCGCACCTTCTTTTCATATCCCACCCATGCACATGCCACATAAAATATAATCATGATAATGCATGCACATGCTTATTAATGTCCATAAACATACTCATAAACAAATAATCACACTGCAATAGATCCGATACTAACCTGGTCATCGCTATACCCTTTAGGGGTATATATGGCACACTCATTACTGCACTTGTTAGTAAAACATATAACACATAAAACCCGGAAACAGTGGGTTAGTTACACACCTTATTACTAGGAGTTCTAGACTCTCGATCCTCGACGCTATCGTCTAGCGAAACTACGGCTATTTGCTTAACGTTTTCTGTTGCACGCCCACACCCTGGTGGCCAATCCCGAACTGCTGAAACCGCTCTTTTCTTGAACTTCGGAATAGGGACCTTCCCTTGCCCACTCTGACTGGTTGTGGCCTCCATCAAAAAGCTTAATCAGGTAAACAGGTTAACCCCCAAAACACCACTTAAGCATTTAACCTTAATAAATAACCTTACCTCCACTTGCTCAAACTGACTGCTACAAACGGAGGCTTGGCCAACCACTAAAACCCCAGAGTATCTCAGTCACGGAACCCGAAAAGATCTAAGTTAACATTCGGCCCAAGTGCTATCAAGTTGAGAGAAAGAAATTCGGCAAAGGGGTGATGGATGTAGATTCACTATTAATTAAATCAAGGGTAGGGAACATTGGTTTCAGCTAAAGAGAGGAGAAAGAAAGATGTGGGGTGTACTTTGGTTTTGAAGTGAAAAGGAAGGGAAATAGGGAGAGTGAAGGGTTCGGCCACTTGGAAAAAATGTGAGAGAAGAAGAACAACAAGCTTTGGAGAAAAGGTTTGGCAACCAAGGAAATGGGGAACAAAATTCGGCAAGGGAGAGAAGGCGGATGGTGAATGAATAATGAGCACTTCCCCTATTTATACTAAAAGGCCAAGCTCCAACCCCAAAAATAATCCTCAAAATTCTCCTAAAATACCTCCCTTCCACCCATTCAAAAAGTTTGAATGAGTCAAACTTTTACCTAGCCAAATTCAAAAAAAAAAATTGACCAAGTCTTCTCCACCTTTTAAGCCTTTCAAACCGTCCATCCACCCCACCAAGATGACGCAAAAACAATGCCCATCTGCTGCTCTTGCGAATCGAACCTGAGCCTCTTCCCCCCTGCAAATGGCGTCACACACACAAGGCCTTAGTGGCGCCTATCCTGCCACTCCACCAGCTCCTTTCTTGTGACATAAACTCCCAAATAATTCTCTTAAGACACCCCTCGCCAAGCTCCCCTTTTAACCCCTAAAACTAAAAATTTTCTAAGGCAACCTACCACCACCTAGGGTTCTCAGGACTCCTAAAACTTACCCAACCACACACTAGAGTGTGCCAACACCCGAGCTAAGCACCAAATGCCTAACCCCTAAAACCAGGGTGTTACAATCTTGAAACATCTAGTAAAAAATATTAAAAGAGTTAGTTAAATAATAAAAAAATATTTTCAAAAATAAATAAAATAAACATTTAACTTTATAAACTAATGTTAAGTATATTACCTTGTTAATCTTCAGATATTTTGGAAAAGTCTAGCAAATTTTAAAACAAAAGTGTTAGTTCAACTATTGAAATGCTTACTAATATAAATAATGCAAAAGCTTATTTTATGAATCAAAATTAATATATTACCATTTTCCATAGTTTGAAGTTTGTCAACATACTCTTTAAGATTGATGAGAACCTTAGATTTTCGAAGCCAATCTTGTATGCAAACTAAAGTGTTGACCATTAGAGGAGTTAGAGAACTTCTAAAACTATTGAGAACATGTCCACTCACGCTAAATACACTTTTCAAGGAAACTATTGGTATAGGAATAGTAAGAACATTTCGAGCCATTTGTGTAAGAATATGGAATTTAGAACTGTTCATATTCCACCACAATAATAAATCAAATGAACTTGAATTGTTCACTTCGTCCTCCTCACCCAAATACTTATCCAACTTATATTTACTTTCTGATCCAACTTATTTCTTCATCTTAAGATATTTTTGTAGTTAAGCTCGTCTGGATTTATGATTTATCTATTTTCATTTAATTGAAAAAAAATGTTGAAGAACTATATCTACCTTCACACAATTGAATTCTCCCAAAATTAGAAGAATACTCAACAAACAAGCAATGAAATGATTTATCAATTATTTTCACAATGTCATTAGCAACATTAGGAAATAAGCAAGTTGACCCCAAAGTCTAAAAAGTTCATTTTAGATCGTGGATAAAAGATAACTGCCAAGTAAACTAGCAAGTTAATATTGTTTCCTTCACCCCAATACTTATTATACTTATCCTTCATTTTGAAAGCCATAGAAATTATGTCTAAATCTCCACAATCTTGCCACCAATCAAATAGACAATACACATTCACCAATACTTCGAAAACTGAATGAAATGTGACATGCAAAGATCTAGACACCTTCATTGTAAGATGATAAAAATGCACTAACATTTTTATAACTCTTCAAACATTTTCCCAATCATCAAATGTAGGAACTCCATCTCCAGCAATCAAGTTAAGAAAAAAGTTATAATCATCACATACATATGCTTCAAATGCACGTTCATTTTTTCAGCCACCTTTAACATCATATATGTTGAGTTCCATCTATTAGGCACATCTAAACATAATTGAGCCTTACTATGTATCATTTCTTTTGCCTAGTGGTTGATTTTTGTCAACCTTGATGGTGATACTTTTATATACCGCATAGAACTTCTAACTAAATCCATAGACATAGAAGCATCCTTAATGTCGTATTGCACAATAAGATTAAAAATGTGTGCAACACATCTCATATGCATATATTTCCCATTTGAAATAGAAGCATTTCGGTGATTCAATTTCTTTCTCAAATATTCAAAGGTAATACTATTGGCGGATGCATTATCAACCTTAATAGTGAAAACTCTCTCGATCCCCCAATCTTGAAGATGTTTTTCAAAGGCTTGACCTATGTTTTCAACTCTATGAGAAGATATTAGACAAAAATTTATAATTATTTTTTTCAACGTCTACTCATCATCCACCCAATGTGTTGTTAAAACCATGTAAGATATCATCTGTAATGAAGTCTAAGTGTATGTCATCAAACAAACTCTACTTATATATGTTCCAAAATAATTATTCATTACACTTTTCATGGAGTCGAATAAATCAAGACAATCCATTCTAATTGTCCAATAGGATATAAGACTAAATCGTGGGCATGCTATAAAAAGAAAGAATTTGAACCCCTTTCCTTCTACAATTTTAAAAGGCATTTCATCCACAATTGTCATATGAACCAATGTCTTTCTAAAAGCATATTGGTCAAATACCCTAGTTGATAAATTTGTTGTTTCTTGCCTAGTCTTCACAAATGTTAATTCTGATTGATTAAGGATAGAAGTATTACCTCGAGGTATTTTTAAGCATGTTTTCAAATGATTATTCAAATTGGTTGTAGAACCCGAAGTTGTTTCCATGGTGTAAGTAACATCACAAGCATTGCACCTTGCTCTCTTATCCACTCTTCAATTACATATTTCATGAAATAATTCCAACAAGCTGCCCTTAGAGTAATGTTTCTTCGAACACTTACCTTTCTTGTTGTTTGATTTTAAAACCCCCAAACCCAACCTAGACGTTATGGCTAAATCTCGGAAGTCACATTAAAACCGTTGAAAATATTTACTTGTTGAAAATAATTAGGTTTCAATTGTTTTTAATAAAAACTCTAAATTTTAAATACCGAGTAATTTAGCATTTGAAAAGCACTTATTAAACTCAAGTATTTGGAAAGCATTATTATTATTTCGAAATCTTGTCTTAAATCATAAAACTAAGAATTTGTAACATTTTTAATTATTTCTTAGTAATGATTTTGGTAAAAATATTTCACAGAAGACTTTTGAAAATACTTAGAGAAATCACAAAGTTTGTTTAAAATCAAGTAAAAATCATAATTAATTTAAATAAACTCAATAATTCAAAATACTTGTAAGTCCATCAAGCATGCATGCATGGAAATTTAGAGATATAAAGTAAAGGAACAACCCAATAGAAAGTCCAATGTCCAAAGTCCAAATAACATCCCAAATATTTTATAATTCATTTATTAAAGTTCCATCCGATAAGCTTGTAACACCCCTAACCCGTATCCATCACCGGAACAGGGTTACAGAGCATTACCGGAGTTTACAGATCAAATAAATAGATATTTCATATAAAATAACATTCATATCAGAAACCAATCAAAAACAAATATATTGTCTCTTATGCGAGCCCTCGAGGCCCAAAATACACTTTAGAAATAAGTCGGGATTAAATCGGGTACTCAAACTTTTTTTCAGAAAACATCAAAAATTTTCAAAGATGCAGGGGACACACGCCCGTGTGGCCAGGTAGTGTGTCTCACATGGTCAGGAGACACGCCCGTGTCTCAGGCCATGTTGGCATTCAAAATTAGGACACACGGCCGTGTCCCAACCCGTGTCCAAACTTGTGAGCTCTCTGACTTGGGTCACACGGCCAAGCCACACGCTTGTGTGCTAGGTCGTGTGAGCATTTTGTTTTGTGCAAATTTAACTTACAGCGGACACACGACTATGTCACCTGGCCGTGTGTCACACACGGATGAAACACATGCCCGTGTCTCTGCCCGTGTGGACAAAAATAGGCCATTTTCCTAACCATATTTCTCACCCAATTTGTCATCAACCTAAATCAACATTTTGCATATCAACAAGCCATAACAAGGCATTCAAATCAAGCCAAAATTAATACTTAAACATATAATACTATCACATACCAACAATATGCCCTTAGGCTCTTTAAATGACAACGTAACTCATATCAATCAAATAACCAATTTCACCTACATGACCTAACACATATATGCATAATTTACCAAATATACCAATTCAACATAAGATTTTCATCATTCAACCATTTCAAACACACATCAAACATGATAAGGCCACTTATATACACATCAAAATTTATCCATCACAAGCCATTCAAATGGCTAGTTCCAACAAAACATTTATATGCCATCATTGGCCAAATTAACCTATACATGCCATTATAACCAAAATTAATTTACTAAATATACTGAAAAGGCTGATGGATAGTGTGAAGTTGCACCGACTAGCTTTCAACCCAAATGAGCTTCTGAATTACTATAAAACATGGAAAATAACACAGAGTAAGTATTTAAGCTTAGTAATTTTGTATAATAAGGAAATTAACTTACCATTTAATCACATTTAATGTAAACATGCTAATATAACCAAACCAATTTGGCCAAAAGCCTAAACACATATCCTCAACATGTTAGCCATGTAACACTTTCCATAACCAATAAACATGAATGTACATAATCACTAGGTAAGATTCACATACATGTATCATCCATCTCATATTTCAATATATCATGTAATATCATTTCCATGCAATTCAAGTATATACCCATAATTGTTCATTTCGAACTCATATTGTTTCATATCAGAACTTTGCCCGTTGAACCATTTAAAATATTGTTGGATACACGGGTAGTACACATGAAGTGTAAAAATCTGTAATCCATCAATTCATGTACTTGTATGCTTATACAAGCATGTAAATGGGAAGCTCTTCCGAGCCATATAATGGGAAGCTCATGTGAGCTAAGTAACGGGAAGCTCATACGAGTTGTATATTGGGAAGCTCTTACTAGCCAAATATCGAGAAGCTAATGACAGCCAAGTATCGAGAAGCTCAAGAGAGTTGTGGTGTATCCGCAACACATGCAGGATCACAACCATATCAGGAACCCTAATGACATGTCATTTGTATCCTTCGAATTTCTAAGGTTCAAACGGGACTCGATAATTATCGGATATGTGATCATACTTACACATGGAAATTTTTACAAATCACACACAACAACATTCAAATTTAAAACATATAAGTTGTAACAACCCATTTTCAGTGAAATCGGAACAGTAGTTTCGGGACCACAAATCCAAGCCAGAAAGAAAATTTATTTTAATAAATTTATATGGTCTACATTATGATAGGAATGTCACATGATAATTCTGATAAGAAAATTTTACCGATTACGTGCTTAATTATAGAAAAGGACTAAATTGCATAAAATGTAAAAGTTGAATTCTAGTAGCTAGAAGGATCAAATAGCTATGGAATTCAAAACTTGAGGTCCTTATATGGTAATTAAACCATTAATGAAAAGTTAGTAGACATTTTTGGATGATTCATCCATGGAAATTTAGAAAAGGGCAAGAATTAAATTGGAAATTGAATTAATTAAAAGATGATAATAGAAAATATCATCTTATTTTCATCATCTTCCCCAAAATTGTCATGGAAACCCTAGGAGAGAGAAAGGAAACTAATCAAGCTTAATTGGGTAAGTATTCTGATCCTATTTTTAGTAATTTTTATATTTTTGAGATCGGGATAACCTAATCTATCTAGATTGGGGATCAATTTGAAAAGTTATCAAAGTATAGAAATTTTTCCATGGATGAATATGTTGAAAATTTGAAATTTATGGTAGAAAATGAAAGGTTGTTGATAGATGAACAACTTTTACAAAGTGAATTTTGATGAAATTGTGATTTAGGGACTAAATTGTAAAGTTGTAAAAATTGAAGAAAAGTTCTAAATTTTGTGAAACACATGTGCTGTAAAAGTTATACTAAAATTTTAGTTAGGCTTGGAATAAGGATTAAATTGCATGAATTTCATTTTCCAAGCCTAGGGACGAAATTGAAATTTATGAAAAGTTTAGGGGCAAAATGGTAATTTTGCCTAGAGTTTAAAATGAATTCAATTGAATATGAATTTTATTAAATCGATGATTAAATTTATTTATATAGATCCGAATAACTCAAATTCAAATCTAGATCGAGGAAAAGAGAAAGTTTCAAATTAGTAGATTTTCTTATACGAACTATTATCGAGGTAAGTTCGTGTAACTTAATTATGCATGTTAATATGTTTCAATTGAATGTTGTATTTGATTTGAATGTGGTATATGTTTATGTGATTTATATGTATGTTATAAATACATGAAATGATCACATGATTGGAAATGTTATTTAAATGTTAAGTTCCGTTGGAATAACAAAAATCGATGGATACATATGATTTCCCGTATGCAAATGTTATTCTGCATATGTTGCAGACAGGATTTGGCTCAGACGAGTAATCCTGATATAGCCCTCTCGACCATCCTGATGTATAGTTCCTGTGAGCATCCTGATCGGCAGTGATTTAGCATGTGTTGCGCACTACCGCAGCTCTTTGTAAGCGTCCTGATACGCGACCAGTTGTGATCCTGCATATAATGCGGACACAAACGCAACTCTTCATGAGTGTCCTGTTAAGCTCATTTGAACTCTCTGCTACCTTATCTAGTGCTTCCTGATTGTATCTCTTTAGAGATATCTGATAAGCTCTATGAGCTTCCTGAGTAAAACTCTTATAAGTTTCCTGATTAGCCCGGATAAGTGTCCTGTTACATGGCTCTTCTAAGCATCCTGATATGTGGCTCGAGAGTGTGCTTCCTGATTAAGTACCTTAATAGGTACCACTAATTATGAATTGACGGTTTACAGATTTGTACACCTTGAGTGTACTATTTAGGTATCCATCGATATTTCAATAATTCAACGGATATAACTCTAGACATGAGAAAAATGATAAGATAAATAGAAATATGCCTTAAATGCTTTTGAATTATTTGATGAAGGGTTATATGATGAGCTTATCTATGCTTATTTGATGTACAAATGTATTATATGACTAACTTGCTTGATTGAGTATATGTGTTTAGGTAAACTTGCCAAATTGATGAAAAGCATGTTAATTGTATGCTTAACATTAATAAATGTGATTGGTAAGTTTTAATTCCTGTTATACAAACTTACTAAGCATCAAATGCTTACTAGGTTTTATTTTCTCTGTTTTATAGTGCTCAGAAGCTCACAAAGTTTGGATGAAACACCCCAAACCCGGCCCACGAGCCTTGACCGGATCTGGTATGTTCCTTGAAGAAAACCAGTTCACATTTCCTTTATTACCTTTGAAAAACTGTGGGTTTTGAAGAAAGTTTGTTTTTGGGTTGGGCTTGAGTTGAAAACAAGTTTGTTTTATGTTAAAAACCCATTTACCTCGAGTGACAAAATATTTAAAGTTTATTCTGAAACTAAATTGACTTAAGCTCTAATAAAATTTCATCACATAGCAAATAGAACAGAAATTAACATAGTTCACTATGGCCTTATTACATCAAATAAAACCCAAAATAAAATTTATAAAGTGCTTAAATAAATTAAAATGTCCAAATTAAATAAAACTTCAAGCTGAGCATGGCCACCATAAGTTCTGCCGTCTCGGTCTATCACTATTCATCACCTGAAACATGTTCCCACAACGGGGTGAGTCAACAGACTCAATGTGTACTACAACACTAAATCTTAACAACTTAGGCATACGTAATCACATCACATACCAATTCACATAATAGATCAAAATAATGATGCAATCCCAACCCAAACCTATATGCCATCCGCTACACATCCTCGTACCAACCTGCACACCGTGGGGACTACTAAGTCGACCCTCCATCCGCTACACACCATCGAAGTCGGTCATTTGCGATCGACGTGCTCATCGCGCCTTATGAGTATTCGTGGTCTTAGGTCACCACACTCAGATATCGTGGTCTTAGGTCACCACATTTGATTATCGTGGTCTTAGGTCACCACATTCGATTTCGTGGTCTTAGGTCACAACATTCACTTCCCTTTTCAATAACCCATGCCCCATAACATATATTATGCATTAACATGCCAACTTTCACATTCTTATCACATATTAAATATAACATGTTTCATAATCCTAGTAGGAGTAGGATACGTACCTGGGTACTTTGTACCATTCACGGTACCTTAGCCATATTCTTGCACATTCTTATAGTCATATACAAATTAAATAATGCCATAAATAAATTTAAGTAGTGTGAGGTACACACTGATTAACTTAGCGTATTCCTTGAAATCCCGAAAAAAGAAAAACCGATCTATCGCTTTAGATCCTTAATCCCTATATTTGGTCAATCCCTTACTATTTAGTAAAAGCCTATTCGGCCATAAGACTGAATCCCGAAGGATTATTGTAACCAAAACTTACCTTGTGCCGATCAAATCCGAAAACTTGCTGAGTTCCTTCTTGAAATCGGCTAGCCATTAAATCACTTAGCTATGTCGGGTTTCCGGCTTTTGAATAAATAAGAAACATTCTAAATACCAAAAATAGGCCTTGGCCGAATACCTTATATGCTTACCTTGTAGATTCTAAAGTCCCGAAAAGATTCACTTGCTTAGGGAGTTGTCGAAATACCTATGGACTCATGTTAGATCCGATTTCATCCTTAAACATAATTAATGGCCTTTGGCCGAATATTCACATGTCTTACCTTGAAGCTTTAAATCCCGAAAAATCCTCCTTTTAGTCGCCTACTCTGATAATCCCGAAAGATCCTTCCATATTTCGGCCAAAATCAATAATAGGGATTAGTCCCTAAATTTCGATAAGTCTATAATATAAAAGAATGGAAACCAAACTTGGATCTTACCCTTATTTGAAGAAATCGATTGCACCTTCACTTCAACCTTCAGGGATTCGGCTATGGCTAGATGATGATCTCACAACCTTCGGCTTTTGGAAAGTTGATAGAAAAAGAAAAAGGAAGAGAAGAAAGGTGAAGAAATCGGCTTGCTTTGCTAGAGATTTCGGTTTTGACAAGATAGCAGAGAAGAGAGGATTTTGCTAGGAAAATTCTACAGAGGGAAGAGAATGAATGAATGGCCTTAGTTCTCCTCCTTGTGCCGAAATTACTAGGCCAAGACTCCTTACTTGGCCACCACTCTTCTATTTTGATAGCTTTATCCCTTTAATTTAAAATTAAAAGAAATAATCCTTTTAATTATACCAATAATTATCCTCATTTATCCACCTATTTAACTCGAAATTTAAAGAGGATAAAACTCCTCTTTTAAGAGCCTTCATGCCGCCCAACTCCCTTGCTCCTTGTAGCAAAATAAAAATCTTTTATTTTGCTTCCTATGTGACTCGAACCTTGGCCCCTTTCTCTTTGGACATGGCGTCACTTGCTAGGCCCTAAGTGGTGCCTTGTAGCCATTTTACCAAGGCTATTTGTATGTCATATTTCACATACATTTTCTCTTAATACCACCTTGCCTTAGTTTCCCCTTTTTGAACTTTAAAACTTAACATTTCTATGACATTTCCTTAAATTTCCAAGTTTCCAAAAATTTTCGTTTTCCTCTTTAAACTTGACATTTCCTTTCATTTCCAAGTTTCCAGAAATGTTCGCTTTCCTCTTTTGAATCATTTCTAAATCATTTCCTTACATTTCCTAGTTTCCAAAAATATTCAGAATACATTCATAACACATAAGACATGTCATTTCGCACAATTAAACTGAAAATGCATAGGCCCTTTTCAGGATGTTACAGTTCTACCCCCCTTAAAATAATTTCGTCCTCGAAATTTCCTAGCTAAAATAATTGAGGTTATTGCCGTCGCATTGCCTCTTCTGGCTCCCACGAAGCTTCCTCCGATCCATGGTTGCGCCATAACACTTTGACTAGAGGAACTGACTTCCTCCGCAACACTTTCACGTCTCGTTCCAAAATCTGAATCGGCTCCTTTTCGTAGGATAAGTCTGGCCTTAGCTCCACCTCTTCAACTGGTTCTACGTGAGATGGATCCGATCGATATCACCGTAGCATGGAAACATGGAATACGTCGTACATCTGCTTCAATTCTGATGGCAACTCTAACTGATATGCCACTGGTCCAACTCGCTTCAACACTCGATAGGGCCCTATAAACCTTGGGCTTAACTTCCCTTTGCGACCAAACCTCATCACCTTCTTCCAAGGTGAGACTTTCAGAAACACTTGATCTCCCACTTCAAACTCTATTTCCTTCCGTTTAAGGTCTGTGTACGACTTCTGCCTATCAGAGGCTTCTTTTAACCGTGCCCTGATTATCTCAACCTTCTCTTCAGTTTCTGCCACTAACTCTGGGCCCAAAACTCGACGTTCTCCTAACTCAGTCCAACAAGTAGGTGTTCGACATTTCCGACCATACAACGCTTCATATGGTGCCATCCGAATGCTAGCCTGATAGCTGTTGTTGTAGGTGAACTCAGCTAAAAGCAAATAGTCTTCCCAACTTCCTCGGAAATCCATCACACAGCCTCTCAACATATCCTCCAACACTTGTATAACCCGTTCAGACTACCCGTCTGATTGTGGATGAAAAGCCGTAGTGAAGTCTAACTTAGTGCCTAAAGCTTGATGAAGTGCCCTCCAAAATCGAGACGTAAACCTTGGGTCCCTATCGGAGATGATCAATACCGGTACTCCGTGCAACCTCACAATTTCCGCTACATATAATTTGGCCAACTTCTGAAGAGAATAATCCATTCTTACTGGAATGAAATGCGTGGACTTGGTCAAATGGTCCACTATTACCCATACCGAGTCCTTCTTAGTAGGCGTAAAGGGAAGCCCACTAACAAAGTCCATGGTGATTCTTGCCCACTTCCATTGTGGAATCTCGATTGGCTGAAGTAATCCCGATGGAACTTGGTGTTCAAACCTTAACTTATTCGACACGTCCGACATTTCCCCACGAATTCAAGAACTTCTCACTTAAGATCAAGCCACGTAATCTGTTCCTTTAAATCCTGTACAACTTAGTGCCTCGGGATGCATAGCATATGGGCTACTATACGCCTCCGAAGAATCCTTTTCTTAACTCCTCGTCTTTTGGCATACGGACCTTTCCCTTGAAGCACAATACTCCTCATTGTTAACACCATAATCTTCTAACTCTCCATTCTGTACTTGTTGTAGCTTAGCACTTAAGTCCTCATCCAACAATTGACTTTCCTTTACTTCATTCAACCACGTGGGTTTGACTTGCAATTCTGCCAGCAAGCTTCCATCATCATACAAACTTAAGTGTGCGAACATCACCCTTAGATCCGACACCACTTTCCGACTTAAGGCATCTGCTACCACATTCACCTTGCTCGGGTGATACTCGATCGAACAATCATAATCCTTTAATAGCTCCACCCACCTTTTTGCCTTAGGTTCAACTCCTTCGAGTCGTGCGAGATACTTTAGACTTTTTGTGGTCCGTGTAGATCACCGACTTTTCTCCATAAAGGCAATGCCTCCACACCTTAAGAGCGAAGACCACCGCCGCCAATTCCAAGTCATGAGTTGGGTAGTTAACCTCATGAGGCCTTAATCGTCGAGACGCATAAGCGACCACTTTTCCATCTTGCATTAGAACACACCCTAATCCCGTATGCGAAGCGTCACAAAGATACCACAAACTCCTTTCCCGCCTCCTTTGAATTAACACTGGAGCTTGGTCAAGACCTTCTTGAGCTTCTCAAAGCTGTTGTTGTTGCTTATCCGTCCATACAAAGGGTACTTCCTTCCTCAATAACTTTGTCAAAGCGGGGCTATTGGACGAGAACCCTTCTACAAACCTCCTGTAATAGCTCGCCAAACCTAAGAAACTTCGGATTTCACCACGGACCTAGGTGGTTTCCAATCCAACACTGCCTCGATCTTCCTAGGATCCACCCTTATTCCCTCTACGGAGTCCACATGTCCTAAGAATGCCACCTCCTTAAGCCAAAATTCACACTTGCTGAATTTGGCATAGAGCTTCTTTTCCCTTAATACTTGTAGCACTATCCGTAGTTGCTCATCATGCTCATCCTCTGACTTCGAGTATACTAAGATGTCGTCGATGAACACGACGATGAACCTATCCAAGTAGGGTTAGAAGACCCGGTTCATCATATCCATGAACGCGGTTGGAGCATTCGTCAACCCAAATGGCATTACTACAAACTCATAATGGCCGTATCTTGTCCTAAAGGCGGTCTTATGGATATCTGCCTCCTTTACCTTCAACTGACGATATCCCGACCGTAGATCTATCTTTGAAAACACAGCTGCCCCCTTTAGCTGATCGAACAAGTCGTCTATCCTTGGCAAAGGATAGTTGTTCTTAATGGTCAACTTATTCAACTGACGATAGTCTATGCACATTCGCATAGTCCCATCTTTCTTCTTCACAAACAAGACCGGTGCTCCCCATGGAGACACACTGGGTCGGATGAACCCACGATCCAGCAATTCTTCAATCTAAGCCTTAAGCTCAACTAACTCCTTTGGCGCCATTCGGTATGGGGCAGTTGACACAGGAGCTGTTCCTGGTAGCAAGTCTATTCCAAATTCCACCTCTCTATCTGGGGGTATTCCTGGTAATTCCTCTGGAAACACATCCACGAAGTCCCTTACCGTTCTAACTCCATTGACTCCTTCATCCTTTCCATCTAACGCACTTACGAAGGCTAAAAACGCCTTACACCCTTTCCGAACCATCCTTTCAGCCTTTAGTGCCGAAACTATATTAGACAAGTAGTTTCTTCTTTCTCCTATCATGATAATCACCTCACCCTCCGGGGTTCTTAGTTCCATTCGCTTAGCCGCACAATCCAACACGGCTCGATGCTCTACTAGCCACCCATCCCAAGTATGAGGTCAAATTCTCCAAGGGTAACTCCATTAAGTCACTGAAAGTTCACTCCCTGAATTTCTAGGGGTACACTCCGAAAGATCTTATCCACCACTACAGTTTGGCCTAATGGGCTTAGTACAGTCATCTGCCTATCAAAGAGTTCAGAATCTAGGCCTAGTGTTTCCACTACACTACATGCAACATAGGAATGGGTCGAGCCCACATCAATCAGAGCATAATAAGGTTTCCCAAATATAAGGAACGTACCAATTATGACGTCCGGCGCGTCTCCATCCTCCCTACGGCGAACCACATAAACCAAACCCGGTTGCCTTGCCTCAGTGATAGCAAAGCACCTCCGCCGGTGTTCCTCATCCTCTCGCCAAGCACCATTACCTCTATTATTCGGACTACGACCATGTTGGGGCTGCCAGACACCTCTACCACTGATGAACATTCTGAGCTGCTGGCCGACTCTCCTCCGACTTCTTTGGACAATCCTTAATCATGTGGTCCTTAGACCCACACCTGAAGCATCCTCCCGTCTTTTTCCAACACTCTCCTAAGTGTTTCTTCCCACACCGGTCACAAGGACGACATCGCCCTCCTGTAGCAGCTTTTTGTCGACTCGCGCCTATCAACTCTAGGCCTTTTATTCCCGTGATGATCCTCGACGAACCAAAGCCTCTTTTCTCGCTGCTCGGTCAAAGTTCCGCTTTGTAAAATCCTTAATCCCCTCAAGCTACCTTAGCTTTCTCTACTAAAGAAGAAAACTCTCGTTCTCGATGCGGAGCTATCAACGACCTTTAAATCATCCTCAAATCATCCTCAATCGGACACACCGCTCATGCCCGTAGCCACCACTCCTCGAGCATAACGGCTCACCTCGTAAACTCAAACCATACTCGACATGGACTTGTTCCCTTGAACTAGCCCCATAAATGCCTTCCTTTGCTCATCAGTATACCGGGTACCGACATACTTCTTCTGATAAGCCGTCTTAACATAGTCCCACGTCAGATCCTCAATCGTGGCACCATCATGAATCGTGAGCCACCATTGGTACGCTTCATCGCGTAGGAACGCCACCATTCCTTTCACCTTCTCTTTAGGGGTTAGATCTAGTTCATCCATGATCCGCTCAGTTGATTCCAACCAATACTCGCATCGGGTGCCTCTCCCGACACTCCACGGAACACCTCACCGTTGGCACGGTCGCCAGTACCGACTTCCGGCTCCCGAATTTCCTCCCGCATCACCCACCAACTCTAGAACTCGCAAAGACACACCGCGACACAAAGATCATCCTCGCTTGTGCTTTGCCGCTCAACACCCAACGGTGGGGGTGGTGGTGGCATCTCGTTGTCGACTTCGACTGATCTAACGGGTTCCGACACGGTCATTCTACCTCTACCGCTGGTCCTCGTGCACGTTATGACCACGCCCACTAGAGCTCATTTCTACCGTCGCGATCTGATTAAAAAGTTTTATGAATTAGTGCTTGTTTCACTTATTACCCGCGAAGAAGTTTTATGCAAAGAAATTTTAGGAGTGGTTCTTTCGTATTCATACATGCACACTGATCTTTGCATTCATACATCCATCAATCAATTATGAACTTCCGCTCATTCAGAAATGTTGTAGTTTCCATTGTTGTTGTTTTTCCACTACCCAGGGGTATTTTTGTAATTTGTCCTACATGGGTATTTTGGAAATTTTGAATCTCGGGGGTATTTTGGAAATTTCATAAACCAAGGGCATTTCTGTAATTTTACCGCTAGGGGTATTTTAGTAATTTTGCAATTCAGAAATTTTTCGAAAAATTTTGTAAAAATAGTTCTCACGAATTAAAAAGGGTAATTTTAAGAGTTATAGAACTAGGTTTTTTTTTATGAAAAACACGGCTAGTTCCCTTTCGGGTTTTAGTTATTGTGTTTAGCCTATGACCGAGTCCTCTTAGTCGGGGTGAACCAAAGCTACGCACTGCAGGATTCGAGTGGAGAGGAGGTGAGTCACGTGGATCGCTAAGTACCAAGCTCCCACCGAAACCTGGTCCTAGACATGCGCATGCAGGTTGCCACACCCACCGAGTCTTCTTGGTTAGGGTGAACCGAAGCTACGCACTGTAGGATTCTAGCGAAGAGGAGGTGAGTCACTAGGACCGCTTAAATACTGTGCTCTTAGGATCCAATCCTAGACATGCGCATAGGGGGGTCACACCCTAACCCTCGGCGACTTAGCCATAGGTTTGTTTAGGCATTTAAGTCTTATGTATTTGTGTTTGAGTAGACTAGACCTACGGTTCAAGTACCTATCATACTATTCTACGTTCCATTACATTTCTACCCTTCTACAGATCATATTAAAAATCACACAAGGGATAGGGTACTCACCGTGGACCTCGGCCTGAGACTTGGGTGCCATGCCGTAAAACCTCTTTGATTTCATAAAATATTTTTATAAAACTTATTTGGGCTCGATTCGAAAACGTTTTGGGCCTTAAACCTCGGCCGAGAGTTTAAAATTGGGCTCGATATCAAATCGAAACACCCCAAACCCGCCCACGAGCCTTGACCGGATCTCGTATGTTCCTTGAAGAAAACTACCACATTTCCTTCATTACCTTTGAAAAACTGTGGGTTTTGAAGAAAGTTTGTTTGTGGGTTGGGCTTGAGTTGAAAACAAGTTTGTTTTATGTTAAAAACCCATTTTCCTCGAGTGACAAAATATTTAAAGTTTATTCTTAAACTAAATTGACTTAAGCTCTAATAAAATTTCGTCACATAGCAAATAGAACGAGTAAATTAACATAGTTCACTATGGCCTTATTACATCAAATAAAACCCAAAATAAAATTTATAAAGTGCTTAAATAAATTAAAATGTCCAAATTAAATAAAACTTCAAGTGAGCATGGCCACCACAAGTTCTCGCTGCCTCGGTCCATCACTGCTCATCACCAAACATGTTCCCACAACGGTGAGTCAACAGACTCAATGTGTACTACAAGACTAAATCTTAACAACTTAGGCATACGTAATCACATCACATACCAATTCACATAATAGATCAAAATAATGATGCAATCCCTACCCAAACCTATATGCCATCCGCTACACATCCCCGCACTCAACCGCACACCGTGGGGACTACTAAGTCGACCCTCCATCCGCTACACACCATCAAAGGCAGTCGCTGCAGTCGACGTGCTCATTGCCCTTATGAGTATTCGTGGTCTTAGGTCACCACACTCAGATATCGTGGTCTTAGGTTACCACATTCAGATTATCGTGGTGGTCTTAGGTCACCACATTCACTTCCCCTTTTCAATAACCCATGTGCCCCATAACATATATTATGCATTAACATGCCAACTTTCACATTCTTATCACATATTAAATATAACATGTTTCATAATCCTCGTAGGAGTAGGATACGTACCTGGGTACTTTGTACCATTCACGGTACCTTAGCCATATTCTTGCACATTCTTATAGTCACATACAAATTAAATAATGCCATAAATAAATTAAGAAGTAGTGTGAGGTACACACCTAATTAACTTAGCGTATTCCTTGAAATCCCGAAAAAAAAGAAAAACCGATCTATCGCTTTAGATCCTTAATCCCTACATTTGGTCAATCCCTTACTATTTAGTAAAAGCCTATTCGGCCATAAGACTGAATCCCGAAGGATTATTGTAACCAAAACTTACCTTGTGCCGATCAAATCCCGAAAACTTGTGAGTTCCTTCTTGAAATCGGCTAGCCATTAAATCACTTAGCTATGTCGGATTTCCGCTTTTGAATAAATAAGAAACAGTTCTAAATACCAAAAATAGGCCTTGGCCGAATACCTTATATGCTTACCTTGTGGATTCTAAAGTCCCGAAAAGATTCACTTGCTTAGGGTGTAACACCCCAAACCCGGCCCAAACGCTACGACCGAATTTGGTTTGCTACAGAGAAAACAATTTGAGAACCATTTTAAAACCGATTTAAGTTTTGTCGAAAACCTTGTGTTTTCAAGTCTCTTGTTAAAAACCATACTTAGTGTTGCTTAGAAATATTTATTAAGTCGAGTTGTTTATAGTTTTCAAATGTACCCGATGGTACTTTAAAACATTTTTCGTTTGATTTGGAAAAAACATGTGAACTCATTATTAACATAATTAAATAGTTTAAACAAATATTCAAAGCATGTAACAATAATAAAATAATTTTAGGAGGCCTTATTACAACTCAATTAAAACAAAACCAACCATAAAAATAAGATAAAATAAAATCCAAGTTCATCTATTAAAATGTCCACTGCATGGCCACCTCGAGTCCATCCGGCTCCATCTCCGCGATCTACTCATCTGCAAAATGTTAAGAGAAAGGGGTGAGTCACCAAGACTCAGTGTGTAAATCCCCCACCCGGTAAGATAACTCATACACAAGTCATTAATAAACATGCACATGCAACCCAACCTAACCATCCATACTCCTTTTCTACCCCGTGTGGTCAAAACCACTGGTGGTCAAAACCACTGATGACTTAGAGTCACAAATCAGATGATGGGGCCAACCCATCGTGTGGTCAAAACCACTGATGACCATAGGTCACAAAATATCAAGTGTGGTCAAAACCATGGTGGTACCAAACCACCGGGACTTAGTCGCAATTTATCAATCGGTGTGGTCAAAACCACCGATGACCATAGGTCACAAATAATCGATGGGGCCAACCCATCTTGTGGTCAAAACCACCGACGATATCCATAAAATCATCCCCTCCTCTCATCAATCCCACCATCACATGCTTACATATCAATATCACATATCATGCATTTTAAATCATCATGTGATGGCATGCAAACATATATCAATAGATCACGCATGAGGGGACTTACCGGAATCCATGTTTAAGCCCACAAGCATATCATAGACCACTACCAAAATTTATACACAAGGCAATAATATGGCAAATTTATTAATAAAGTGTGTAAAGAGTTTACACACCTTTTGCTATCGTAATTCCTAGATCCCGAAGATCCGATTTACGTCGCTAGATCCCGATCCTACATTCGCCAAATGTCAAGTGTTAATACCAAAGGCCTATTAGGCCAAACCAATTATTTAAAAGGGTTCTCCTTTTGAACCCGAATCCTTACCTACTCGCTTTTAAGTACTAGCCTTCTGTTTGCACCTATAATCGGCAACCATTAGTAGCTCCCTTAATAGCCTTCGGCTTAAATAAATACCATATAATTACTAGAGTAGCTCTTACCATTACTTACCAAAATCGAACACTAGGGATTAGAGGCTTGGGTCGATTGTTTAAAATTGCGGAGTACCTTTCCCAAGTCGATTGACCACCAAAAATCAAGAGATTTATCCACTTAATATTCGGCCAATACCATAACATAGAGGAGGGAATTTGGCAACCAAAGGTGTGGTTTTGGCTATTGGAAAAGAAGAATAAAAAAAAAAAAAAGTGGGAGAAGATGCTGAAATTTTATTAATAACAAAGAGAGGAAATTCTAAGTGACAAAGTGGTGAATTATTCGGCCAATGGTGGAAGAAAGAAAAGGAGAATTAGTAGGAGAATTCAAAGGTGATTTTTGGCCAAGTAGAATAGAAAAAAAACTGGAAAATTTGAACAATTCCCTAGGGGATTTCGGCGAAAGAGCAGAGGAAAAGAAAATAGTTCTTTGGAAATTTTGCTCTATTTGTTTGACAAAAACAAACCCCAAAGAGTCCTAATGTTGCCTAATTCTCTTCTCTTTCTTTGATAGTTAAACTATTAATTATCACCTAAGATAATAGCACTTATCTTCTATCCTATCTTAAACAATTTAAACAAAATTAAACCACTAATACAATCCCCTTCCAATGAATATATGAGCCAAAATAATAAAAAAAAATACCCTTAATCTTATCACTTGAATACTCAAAATAATAATCAAATAATAATCCCATTTAATCCTATTTGTTTATCACCTCTTCAAGAATAAAATAAACCAATGTTTATCCCCACTCCAGCCGAGTATAGACAAAATAATAAGCTTAATTTTATCACTTGAAGAGTCCAAATAGCACCCAACCCCCTCCCACTCACGCCAAAGAAGAAACTAAAACAAAATAAAAACCCATTTGCATTCTTTGGGGTTCAAACCAAGACCCCACTCGCAGCCTCCCACTTAAGCGCCTGGACCAACTCTCCCAATTTGACTTCCATGTCAATTAACCACCACATTAACTTTTAAAGCCTTCTTACCAAAGCCCAAAGATCGCATAAAAATAAATCCCCCAAGCGCTCTGCTGCTGGCTCGAACCCTCATGCTCAAGGCGCCATTTGCCCAAGCCTTAAGTGGCGTCATTAAGCCACCCTACCAATGCCAATCCTTGTGTCCAAACATGCCAAAAATTATTCTTAAGGCCTCTTTGGCCCACCCCCTTTTAGACACTTTAAAGAAAAAAAATTTTAAATCTTTGTGTCAAGCCTAGCTCAAGTTATTTTTAGACCCTTAAACATGTCAAATAAAATTATAAATTTTATTTCTTGAAGCCCTAATGGAATTTATTTAAATTACAAATAACCCCTAATTCAGGGTGTTACAATTCTACCCCTCTTAAAAATAATTTCGTCCTCGAAATTACTTACTATCGCTCAATCGTGCATCCTTAACTCGCCACCACGTTATTGCTGCGCACGATCTTAAAGAACTATCATACTTTCTACACATTCCCTACGTTCATAATCCGGGTTCCATACTCTTTACGGCAATCATAAAAATGAACTAACGTAACCATAACCAAGACAATTGAGGGTATTCGGAAATAAGAAACTTACCCGTTGTTATGTCCGCACATCCTCCTCCTCGCGACTACCAACAAAGATAAACCAGCCTTGGTTGCCTCGCCTCTGCACCTTCAGCACTCGACCACGCCCGTTACCATTATCATTACCTCTAGTCGCACTCGACCCTCCGTGGTGGTCCTTCATTTCTAACCCGAGCACGGTTCGACCCTCCGGTTGATTCCTAGCTAACTTCCGAGGACAATCCCTTACACGGTGATCATGCGATCCACACTCAAAGCACCCTCGATTACCACTCCAACACTCACCCTTGTGAGGCTTGCCACACCGAGCACATTGTGGCGGCCATTGGGTATTGGCGTGAAGCAGCCTAGCGTTTGATCCGACCCATCAAACTTCGTCCTCTTACATTCATTACCCAAGAACCTTGAAGGTTCCGAGCTTCTCTTATTCCAATTCCGTTCTTGGTTCCGCTTAATGGACTGTCTTACTCCTCAAGCAACTTTAGACTTCTCCACAAGAACAGCAAACTCGTTCTCTGTTGTGGAGCTATCATCATCCTCAGCTCATCTCTCGGCCCATCCTCGAATCTAACACAGCGTTCATGCTCGGTACCCATAATACCACGAGCATACCTACTCAACCGAAGGAATTCGGCCTCATACTCCGCCATTGTCTTATTGCCTTGGACCAGTTCAAGAAAGCCTTTTCATTGTGCATCTACGTAGCTAGTACCCACATACTTCTTCCGATAGGTGGTTACGAAATACTCCCAAGTCAAATCATCTGCTGTAGCCCCATCTCGAACCGTAAGCCACCAGCGAGCACGCCTCATCCTTTAGAAGCGAGCATCGCCTTTCAGACTTTTCTTCCTCGGTCAAAGTCAAGATCATCCATGATCCTTTCGGTTGACTCTAGCCAAGATTCACGCGCACTAGGTGCCACTCGACACACCTCGGAATACCTCCGCTCCGTTAGATCGAGTCGCCGGGAACAGATTTACGAGCTCCCACATTTCCACCAGCCTCACCACCATCTCCAAGACTCGCAACACGGCTTGCGATACCGCTCGCCACCGGCCCGATCCGGCTCCTCACTCTAAAAGTAGGAGGTGGTGGTGGCGAAGTGGTACCTCATTTTCGTAACCTTGTCCCGACTGACGGGGTTCAGACACCGTCATCCTACCCCTACCACGTCCACGGCGCCCACGTCCTCTAGAACTCATTCTATCTACCGCGCTTTTAAATCGATTAAGAAAAATTTTATGCGTTAGCATTTGTTTCACTTTATTACTCGCGATTTAAATTTTATGGATAAGGTTTAATCAGAGATTCTTTCGAACAAACAATGTTCCAGTCTTCTTTCCTAGTTCACACAAAGAAGTTCATGCATCCATTCCTTAATACTTTCCATACCTATTCGCTCACCGGACATTTTTGCCCATTTCTATCCCAGGGGTATTTTCGTCTTTTTCCTACAGGGTTTTTTTTTTTTTTTTTTTTTTTTAAGAACCAGAATATTTTGCTGATTATTTCCAAAGCTAAGTTGTTGAATATTTGTAAAATAGTTAAAATTTTTGGGCAAAACCATTGAATTAATATTTTATGGGTCAGGGGCATTTTGGTAATTTTACTCCTAAGGGTATTTCTGTAATTTTTCACAAGTCAAGTTTTTCGAGAAAAACGTTGTAAAAGTAATGTTCTAGGATTTGAGAGAGTTATTGCACAAGTTTTGAAAACATTAGGGTTTGTTGTTTCATTCTATTTGAAAAACAAGGCTAATTCCCTTTCGGGTTTTAATCATTGTGTTTAGCCTATGACCGAGCCCTCCTGGTCGGGGTGAACCGAAGCTACGCACTGTAGGATACTGCGAAGAGGAGGTGAGTCACGAGGATTGCTTAAATACCAGTGCTCTTAGGATCCAATCCTAGACATGCGTCTGGGGGTTACCACACCCTAGCTCATTGACTAAGTCATAGGTTGGTTTAGTTCCTTAAGTCTTATGCTTCGTTTATGGTTGAGTAATCTAACCTTAGGGTCCAAGTCCTACAAGTCTATCTACGTTCCATGCTTCCTACCCTTCTACATAAAATAATTCACAAAGAAGTTCAAGAGTACTTACTGAGCGGATCGGTGTTGGGAGACTCGGGCCATGCTGTTCAAAAACCAAAAATCATTCCATAAGTCCTACCAAAACATTTTTTTTTTGTTTTGGGCCTTGGGCCCCCACAGCCGAGCTTTGAACCTGGCTCTGATACCATTTTGTAACACCCCAAACCCGGCCCAAACGCTACGACCGAATTTGGTTTGCTACAGAGAAAACAATTTGAGAACCATTTTAAAACCGATTTAAGTTTTGTCGAAAACCTTGTGTTTTCAAGTCTCTTGTTAAAAACCATACTTAGTGTTGCTTAGAAATATTTATTAAGTCGAGTTGTTTATAGTTTTCAAATGTACCCGATGGTACTTTAAAACATTTTTCGTTTGATTTGGAAAAAACATGTGAACTCATTATTAACATAATTAAATAGTTTAAACAAATATTCAAAGCATGTAACAATAATAAAATAATTTTAGGAGGCCTTATTACAACTCAATTAAAACAAAACCAACCATAAAAATAAGATAAAATAAAATCCAAGTTCATCTATTAAAATGTCCACTGCATGGCCACCTCGAGTCCATCCGGCTCCATCTCCGCGATCTACTCATCCGCAAAATGTTAGGGAAAGGGTGAGTCACCAAGACTCGGTGTGTAAATCCCCACCCGGTAAGATAACTCATACACAAGTCATTAATAAACATGCACATGCAACCCAACCTAACCATCCATACTCCTTTTCTACCCCGTGTGGTCAAAACCACTGGTGGTCAAAACCACTGATGACTTAGAGTCACAAATCAGATGATGGGGCCAACCCATCGTGTGGTCAAAACCACTGATGACCATAGGTCACAAAATATCAAGTGTGGTCAAAACCACTGGTGGTACCAAACCACTGGGACTTAGTCGCAATTTATCAATCGGTGTGGTCAAAACCACTGATGACCATAGGTCACAAATAATCTGATGGGGCCAACCCATCTTGTGGTCAAAACCACTGACGACAGTCCATAAAATCATCCCCCTCCTCTCATCAATCCCACCATCACATGCTTACATATCAATATCACATATCATGCATTTTAAATCATCATGTGATGGCATGCAAACATATATCAATAGATCACGTACAGGGGACTTACCCGGAATCCATGTTTAAGCCCACAAGCATATCATAGACCACTACCAAAATTTATACACAAGGCAATAATATGGCAAATTTATTAATAAAGTGTGTAAAGAGTTTACACACCTTTTGCTATCGTAATTCCTAGATCCCGAAGATCCGATTTACGTCGCTAGATCCTGATCCTACATTCGCCAAATGTCAGTGTTAATACCAAAGGCCTATTAGGCCAAACCAATTATTTAAAAGGGTTCTCCTTTTTGAACCCGAATCCTTACCTACTCGCTTTTAAGTACTAGCCTTCTGTTTGCACCCTATAATCGGCAACCATTAGTAGCCCCTTAATAGCCTTCGGCTTAAATAAATACCATATAATTACTAGAGTAGCTCTTACCATTACTTACCAAAACCGAACACTAGGGATTAGAGGCTTGGGTCGACTGTTTAAAATTCTGGAGTACCTTTCCCAAGTCGATTGACCACCAAAAATCTGAAGAGATTTATCCACTTAATATTCGGCCAATACCATAACATAGAGGAGGGAATTTCGGCAACCAAAGGTGTGGTTTTGGCTATTGGAAAAAGAAGAATAAAATAAAAAAAAAGTGGGAGAAGATGCTGAAATTTTATTAATAACAGCAGAGGAAATTCGGCAGCAAAGTGGTGAATTATTCGGCCAATGGTGGAAGAAAGAAAAAGGAGAATTAGTAGGAGAATTCAAAGGTGATTTTTGGCCAAGTAGAATAGAAAAAAAAAACTGGAAAATTTGAACAATTCCCCTAGGGGATTTCGGCAGTAGCAGAGGGAAAAGAAAATAGTTGCTGGAAATTTTGCTCTATTTGTTCACATAAAACAAAGACCCCAAAGAGTCCTAATGTTGCTTAATTCTCTTCTCTTTGCTGATAGTTAAACTATTAATTATCACCTAAGATAATAGCACTTATCTTCTATCCTATCTTAAACAATTTAAACAAAATTAAACCACTAATACAATCCCCCTTCCAGCCGAATATATGAGCCAAAATAATAAAAAAAATACCCTTAATCTTATCACTTGAATACTCAAAATAATAATCAAATAATAATCCCATTTAATCCTATTTGTTTATCACCTCTTCAAGAATAAAATAAACCAATGTTTATCCCCCCCCCACTCCAGCCGAGTATAGACAAAATAATAAGCTTAATTTTATCACTTGAAGAGTCCAAATAGCGACCCAACCCCTCCCACTCACGCCAGCAAACAAACTAAAACAAAATAAAAACCCATTTGCGATTCTTTGGGGTTCAAACCAAGACCCTACTGCTGAGCCTCCCACTTAAGCGCCGGACCAACTCTCCCAATTTGACTTCCATGTCAATTAACCACCACATTAACTTTTAAAGCCTTCTTACCAAAGCCCAAAGATCGCATAAAAATAAATCCCCAAGCGCCTCTGCTGTGGCTCGAACCCTCATGCTCAAGGCGCCATTTGCCCAAGCCTTAAGTGGCGTCATTAAGCCACCCTACCAATGCCAATCCTTGTGTCCAAACATGCCAAAAATTATTCTTAAGGCCTCTTTGGCCCACTCCCCCCCTTTTAGACACTTAAAGAAAAAAAAAATTTTTTTAATACTGTGTCAAGCCTAGCTCGGGTTATTTTTAGACCCTTAAACATGTCAAATAAAATTATAAATTTTATTTCTTGAAGCCCTAATGGAATTTATTTAAATTACAAATAACCCCTAATTCAGGGTGTTACATAGGGAGTTGTCGAAATACCTATGGACTCATGTTAGATCCGATTTCATCCTTAAACATAATTAATGGCATTTGGCCGAATATTCACATGTCTTACCTTGAAGCTTTAAATCCCGAAAAATCCTCCTTTTAGTCGCCTACTCTGATAATCCCGAAAGATTCTTCCATATTTCGGCCAAAATCAATAATAGGGATTAGTCCCTAAATTTCGATAAGTCTACAATATAAGAGAATGGAAACCAAACTTGGATCTTACCCTTATTTGAAGAAATCGATTGCACCTTCACTTTAACCTTTAGGGATTCGGCTATGGCTAGATGATGATCTCACAACCTTCGGCTTTTGGAAAGTTGAGAGAAAAAGAAAAAGGAAGAGAAGAAAGGTGAAGAAATCGGCTTGCTTTGCTAGAGATTTCAGATTTTGACAAGATAGAGAGAGAAGAGAGGATTTTGCTAGGAAAATTCGGCAGAGGGAAGAGAATGAATGAATGGCCTTAGTTCTCCTCCTTGTGCCGAAATTACTAGGCCAAGACTCCTTACTTGGCCACCACTCTTCTATTTTGATAGCTTTATCCTTTAATTTAAAATTAAAAGAAATAATCCTTTTAATTATACCAATAATTATCCTCATTTATCCACCTATTTAACCGAAATTTAAAGATGATAAAACTCCTCTTTTAAGAGCCTTCATGTCAGTCAACTCCCTTGCTCCTTGTAGCAAAATAAAAATCTTTTATTTTGCTTCCTATGTGACTCAAACCTTGGCCCCTTTCTCTTTGGACATGGCGTCACTTGCTAGGCCCTAAGTGGTGCCTTGTAGCCATTTTACCAAGGCTATTTGTATGTCATATTTCACATACATTTTCTCTTAAGACCACCTTGCCTTAGTTTCCCCTTTTTGAACTATAAAACTTAACATTTCTATGACATTTCCTTACATTTCCAAGTTTCCAAAAATTTTCATTTTCCTCTTTAAACTTGACATTTTCTTTCATTTCCAAGTTTCCAGAAATGTTCGCTTTCCTCTTTTGAATCATTTCTAAATCATTTCCTTACATTTCCTAGTTTCCAAAAATATTCAGAATACATTCATAACACATAAGACATGTCATTTCGCACAATTAAACTGAAAATGCATAGGCCCTTTTCAGGATGTTACAGTTCTACCCCCCTTAAAATAATTTCGTCCTCGAAATTTCTTAGCTAAAATAATTGAGGTTATTTCCTTCGCATTGCCTCTTCTGGCTCCCACGAAGCTTCCTCCGATCCATGGTTGCGCCATAACACTTTGACTAGAGGAACTGACTTCCTCCGCAACACTTTCACGTCTCGTTCCAAAATCTGAATCGGCTCCTTTTCGTAGGATAAGTCTGGCCTTAGCTCCACCTCTTCAACCGGTTCTACGTGAGATGGATCCGATCGATATCGCCGTAGCATAGAAACATGGAATACCTCGTGCATCTGCTTCAATTCCGATGGCAACTCTAACTGATATGCCACTGGTCCAACTCGCTTCAACACTCGATAGGGCCCTATAAACCTTGGGCTTAACTTCCCTTTGCAACCAAACCTCATCACCTTCTTCCAAGGCGAGACTTTCAGAAACACTTGATCTCCCACTTCAAACTCTATTTCCTTCCGTTTAAGGTCTGCGTACGACTTCTGCCTATCAGAGGCTTCTTTTAACCGTGCCACGATTATCTCAACCTTCTCTTGGTTTACGCCACTAACTCGGGCCCAAAACTCGACGTTCTCCTAACTCAGTCCAACAAGTAGGTGTTCGACATTTCGACCATACAACGCTTCATATGGTGCCATCCGAATGCTAGCGATGATAGTTGTTGTTGTAGGTGAACTCACTAAAGGCAAATAGTCTTCCCAACTTCCTCGGAAATCCATCACACTGACCTCTCAACATATCCTCCAACACTTGTATAACCCGTTCGGTGCCCCGTCGATTGTGGATGAAAAGCCGTAGTGAAGTCTAACTTAGTGCCTAAAGCTTGATGAAGTGCCCTCCAAAACCGAGACGTAAACCTTGGGTCCCTATCGGAGATGATCGATACTGGTACTCGTGCAACCTCACAATTTCCGCTACATATAATTTGGCCAACTTCAAGAGAATAATCCATTCTTCTTTGGAATGAAATGCGCGGACTTGGTCAAACGGTCCACTATTACCCATACCGAGTCCTTCTTAGTAGGCGTAAGGGAAGCCCACTAACGAAGTCCATGGTGATTCTTGCCCACTTCCATTGTAGAATCTCGATTGGCTGAAGTAATCCCGATGGAACTTGGTGTTCAACCTTAAGTTGCTGACACATCAGACATTTCCCCACGAATTCAGTAACTTCCCGCTTAAGGTCAGGCCACCAGAACTGTTCCCTTAAATCCCTGTACAACTTAGTGCCTCGGGATGCATAGCATATGGGCTACTATGCGCCTCCGAAGAATCCTTTGTCTTAACTCCTCGTCTTTTGGCATCTGGACCTTTCCCTTGAAGCACAATACTCCCTCATTGTTAACACCATAATCTTCTAACTCTCCGTTCTGTACTTGCTGTAGCTTAGCACTTAAGTCCTCATCCAACAATTGACTTTCCTTTACTTCATTCAACCACGTGGGTTTGACTTGCAATTCTGCGTGAAGCTTTCGTCGCCATACAAACTTAAGTGTGCGAACATCGCCCTTAGATCCGACACCACTTTCCGACTTAAGGCATCCGCTACCACATTCGCCTTGCCCGGGTGCTACTCGATCGAATAATCATAATCCTTTAATAGCTCCACCCACCACCCATTTGTCTTAGGTTCAACTCCTTACGAGTCGGCAGATACTTTAGACTTTTGTGGTGCGTGTAGATCACCGACTTTTCTCCATAAAGGTAATGCCTCCACACCTTAAGAGCGAAGACCACTGCCGCCAATTCCAAGTCATGAGTTGGGTAGTTAACCTCATGAGGCCTTAACTGTCGAGACGCATAAGCGACCACTTTTCCATCTTGCATTAGAACACACCCTAATCTCGTATGCGAAGCGTCACAAGATACCACAAACTCCTTTCCCGCCTAAATTTGAATTAACACCTGGAGCTTGGTCAAGACCTTCTTGAGCTTCTCAAAGCTCTGCTTTGTTGCTTATCCGTCCATACAAAGGGTACTTCCTTCCTCAATAACTTTGTCAAAGGCGTGGCTATTAACGAGAACCCTTCTACAAACCTCCTGTAATAGCCTGCCAAACCTAAGAAACTTCGGATTTCAGCCACAGACCTAGGTGGTTTCCAATCCAACACTGCCTCGATCTTCCTAGGATCCATCCTTATTCCCTCTACGGATACCACATGTCCTAAGAATGCCACCTCCTTAAGCCAAAATTCACACTTGCTGAATTTGGCATAGAGCTTCTTTTCCCTTAATACTTGTAGCACTATCCGTAGGTGCTCATCATGCTCATCCTCTAACTTCGAGTATACTAAGATGTCGTCGATGAACACGACGACGAACCTATCCAAGTAGGGTTGGAAGACCCGGTTCATCATATCCATGAACGCGGCTGGAGCATTCGTCAACCCAAATGGCATTACTACAAACTCATAATGGCCGTATCTTGTCCTAAAGGCGGTCTTATGGATATCTGCCTCCTTTACCTTCAACTGATGATATCCCGACCGTAGATCTATCTTCGAAAACACAGCTGCCCCCTTTAGCTGATCGAACAAGTTGTCTATCCTTGGCAAAGGATACTTGTTCTTAATGGTCAGCTTATTCAACTGACGATAGTCTATGCACATTCGCATAGTCCCATCTTTCTTCTTCACAAACAAGACCGGTGCTCCCATGGAGACACACGGGTCGGATGAACCCACGATCCAAAGCAATTCTTGAATCGAGCCTTGAGCTCAACTAACTCCTTTGGCGCTATTCGGTATGGGGCGATTGACACAGGAGCTGTTCCTGGTAGCAAGTCTATTCCAAATTCCACCTCCCTATCTGGGGGTATTCTTGGTAATTCCTCTGGAAACACATCCATGAAGTCCCTTACCGTTCTAACTCCATTGACTCCTTCCTCCTTTCCATCTAACGCACTTACGAAGGCTAAAAATGCCTTGCACCCTTTCCGAACCATCCTTTCAGCCTTTAGTGCCGAAACTACATTAGACAAGTAGTTTCTTCTTTCTCCTATCATGATAATCACCTCACCCTCCGGGGTTCTTAGTTCCATTCATTTAGCCGCACAATCCAACCCGGCTCGATGCTCTACTAGCTTGATCCATCCCAAGTATGAGGTCAAATTCTCAGAAGGGTAACTCCATTAAGTCACCAGAAAGTTCACTCCCGAATTTCTAGGGTACACTCGGAAAGATCTTATCCACCACTACAGTTTGGCCTAATGGGCTTACTACAGTCATCTGCCTATCAGAGAGTTCAGAGTCTAGGCCTAGTGTTTCAACTACACTACATGCAACATAGGAATGGGTCGAGCCCACATCAATCAGAGCATAATAAGGTTTCCCAAATATAAGGAACATACCGGTTATGACGTCCGGCGTGTCTCCATCCTCCCTCCGGCGAACCGCATAAACCAAACCCGGTTGCCTTGCCTCAGTATTAGCAGCACCTCTGCCCGGTGTTCCTCATTCTCTGCTAGTACCATTACCTCAATTATTTGGACCACGACCACGTTGGGGCTGCTGTCCACCTCTACCAGCCTGATGAACATTCTGAGCTGCTGGCCGACTCTCCTCCGGCTTCTTTGGACAATCCTTAATCATGTGGTCCTTAGACCCACACCTGAAACATCCTCCCGTCTTTTTCCAACACTCTCCTAAGTGTTTCTTCCCACACTGGTCACAAGGACGATCATCGCCCTCCTGTAGCGACTTGCGACCTCGCGGCCTATCAACCTAGGCCTTTTATTCCCCAGATGATCCTGACGAACCAAAGCCTCTTTTTCTCCCTGTTCGGTCAAAGTTCCGCTTTGTAAAATCCTTAATCCCCTCAGCTACCTTAGCTTTCTCTACTAAAGTAGAAAACTCTCGTTCCTGATGCGGAGCTATCAACAGCCTTAAATCATCCCTCAAACCGTCCTCAAATATGACACACCGTTCATGCTCCGTAGCCATCACTCCTCGAGCATAACGGCTCAGCCTCATAAACTCAGCTTCATACTCTGCCACGGACTTGTTCCCTTGAACTAGCCCCATAAATGCCTTCCTTTGCTCATCAGTATACCGGGTACCGACATACTTCTTCTGATAAGCCGTCTTTACATAGTCCCACGTCAGATCCTCAGCTGTGGCACCATCATGATCTGTGAGCCACCATTGGTACGCTTCATCGCGTAGGAACGCCACCATTCCTTTCACCTTCTCTTTAGGGGTTAGATCTAGTTCATCCATGATCCGCTCAGTTGATTCCAACCAATACTCGGTGATGCAGATGGGTGCCTCTCCTGACACTCCACGGAACACCTCAGCTCCGTTGGCACGAAGTCGCTCAGGTACCGACTTCAGGGCTCCCGAATTTCCTCCTGCACCAGCCACCAACTATAGAACTCAAAGCCACGACTGCGACACAAAGATCATCCACATGCGTGCTTGCCGCTCAACACCAACGGTACTGGGGGTGGTGGTGGCATCTCGTTGTCAGACCCCTAACCTGATCTAACGGGTTTCGACACGGTCATTCTACCTCTACCGCGTCCTCGTACGTTATGACCACGTCCCCTAGAGCTCATTTCTACCGTCGCGATCTGATTAAAAAGTTTTATGAATTAGTGCTTGTTTCACTTATTACCCGCGAAGAAGTTTTATGAAAAGAAATTTTAGGAGTGGTTCTTTCGTATTCATACATGCACACAGTCTTTGCATTCATACATCCATCAATCAATTATGAACTTCCGTTCATTCAGAGAAATGTTGTAGTTTCCATTGTTGTTGTTTTTCCACTACCCAGGGGTATTTTCGTAATTTGTCCTACAGGAGTATTTTGGAAATTTTGAATCTCGGGGGTATTTTGGAAATTTCATAAACCAAGGGCATTTCTGTAATTTTACCGCTAGGGGTATTTTAGTAATTTTGCAATTCAGAAATTTTTCGAAAAATTTTGTAAAAATAGTTCTCACGAATTAGAAAGGGTAATTTTAAGAGTTTTAGAACTAGGTTTTTTTTTTTATGAAAAACACGACTAGTTCCCTTTCGGGTTTTAGTTATTGTGTTTAGCCTATGACCGAGTCCTCTTGGTCGGGGTGAACCAAAGCTACGCACCAGGTAGGATTCGAGTGGAGAGGAGGTGAGTCACGCGGACTGCTTAAGTACCAAGCTCCCACCGAAACCGGTCCTAGACATGCGCACAGAGGTTGCCACACCCACTGAGTCTTCTTGGTTAGGGTGAACCGAAGCTACGCACCAGGTAGGATTCCAGCGAAGAGGAGGTGAGTCACTAGGGACCGCTTAAATACTGGGCTCTTAGGATTCAATCCTAGACATGCGCATAGGGGTTACCACACCCTAACTCGGCGACTTAGCCATAGGTTTGTTTAGGCATTTAAGTCTTATGTATTTGTGTTTGAGTAGACTAGACCTACGGTTCAAGTACCTATCATACTATTCTACGTTCCATTACATTTCTACCCTTCTCTGGATCATATTAAAAATCACACAAGGGATAGGGGTACTCACGGTGGACCTCGGGTCGGAGACTTGGGTGCCATGCCAGAAAACCTACTGATTTCATAGAATATTTTTATAAAACTTATTTGGGATCGATTCGAAAACATTTTGGGCCTTAAACCTCAGGCCGAGAGTTTGAAACGGGCTCGATACCAATCAAACGCTCAAACCCGGCCCATGAGCCTTGACCAGGATCTGGTATGTTCCTTGAAGAAAACCAGTTCACATTTCCTTTATTACCTTTGAAAAACTGTGGGTTTTGAAGAAAGTTTGTTTGTGGGTTGGGCTTGAGTTGAAAACAAGTTTGTTTTATGTTAAAACCCATTTACCTCGAGTGACAAAATATTTAAAGTTTATTCTTAAACTAAATTGACTTAAGCTCTAATAAAATTTCGTCACATAGCAAATAGAAGAAATTAACATAGTTCACTATGGCCTTATTACATCAAATAAAACCCAAAATAAAATTTATAAAGTGCTTAAATAAATTAAAATGTCCAAATTAAATAAAACTTCAAGTGAGCATGGCCACCACAAGTTCTGCCTCTCGGTCCATCCTTTGTTCATCACTCAAACATGTTCCCACAACGGGTGAGTCAACAGACTCAATGTGTACTACAAGACTAAATCTTAACAACTTAGGCATACGTAATCACATCACATACCAATTCACATAATAGATCAAAATAATGATGCAATCCCAACCTAAACCTATATGCCATCTGCTACACATCCCCGTACCAACCTGCACACCGTGGGGACTACTAAGTCGACCCTCCATCCGCTACACACCATCGAAGTCAGTCGCTACAGTCGACGTGCTCATCGCCCTTATGAGTATTCGTGGTCTTAGGTCACCACACTCAGATATCGTGGTCTTAGGTCACCACATTCAGATTATCGTGGTCTTAGGTCACCACATTCAGATTTTGTGGTCTTAGGTCACCACATTCACTTCCCATTTTCAATAACCCATGTGCCCCATAACATATATTATGCATTGACATGCCAACTTTGACATTCTTATCACATATTAAATATAACATGTTTCATAATCCTAGTAGGAGTAGGATACGTACCTGGGTACTTTGTACATTCTTATAGTCACATACAAATTAAATAATGCCATAAATAAATTAAGAAGTAGTGTGAGGTACACACCTGATTAACTTAGCGTATTCCTTGAAATCCCGAAAAAAAAGAAAAACCGATCTATCGCTTTAGATCCTTAATCCCTACATTTGGTTAATCCCTTACTATTTAGTAAAAGCCTATTCGGCCATAAAAATTTGAATCCAGAAGGATTATTGTAACCAAAACTTACCTTGTGCCGATCAAATCCAGAAAACTTGCCGAGTTCCTTCTTGAAATCGGCTAGCCATTAAATCACTTAGCTATGTCGGCTTTTTGGCTTTTGAATAAATAAGAAACAGATTCTAAATACCAAAAATAGGCCTTGGCCGAATACCTTATATGCTTACCTTGTGGATTCTAAAGTCCCGAAAAGATTCACTTGCTTAGGAGTTGTCGAAATACCTATGGACTCATGTTAGATCCGATTTCATCCTTAAACATAATTAATGGCCTTTGGCCGAATATTCACATGTCTTACCTTGAAGCTTTAAATCCTGAAAAATCCTCCTTTTAGTCGCCTACTCTGATAATCCCGAAAGATCCTTCCATATTTCGGCCAAAATCAATAATAGGGATTAGTCCCTAAATTTCGATAAGTCTACAATATAAAAGAATGGAAACCAAACTTGGATCTTACCCTTATTTGAAGAAATCGATTGCACCTTCACTTCAACCTTCAGGGATTCGGCTATGGCTAGATGATGATCTCACAACCTTCGGCTTTTGGAAAGTTGAGAGAAAAAAAAAGGAAGAGAAGAAAGGTGAAGAAATCGGCTTGCTTTGCTAGAGATTTCGGTTTTGACAAGATAGCAGAGAAGAGAGGATTTTGCTAGGAAAATTCGTAGAGGGAAGAGAATGAATGAATGGCCTTAGTTCTCCTCCTTGTGCCGAAATTACTAGGCCAAGACTCCCTTACTTGGCCACCACTCTTCTATTTTGATAGCTTTATCCCTTTAATTTAAAATTAAAAGAAATAATCCTTTTAATTATACCAATAATTATCCCTCATTTATCCACCTATTTAACCAAAATTTAAAGAGGATAAAACTCCTCTTTTAAGAGCCTTCATGCCGTCCAACTCCCTTGCTCCTTGTAGCAAAATAAAAATCTTTTATTTTGCTTCCTATGTGACTCGAACCTTGGCCCCTTTCTCTTTGGACATGGCGTCACTTGCTAGGCCCTAAGTGGTGCCTTGTAGCCATTTTACCAAGGCTATTTGTATGTCATATTTCACATACATTTTCTCTTAAGACCACCTTGCCTTAGTTTCCCCTTTTTGAACTTTAAAACTTAACATTTCTATGACATTTCCTTACATTTCCAAGTTTCCAAAAAATTTCGTTTTCCTCTTTAAACTTGACATTTCCTTTCATTTCCAAGTTTCCAGAAATGTTCGCTTTCCTCTTTTGAATCATTTCTAAATCATTTCCTTACATTTCCTAGTTTCCAAAAATATTCAGAATACATTCATAACACATAAGACATGTCATTTCGCACAATTAAACTGAAAATGCATAGGCCCTTTTCAGGATGTTACATTGGAGATCGGTTGGAGCATCATCACACTATCCACTAGCTTGTTTTGGTATAAATAATAAACTTATTTTGCTATAATGGCATGTATAGGTAACTTGGCCATTGTTGGCTTATAAATGTTGTTTGTAGTCTAGCCATTGGAATGGGTAGTAATGATTTGTTTTGGTATATACTTGTAAGTTTTGGTGTAGGTTATTGGCAAATTTGGGTGAGAAATAAAGCTAAGAAATGGCTTTATTTTGTCCTCATGGGTAGACACACGGGCATGTGTCTTGACCGTGTGTGACATACGGCCTGGCACATGGGCATGTGGTTTGGCCGTGTGTCCCCTGCATCTTAAATTTAAGAAACAGAATGCTCAGAATTGAGCACACGGGTAGAGACACAGGCGTGTGTCTCAGCCGTATGTGCTACATGGCCAGAACACGAGCGTGTGTCTTGGCTGTGTGAAACCTGCACTTAATTTTGGAAAATTAAATTAACCACACAGCCTAGCACATGGGCGTGTGGCTGGACATGTGGCACAAGTCAGAGAGTTACACGGGGTTGAACACGGTGTAACACCCCTAACCCGTATCCGTCGCCGAAACAGTGTTACAGAACGTTACCAGAGTTTCCAGAACATTTACAGATAATTCATGTCGAATTCTCTTCATTACCAAAATTATTCATAACGTCTCTTAAATAGACCCTCGAGGCCCAAAACGAGTATTAGAATCGAATCGGGACTAAATTAGGAACTCAGAGAATTTTTCGCAAAATTCTAAAATTTTCCAAGATGTAGGGCTCACATGCCCGTGTGGTCCAAGGGACACGCCTGTGTGACCCTAGGACACGCCTGTGCTGCAGGCCGTGCTCGACCCCGTTTAATTCTCTGACTTGTGCCACACGGCCGGCCACACGCCCGTGTGCTAGGCCTTGTAACTATAAAAACCCATTTTTCAGTGAAATCAGAATAGTGGATTTGGGGCCACAGATCCGACCCGAAAAATAATTTTTTTTATTTTATTATATGGTCAGTAATATGATAGACGTGACATGTGAAAATTTTGACATGAAAATTTTATCGATTTAGTGCCTAATTACGAGAAGGACTAAATCGCATAAAATGTGAAAGTTGAATTCTAGTAGCTATAAGGATCAAATAGCTATGAAATTCAAAACTAGAGGGCCTTATATCGTAATTAGACCATTAAGAAAAGTATGTAGATTTTTCATGGTGACTCATCCATGGAATTATAGAAAAAGGTCAAGGACTAAATTGGAAATAGTAAAAAAATTAATTAATTAAAAGATGATAAAAGAAAATATCATCTTATTATTGTCATCTTCACCCTAAAATTCTATGGAAACCCTAAGAGAGAGAGGGGAAACTTTCAAGGCTTAATTGGGTAAGTTCTCTTGTCCCGTTTTTAATAATTTCAGTATTTTTGAAACCGGGATAGCTTAATATCTCTATTTGAGAGATTAATTTGAAAAGTTATCAATGTATGAAAATAAGTCATGGATGTATTATTCTGGAAATTAGAAATTTATGGTAGAAAATGAAAGATCATTGATAGATAAACAACTTTTAACAAAGTGAATTTTGATGAAAACATGATTTAGGGACTAAAATGAAAAGTTGTAAAATTTGACGAAATTTTTTTGAAATTTTATGAATACATGTGCTGTAAAATTTGTAATGGGGCTTTTATTAGGCTTGGAATAGGGAGTAATTTGCACAAGTTTCATTTTCCGGGCCTAAGGACAAAATCGAAATTTATGAAAAAGTTAGGGGTAAAATGGTAATTTTTCCTAGGACATAATTGAGTCCATTTAAATATGAAATGTATGAAATTGATGGTTAAATTCATTTATATAGATCCAGACAACACTAATTTGAGGTTAGATCGAGGAAAAAAAAGGTTTCGGATTAGTAGATTTCTAACGCGAACAAGTGTCGAGGTAAGTTCGTGTAACTTAATCGGGCATGTAATTATCTTGTGTTGTATGTAATGTGATTTATGTTGATGTGCTTACTTATATACTATGATGGAAAATTGATATATGCTTAAAATGTGAAAAAGGGTTAAATCATCGATTGAATATTGATCCGAAGATGATTATATGCGCTTACCCGAAATTAATAAGGTCCTGCATTTGTTGCGGATGGGATTTAGCTCAGATGAGTTATCCCTTTGACCTTGTTATAGAAAGGATTTAGCCTGGACAGGTAATCTCGGTATAATATCTCTCGAGCATACGTTATGATCAGGGTTTAGCCTGGACTGGTAATCCTAATCGAGCTCCTCCGAGCTTCCGTTATATAAAGAATTTAGCCTGGACTGGTAATCCTGTTATACGATATGTGGCTCGAGAGACTGTTTCTTGGTTAAGTGCCCTATTGGGTACCCTTGAATAAGAAATTGACGGATTATTGAATCGTACACTTCGAGTGTACTACTTAAGCATCTATCGGAATTCAATGATTCGACGAACATAAAACTCCTGACATGACATGAAAATCTTGAGATGATATGATAATGACTCGAAAGAATATTGCTTGATGAGCTCATCTATGTTACTTGATTGATATGAAGATTTTGGTGACTAACATATTTGATTGAATGTATGTGATTAGGCAATTTAGCCAAATGGATGGAAACATAACATTGTATGCCTAGATTTTAATAAGATTGGTAAGTTTAGTTTTCGTTATACGAACTTACTAAGCATGTAATGCTTACTCCGTTTATTTTTCCCCTGCTTTATAGTGCTCGGAAGCTCGCGAGGGTTGGAGATCATTGGAGCATCGTCACACTATCAACTATCATTTTGGTATATTTAATGAAGTCATTTTGGGTATAATGGCTTGTATAGGATAACTTGGCCAATAGTGGCTTGAAATGTTATTTTGAAACCTAGCCATCGGAATGGCTAGTAATGGTTCATTTTGGTATGACTAAGTAGATTATTGTGATATATTCATATACACGTGTTATGTAACAGCCCGATTTTGACCCTAATCGGAATAGTAGTTTCGAAACCACAAATTCGAGTCAGTAAAATATTTTAATATTATATTCAGTGCCTATGATATATGATTGAACATGTGTTAAAATTTCGTGAGTTAATTTGTCCGTTTGTGTGTTTAATTTAAGAAAAAGGGCTAAATCGCATAAGTGGTAAAAGTAGCCTTTTATTTGATTGAATGATTAAATTGATGTGTCTTTATAAAGATGACGCCTTATGTTGTAAATTACCCTTTTTGCAAGAGTAGTGGACGGCAACATGCATGTATATTAAGCATTTATATGTTAAGTTAATAATAATAATAATGATTTTATAAGTTATATTATTATAAAAACATAAAAGAAAAAGAAGAACATGCAAGTGTTCATCTATTTTGACCGAAAACAAAAGGAAAGAGAAAGAAAAAGACTTAGCTCCATTCGACCTTGATTAAGGTATGTGTTTAGCTCGGTTTTTGATAATTTTTACGTTTTTGAGATCGTTGCTTCGTGTTTTAGCTAGCCCATGCTTGAACTTTGGAATTTGATGTGTGTTTCGTGAGTTGCCATTGAAGGAAGCTTGTTGTTTTTGTTGTTTGATGATGAAATATTAATTATATGTGTTAGATTAACAAGTTTTGTCTTTGAATTTTTGATAAAATTGAGTAGTTAGAACTAAATTGAAAAAAATAAATTTTGAGGGACTAAAATGCAAAATAAATGAAATGTATGAGCTTGTATTAGGACTATGAATATTCGGCCCTAAAGAAGTGTGGTCAAATTTTGAATATTTTGTGTTTTGTGCAATTGGGACTAAATTGTGAAAATGTGAAATATTAAGGGTAAAAATGTAATTTGCCCATTTATGCGTTTTTGGACTAAATTGAATGAAAATATGTTTGAATGAGCTTAATTTGAAATTATTTAGATCAAGAACAAAAAGGATCGGGATTGGATCGGGGAAAGGAGAAGTTAATCGAATAGTCGAAAAACGTAGTCCCTCGATACTCGAGGTAAGTTTTGAGGCAATTAAGTTGAATTGAAATTATTCTTAATGATGTATTGAAATAAATGGAGATGTATATATAGATGTATTGGATATTGCCGAATGTGTTGATGTTTTTATGAGATGAATGAGTTGATTCGAATATGTATATATATAATTGAAATTATGTTTATATGTGTTTGTGCGAATGAGGAGTAAAAAAAAATTGAGAAAAAAAAGCACTAAGTGTGCGAATTGAATTTCCGAGCACTAAGTGTGCGAAATCGGACAAAGAGCACTAAGTGTGCGCATTGATGTTCCGAGCACTATGTGTGCGAAATCGAATAAAGAGTACTAGGTGTGGGCATTGAACTCCCGAGCACTAAGTGTGCGAGATCAGTTAACGCGCCTAAAAGGCATGAGTAAACTTTACTCCAAGATTGAATTCGGTAAGTTTGATATCATGAGAAGTTATTATTTGAATTGTAAGTATAAATTTGGTAAGTGGTATATGCATGTGAAATCAATTATTAAAGGTATGGGTATTTGGCTTTTGAAGCTATGAAAGGTGATAGTTTATGAAAGGTGGTATAATTTAAAGCTTTGGTGGTGAATCTTATTTGTGAATTTGTAAAATTTGTATTTCTATTATAATGTTTTAAGGCCTTGTTATGTAATTGCTTATAACTTACTAAGCTATGATAGCTTACTTTTTGTTGTTGTTGTTTTGTTTTCTTAGATTTTGGAGTCGAGATTCAAGCTCGGGGATCATCGTCAAGTCCATCACATTATCATCTAATTTTGGTATTTTGTAGGCTAAATTTCTTTTGAAACTATGGCATGTTTAGGCTATAACATTACTTTGAGTTCCTTATGAATGTGATGTACATAAATGCCATGCGAAAATGGCTAGATTTATATATATGCTTGGGTTTGGTTATGTTTGAACATGGTGCTAATAGTTTTGTATATATATCCGGTCATGTTATAAGTTTGTTTAGGAAGTACATTTCATGGTATTTATATATGTGATAATTGAGTACATGAATTTGGCTTTAAGTAAGGACATGTGTGATGTATAATCGGCCTTGTAAGTGGCTCATTTTAGAAGGAAGACATATAGTATATTTAGTTGATGGATGTTCTTTTGCTTTAATGTATATGTATCAATAAGTTAAACTATGAGATGACTATGTTATGCCTTATGAATGTGACTATTTGAGGTGGCTTATTAATGGCTAAATTGTGGTAATTAAGGTTTTATGTGAATTCGGCTATGATGTTAACTTATTATGAAAGTATAATTTCTGATGTATTTATGTTTGGTGTTAAAATACGTGGCATGAATGATTATTGAGTTAAATCATAGTTATATAGTTTCGATCATGGTGTTTGTATGTTTTGGTGAGATAAATTTTCATGATAGGTATAAATGATGTTTTAGTTTATATATATAATTTGAATGTGCAATGTTGGTCATGATATACATATGTGTATATAGTGAACTTGGTTTTATATGTTCTAAGTCATTTGTAAGACATATTTAGTTTTTGAACAATTTGACTATGTTAATTATAAGAGGTGTGATCATTGATATGAATGGATGCTTTCGGTAATTGGTATTAAATTTGGTGTACCCTAGTTTCGGTTAAGCAAGGTTTTGACATATATGTATATTGGTTTTGGTAATAGATAATTTGTTTTGGTAAAATGTTTATAAGCATGTGCATATTGGGCTTTTATAATTTAATGACCAAATGAATAGTAACTTTTGCTATTTGATCAAAAATGCCTTTTATGTGAATTTGGTTATATGGATTAGTGATATGTAAGTTAATGTTTAAAGCATGTTGTGAATGTACATTATTACCTATTATGCATCCGGTTTTGATCATAAGAATAGCGAATATTACACATGAAATGTTTATATATTTCGATCTTTAAGTATATAAATATTTATTTATGAATGCTTGTTTTTGGTTATGCTTTGATAGGTAATGCCTCGTAACCCTAATCCGGTGACGGATACGGGTTAGGGGTGTTACATGTTATGTTAAGAATGTGTGATCAATGTTGTGAATGCCTAAGATGTTCCAAGGTAAGTCTATAAACAATTATGCATGTAGTGATATGCTATATTGAATGATAGAAATTGCCCAATTTGAATGCTTGAATTGGTTGGCATTGGATGTGTGTTTCAAGTGTAGGTCTTGGGTGAAATTTTGGGTGAGAAATGAAGCTAGAAATGGCTTCATTTTTTCCACACGAGCGTGTGTCTAGACTGTGTGTGACACACGGCCTGGTAACACGGGCATGTAGTTAGGCCGTGTGTCCCCTGCACCTTAATTTTTTGAGAAACAGAATGCTCAGAATTGGGCACACGGGCATAGACACGGGAATGTGTCTCAACCGTGTGTGCCTCACGACCTAGAACACGGGCATGTGTCTTGGCCGTGTGAAACCTGCACCTAATTCGAATTAATTTAATTAACCACACGGCCTAGCATACGGGCGTGTGGCATGGCCGTGTGGCGCAAGTCAGCGAGCACCCTAAATCGAACACGACCTGTAGCAAGGGCGTGTCCCTTGGACCACACAGGCGTGTGAGTCCTGCACCTTAGAATTTTTTTTTTAATTTTACAAAAAATTCTTAGAGGTTCCGATTAAGTCCTGATTCGATTCTAATGGTCGTATTGGGCCTCAAGGGCCCGATCAAGGGACATTTTGGATGATCTCAGTAAATAAATAGTAAATTTTCATATTTTAATAGAAAAATGTTTTGAATGTTCTGGTAATACTCTGAAACCCTGTTCCGGCAATGGGTACGGGTTAGGGGTGTTACAGTAACACACACGGCTAAGACACACGCCCATGTCTCTGCCCGTGTGCTCAATTCTGAGCATTCTGTTTCTCAAATTTAAGGTGCAGGGGACACACGGCCTAATCACATGCCCATGTACCAAGCCGTGTGTCACACACGGTCAAGACACACACCCGTGTGTCTACCCGTGTGGACAAAATAAAACCATTTTCTAGCTTTATTTCTCACCCAAACTTTGCCAGTGACCTACACCAAAACTTTCATTCATATACCAGCCAATTCAAGCATCATAATCAAGTAAATTTTAACATCTAACATGGTACTTCATCACATGCATTCATGTTTATAATTTTACCTTTTTGTGAATATACATGTTAATATAATTTAATCAACCACACTAACATATGAATATTCATCATGATATAAACTTATAATTTTACCAAAACAAATCTTTACTAGTCATTTCAAATGACTAGATTTCAATCAACCATTTACATGCCAATATGACCAATTAACCTATACATGCCATTATAACCATAATTAATTTACCATATGTTACGAAATGAGCTGATGGATAGTGTAAGTGATCTCCGCCAAGCTTCCAATCCAACGAGCTTCCGAGTTACTATAAAACAGGAAAATAAAACTAAGTAAGCATATAATGCTTAGCAAGTTCGTATAACATGGTACTTAACTTACCATTCATTCTATTTCAAGATAAACATATAGGACACATTCAATCAATTTGATCTCAAGCCCTACAAATATCCTCATTGCCTTTTTTAGTCATACATTCTACAATATCCTCAAGAAACATATATGGGCTCTACAATAATCAGATTTCCAAGCACATATGCTTTTCACATCACGTATTCATTTAACATGTATAAATCATATCTTTATATTAAAAGTACATCTTCATAATAATTCATCTCGAGTTTAGATTATTTCATGTCAGAACTTTACACATATCATTCGAAATATCACTGTCACATGAGTAGTACACTCAGGGTGTACAAATATATAATCAAGGATGAACATATTCATCAAATAAATTCCATGTACATATATCCTCATCTCATATTTCCATATATTAATTATCATGTATCATCATTTTCATGTATTTCAAGCAGATAAGTGTAATAACTTATTTCTTATTCATATTGTAACATCCTGGATTTAGGGGCTTGGCATTATTTGTGTTGCTGTGTGTTGGCATGTTTTGTTTGTTCTTTTTATGTGTTTGGGGGATCCCGGGAAGGCTCGGGGTTAAGCTTGACCCTTGGTGAAAATTCTATTTTAGGCACTTTAGGGGGAAAGCTAGCAGAGGCAGGTCTTAAGAATAAATATTTGGGTTTGATGATACAAGAAGAGAGGTGGTAAGGTGGCAAGGGGGCGCCACTTAAGAGTGCATGGAAGTGGCGTCACAAGGGAGTAGCAGCAGGGAGAAGGTTCGAATCCCACAAGCCTCACTGTGGAGTTTTATTTTTGTGCCTAGGGAGCTAGAGTGGTGGATTCGGCTAGGGCTCTTCAAGGATGGGTGTTGAAAGAGTCAAACCATTTGAATAAATGGCCATGAGGGATTTGGGGAGTTTGAATTGGTCAAACTATTCGAATGGGTGATGGGGAGCATTCGGTGGAGGAAATCAATGAGAGGGTTGGTGTTTGAGTGTTGGCCAAAAGTTGGAGTTTTGGGGGCAGGAGAGTGACGGCTATGTGATGTTGTGGTTGGGGGATTTTCAACATTGAGTGTGGGTTTACTAACCGAGAGCTCCTAGTGAAGGTGTGCGAATTTGTGAGCCTTTGTTTCGTTTTGGGATGTCTAGCATTGTGTGCCGAAATTGCTTAAGATCACCTAAGGGTTTCTCTCCTTTTTCTTTTGGTGACTTTCAACTCTTTTCTCATCTTTTCTCTGAACTGCAAACCTCTCATTCATGCACCTTGTTCCTGAAAGCTATCAAACCACCATTGGCCGACTATTTCCTTACCATACACCCTCCATATTACTTTTTGCCATCTTCTTTGCTCTTCTCTTAAGCACCATAACTGAATCCAAATCAACCCTCATCCCCTCTCTTGTCAAGCCAAAATTCCTTTTCTTCTCTATTTTTTCTCCAAAGCCGAAACACCTTCTTGCTCCATTTCTTTTCTTCTTGTTCTTCATAGTCGAATCTCCCTAGTTCATCTTCTCTTGTTTCTTCTTCAAAACTGAATCGACACCCTTCCATCGATTCTTGATAGAAGCCAAACATAGACTCTCCATTCGGCATATTCTTGTGGTGTTAAGAAGCTCTTCTCTCTTTCCATCTCATTCTTTTTCTTAATCCTCGTTGCAATGGTTAACCGAAGGTTCTGACTCACTTCCTGGGCACTGACCGATTGTAGAAGGGTGTGTTCCGTCATCTCTTTTTCGTGTGGCCTGTTTTCAAAGGGGGTTTTGGCAAGTAGTCGTTGGCCAAATAGGAGGGGCTCAAACGGTTTCTTAAGCCAAGTCTGTTAACGTTCGACTTCTGTTGATCAAGGTAAGGAACTTCATTGATTTGAGTTCTTATTCCCTCTATTCTCTTTCAATGCCTTAACCTTGTTTCCTGATCAAGAACCTTTCATGGATACAAGAAACGGTCAAGCCGAGGAGGTAGAGAGCCGACGTCTGCCTGGGATAGGCAGATAGCTGTCATTCCTGTTAGCGAAAGCGTTGACGTAGATAGCTTGGTATTACGCGTTATCAGGTGTGTACTATTCACACACTTATCTATAGTTATGTTATTAACTGTAATGGCCCAAAAGCTGAAAGGATTGATGTGATAGGCAAAATACCCTTATGGGTAAGGTTGGAGACACCGGGTAAGTTCTTCATGGTTGATATTCTTGATTATATGCCTGTATGTATGTTTATTGTTATTCATGTATGAAATAGTATCTATTATGCATTGTGATGACGATTGCATACACATTGTGCACGATGTAAAGAGCATGGGCTCGGGAATTGAAAGGAGGGGGAAGTATTGATTAAGTGACTATTGTCACGAGTGGTCTGAGTACCACGGTGGTCAATACCACGATTGCTTATAACAGTGACTTGTCTCGGTGGTCTAAGACCACTTTGGGTTGGCCCCACGTAAACATAAACTATTCAGAGATCGTCACGGTGGTCTAAGACCACAGTGGGTTGGCCCCACGATTATATTAAGTGACTATTATCAAAAGTGACTATTGTCACGAGTGGTCTAGAACCACGGTGGTCATGAACCACAGTGGCATGATGCCACGGGTGTTTGGATGGAGAGTTAAACTGGGATTGGGTTGCATTGCATTAATGTGACATATGCTATATTGAGAGGGCTAAGGCCCAGTCTGTGTTATACGGGGATTTACACACACTGAGCCTCGACGACTCACCCCTTTTTGCGAATTCTGCAGGTAATTAGTAGATAGCGGATTTGGAGCCGAGACAGACTCGAGGTGGCCATGCGTTGCTACTTTTTTTAGTAAACTCGAACTTTACTTTAAACCTACTTCTTCTATTTCAGGATTTTAATCTGTAATAAGGCCGCTTTAAATTTATTTCTGTTTTGGGGATTTTGTTTATATACTGATTTTATGCACGTTATGAATTATCGAGGAATGGGGTTTTCTTAAAAACGTAATAGAGGTTTTCTAAAATTTCAACAAAGGAACGGTAAGCTACAAATAACTAAAACTTGGGATTTTTCTTAACAATTTCAGTAAAAAATATTATTTCCAATGATTACGTAACTCAACTTTTACATTGATGATCACCTTTCAAAAATTTCTGAGTTCGATTTTGGTAAAATAAACTCGTTTTCAACACCTAATTAACTCAAAGAGAAGATAGTATGCCCTGACTTGAACTCTCTAATCCAAATGTTTTTCTCAACTCCGATATTGCCAAAAGTTTTTTTTTAATTTTCTCCCTGTAACAACTCAAATTTGGTCGTAACGTTTTGACCGGGTTTGGGGTGTTACACATATTTTCTCATGTCAGGATTTTTCCCGTTGAATTTATCTGAAATAACGATGGATACATATGTAGTACACTCAAGGTGTACAAATCAAGATCCGTCAATTCATATTCAGGGGTACCCATTTAGGGCACATAACCAGGGAGCACACTCTCGAGCCATATATCAAGAAGCTCAGATGAGCCATGTAACAGGAAGCTTATCCGGGCTAAATCAGGAGTGCTCATAAGAGCCACAATCAGGAAGTTCACAAAGAACTTTTAATCAGGAAACTCACGAGGAGCCTATCAGGATTGCTCACGAAAAGCCATGTAACATGAGCACCGAATAGCCATATCTCAGATAGTTAAAGCGAGCCATGTCAGGACGCTCACAAAGAGCTGCGTTTGTGTCCGCAACATATGCCGGATCACAACCGATCGCATAACAAGACGCTCACAAAGAGCTGCGGTAATGTGCAACACATGCAGAATCACTACCGGTCAGGATGCTCGTAGGAACTATATAACAGAATGCTCGAGAGGGCTTATAACAGCATTACTCATCCGAGCTAAATCCCGTTTGCAACATATGTAGGATTATATTCATTACGAAAAATCACGTATCCAACGACTTTCATTTATTCAAACGGGATTTAACATTTTTCAGGCATTATCAGGCATGTGATTATTTCATACATTTATAATATTCATATAATTCAAATAAACACATTCCATATTCATTTCAAGCATAAAAGTAACATTTTTATCATTTGTCATTTATCGGGCATTACCATTTATTTTAGGTATTATCATTTATCGGGCTTTGTCGGATATGTCTTCACTGTCATATATATATATATATATAGAATATTTATACAATTCACAATCACAACATTTAATTCAAGCATATAAATGTACACAATTTAGTTACACGAACTTACCTCGACAAATGTTCGTGTACGTAAAATCTACTAATCCGACATTTTTCTCTTTTCCTCGTTCTAACTTCGAATTCGGTCTATCCGAATCTATATGAGTAAATTTAACATCAATTTAATACAATTTAAACTCAATTCAGTCCAATTTACATCTTAAGCAAAATTACCATTTTACCCCTAAACTTTTAATTAATGATGATTTCATCCCTATGCTCGGAAAATGCAATTCATGCAATTTAATCCTTATTCCAAGCGTAACCAAAATTTCAATATAAAATTTACAGAACATGTATTCTATAAAATTTAGAATTTTTCTTCAATTTACACAACTTTACAATTTAGTCCCTAAATCATGCTTCATCAAAAATCTCTTTGTAAAAGTTGTTTATCTATCATCAACCTTTCTTATTCTACCATAAATTTCAAATTTTCAGCATATTCATCCATGAAATAATTTCTATACTTTGATAACTTTTCAAATTAATCCCCCAAATAGATAGATTAGACTATCCCAGATTTAAAAATATAAAAATGACTAAAAACGGGGCTTGAATACTTACCTAATTTGGCAAAGAAAGCTTGCTTTCTCTTTCCTAGGGTTTCCATGGAATATTTGGGAAGAAGATGATATAAAATGATTTCTATTTATATTTAATTATTTATCATCTTTTAATTTTATCACTTTCTAATTTAGTCCTTATCCTTTTTCTAATTTTCCATGGATGAATCATCCAAAAATATCTACTAACTTTTCATTAATGGTCTAATTCCATATAAGGACCTCCAATTTAAATTTCTATAGCTATTTAATCCATTTAGCTATAAGAACACAACTTTTGCACTTTACGCGATTTAGTCCTTTATCAAATTAAACATGTAATCGATAAAATTTCTTTACGAAATTTTCACACAATATTATTATCATACTGTAGATCATAAAATAGTATTAAAATAATTTTTATTTTTGGGCTCGAATCTGTGGTCACGAAACCACTGTTCCGATTTTATCAAAAATTGGCTGTTACACACGGCAGCAGCACAGGCGTGTCCTATAGTCACACGGGCGTGTCCCTTGACCACACGAGCGTGTGTGCCCTACATCTAGGAAATTTTTTGGAAATTTCGCAAAAAAATCCTTTGTGTTCCCAATTTAGTCCTGACTCGATTCTAATGTTTATATTGGGCCTCGAGGGTCCATTCAAGGGATAATATGATTAGTTTTGGATATGAAAAGTAATTGAAATAAATTACGTGAAATTATTCTATAAACTCTAGTAATGCTTTGTAACCCTGTTCCGGCGACCGATACGAGTTAGGGGTGTTACATAAATATACAATTTAGTTACACGAACTTACCTCGATAAGTTTTCGTAGATACGAAGGCTACTAGTCCAATACTTTTTCTTTGCCTCGATCTAACTCCGTAATAGGTCTATCTGGATCTATACGAATGAATTTAGCTCAATTTAATATAATTCATATTCAATTTAATCCAACACACATCTTTGGCAAAATTACTTTTCTTCCCCTATACTTTTAATTAATTACAATTTAGTCCTTAGGCTCGAAAAATGAAATTCATACAATTTAATCCTTATTCAAGCCTAGCCGATTTTCATACATATCAATAGTATACCATGCATTTCACAAAATTCAAAAATTTTCCATAAATTTTCCATCTTTTCAATTTAGTCCCTAATTGACAACTTCATCAAAATTCTCTTTACGAAAGTTGTTTATCTACAACAACCTTTCATTTTCTATCATAAAATTTCAAAATTCAACTATCCTTATCCATGGCAAAACCCTATTACTTTAACGGTTTTGCAAATTAATTCTCGAGATAGCTAGATTAAGCTATTACGATTTCAGAAATATAAAAATCATTAAAAACGGGACAAGAATACTTACCCAAATGAGCAAATAAGCTTGCTAGAGCTCAAGCTTCCATGGCTTGGCTAGGGTTTCCATGTTTTTTGATGAAAGATGATGAAAATAGATTTTTTTTCTTTTATTTAATATTACTTTAAATCTTTAATTTCCAAAATTAACCTTAATACTTTCTTCAATTTCCAATGATGAATAATCATACTTATCCACTAACTCCTCTAAATGGTCTATTTGATATATAATGACCTCCAATTTTAAATTCCATAGCTATTTGATACATTTAACTACTAGAATTCAATTTTCACTCTTTATGCAATTTAGTCCTTTTTTATCAAGCTAGGCATGTAAACGGTAAAATTTCTTAACAAAATTTTCATACGATATTTCTATCATACTATAGACCATAAAATAATATTAAAATAAATTTTCTTTCGACCTCAGATTTGTGGTCCCGAAACCACTGTTCCGATTTCACTGAAAACGGGCTGTTACAACTCTCCCCCTAAAGGAATTTTCGTCCTCGAAAATCTTACCAGTAAAAAGGTTCAGATATTGCTTTCTCATACTTTCTTCAGGTTCCCAGGTAGCTTCTTCTATTCCGTGTCGTTGCCAGAGGACTTTTACTAAAGCTACCTTTTTATTTCTCAATTCTTTCACCTCACGTGCCAGAATTCTAATCGGTTCCTCATTGTATGTCATGTCAACATCTGTCAGAGAAATAACATGTGAAGGGTCAGATCGATATCGTCGTAGCATAGGCAGATGGAAGACATTGTAGATTTTTTCGAGTTCTAACGGTAAAGCTAATCGGTACGTAACAGGTCCAATTTTCTCAGTAATCTCATACTGTCCGATAAATCGCAGACTCATTTTTCCTTTATGACCGAACTGGAGAATTTTATTCTAGGGAAAAACTTTCAAAAATACCTTATCACCAACTTGAAACTCTATTTCTTTACGTTTAAGATCCGCATAAGATTTCTGACCATCAGAAGCTGTTTTCAAGCTATCTCGAATCACTTTCACTTTTTCCTCAGTCTCACGAATCAAATCAACTCTGTGTATCTTTTTCTCACTCAGCTCAGTCCAATATAATGGAGTTTAACATTTGCGACCATATAAAGCCTCATACGATGCCATTTTAATGCTTGACTGAAAACTATTATTATATGCAAATTTGACTAACGACAAATATTTCTCCCAATTTCCTTCGAACTCTAAAACACAACACCGAAGCATATCTTCAAGAATCTGAATCACACGCTCCGATTGACCATCAATGTGAGGGTAGAATGTTGTACTAAAATATAATCGGGTACCCAGAGCTTTCTGTAACTTTTTCTAGAATCGCGATGTAAATCGCGGATCTCTATCTGAAATAATGGAGGCTGGCACTCCATGTAGTCTGACAATTTCTAAAACATATAATTCTGCTAATCTGTCTAGAGAGAAATCCATATGTACCGGAATAAAATGTGCAGACTTCATCCAACGATCAACAATAACCCAAATGACATCTTTCTTTTTCGGAGATAGGGGTAACCTTGATACAAAATCCATTATAACTCTATCCCATTTCTATTCCGGTATTATCACTGGCTATAACAGTCCCGATGGTACGTTATGTTCAGCTTTAACTTGTTGACATATTAAACATCTATATACAAAATCTGAAATATCATGTTTCATTCCTGGCCACCAGTACATCTGTTTCAAATCATTGTACATTTTATTACTTCTTGGATGAACAAACATACTATCACTATGAGCTTCGTAGAAAATTTTCTGTACAAGCTCTGGATTCTTCGGTGCATAAACTCTGCCTCTGAATAACAAACAAATATCAGATCCTACTTGAAATTCTAAATCAGAAGTCGACTCACACTGTACCCGTTTAGCTTGCAACTTATTATCACATTTTTGAGCTTCACAGATCTGCTGTAGAAACATCGGTTTAGCTTTTAATTCAGCTAAAATTGAGCCATCATCAGACAATGAAAATCGGGTATTCATTGCTCGCAAAGCATACAAATATTTTCTACTAAGAGCATTCGCAACTACATTTGCTTTTCCCGGATGATAATCAATAACCAACTCATAATCTTTTAACAATTCAAGCCATTTACGTTGTCTCAGATTCAAATCTTTCTACGACATCAGATACTTTAAGCTTTTATGAACAATAAATATACGACACTTTTCACCGAACAAATAGTGTCGCCAAATATTCAGTGCAAACACAATAGCTGCCAATTCTAGATCATGTGTCGGGTAGTTCTTTTCATGTGGCTTTAATGATCTAAAAGCTTAAGCTATTACTTTACCTTCTTGCATCAAAACACAGCCTAGACCGTTCAATAACAAGTCACTGTAAATCACAAATTCCTTACCCGATTCAGGTTGAACCAAAACTGGTGCTTCAGTCAACAGGGTTTTCAACTGGTCAAGACTTTGCTGACATTTATCAGACCATTCATGTAACAGCCCGATTTTGGGTCTAGTCGTAACAGTGGTTTCGGGACCAAAGATCCGGCGCAGTAAAATTTATTTTTATTATAATTTTTATGATCTACAGTTTTATGGAATGATTTCGTGAAAATCTCGTTCGAAAATTTTGACGTTTGGGCACTCAATTTAGTAAAGGGGACTAAATTGTAAAAAGTGCAAAATTTGAGTTCTATATGTTAGAGGTGTCCAATTGCTATGAGATTTTAAATTGAAGGTCCTTAGATGGTAATTAGACCATTGGATAAGTTAGTGGACAAAAATGGACATGAAGCAAGAGAATTTTTATATTTTAAGTTAGGGGCATTTTGGTCATTTGGCTAATTAAATGAATTAATAAGTAAAATAAAGGCCAAATTTAGTTCATCTTCTTCATGCTAGTGCTGAAATTCAATGGTGTCCATAGGGTTTGGCCATCTTTCAAGCTCGATTGTAAGTCTGTTCTTACTCCGTTTTTAATACTCTTTACATTTTTGAAATCGTTGTAACCCGATCTATCTATTTCTACCACTAATTTAAGAAATAATCACGGTCTAGGGTTTGAACCATGTTAGATATTTGTGTATTTTGATGTTTAATGGTAGATTATGCAAATTTTATGTTGGATAAACAACTTTTACTAAGTGATTTTCGGTAAAAATGTCAAAAAGGACCTATTTGTAGAAGTTATAAAATATGTAGTAAAAGTGTGATTTAATGGAAATTATGGGCTGTTACGGGTATAAAAATGGTTCGGCTAGGCTTGTGTATTAAAGAAATCGAACACGTTTCATTTTACGAGCCTAGAGACTAGATTGTAAAATGTCAAAAGTTTAAGAGAAAAAATGTAATTTTTCCATAATGTGTTTTTTGGATTGAATTGAATAATGTGAGTATTAAATGAGTTAAATTTGTTATTATAGATCAAGAAAAATGAGGTTCGGATCTAGATCAGGGGAAAAACAAAGTGTTTGACGATTAGGTCAGATTCTACTATTTTTGTACCGAGGTAAGTTCGTATGTAAATAATGCACTGTTATATTTATTTTTTAAATACTTTAAAGTTGTAAGAATTGTGATTGACTCTATGGAAGTATTCACCAAAGTTTCGACAAGCGAGAAATCTCGGTTGAACCTTAGGAATAGAATAGGATACATGTGACATGTCACTAGGAACCCATGTGCATATGCGATTATGTGATCCGGGTGCTGGTCTCGTACGTCCTACCAGTGGCTGGGTAGCCTGGCTGGGTAGCTACGTCCTGACTGATAGCTTGTGTGAGCAGGCCTGTGAATAGCTTGAAAGCGAGCCTATTTGTGTTATGAGATATGAAGTAGCTTTGGCTACATATATGGCACTTATGTGCAAGACTTCCGAGTATCCGTTAATATTTGGAGTGTTCAACGGGAATGTCAAAGTTGTGAAAGGATATGGTTATGTTGCGAGTTGGTACAGGTATGTACATAAAACTCATAATTAATGAGCTCGATGTGTGATGAAACCTTGGTAAAGTTATGATTGAGTAAGTTATGACTATAAGATTTTAATAACATTCATGCCAATTTTCATCATGATAATTTGTATATTAAGTGTGTGGTTATGATGCTTATTATTTGCATATGAACTTACTAAGCTATATAGCTTACTCCCCTTTTATTTCCATGTCTTATAGTGTCACCAAGCTAGCTCGGGGTTAAGAGATCGTCGGAGATCCACTCACACTATCAATAATTATTTTGGTACCAATGAATTCAAGTATTTTGAGTTTATGGCATGTATTGGGACTTAGTCATTTTGTTAAATGTGTCATTGTGATTGTAGCCAATATGTTGGCTTGTGATTGTCAATGTAACATCCCCAACCCATATCCGTCACTGGAATAGGGTTACGAGGCATTACCAAGGAGTACAAAACACTTACAGATAACTTAAAATCATTATCGTTCAAATACCGAGACTAATTATAAATGTTCCTTTAACGGACCTTCGAGGTCCAAATCATGCATTAAGATCGGGTCGAGACTAAACCAGATCCTCAGGAAATATTTTCGTGACTTTTAAAATTTTTCTCGCATATAAAGGTCACACGCCCGTGTGACTGGGGACACACAGCCGGACCATACGCCCATGGGGTAGACCGCTTATCACACACGGCCTAGACACACGCCCTTGTCTACCCGTGTGGACGAAAATTACGCTATTTTCCAAGCCATATTTCTCACTCACTTGATCCTTTATCTTTACCAACATTTTAATACAATCAAGAACCTATTTAAAATATTCAATCAAGCCTTATACTTATTACCATTTGTTAGTCGTACACATCATATAAATAACAAGAAATGTATATAGGCTCAATTCTTATTAAATTCCTCTTATACCTATACTTTTTCACATTATGTATTCATATCACATATAGTAATCATACCTCTGTATTTCATATACATTTTCATAACAATTTGTCTTGGTTTCTAACTACTTCAGATTTGAGTTTTACTCATCAAAGCATCTGAACATCATCTTTACACAAATAGTACACTTGAGGTGTACAGTTCTATAATTATGAATAAACACATTTATAAAACATATTCCATGTTTTTATATATCACAGTTTCATATTTCCATGTATCAAGTACCATCATTTCCTCGTATTTCAGACAAATACGTGTAACAATTCATAAACATGCAACTCACTAACTCTTCCTGCCAATCACAATTTAAATTGAAAAATCACTTATTGAGTCCAATTTCAATGTTCACTAAAATTTATCATATAAATTTGGATGTACGTATCCACCAATAGATTCCATGTACAGATATCATCATCTCAAATTTCCACATACATTTACTTTCCACATTATGAATTCAAATAACATATACAAGATATACCAATGTATTTCAAGTACGTTTTCATAATATTTCATTTTTGAATTCAGATTATTTCATATTAGAACTTTTCTCATTAACTCATTTGGAATACCAATTCATACGGATAATACACTCAAGGTGTACAAATATATAATCACAAATGAACTCATTCATCAACCAAGATTTATGTTCATGTCCCATCAACTCGTATTTCCTTATATCACATAATTCCATGTAACACTTACCAAACTTTGTCAAATTAGTGAACGTCTTACAGAATTGGTCTGCACCGGTATGCACTAAATTTCACTGATAATCACTGATGTCATAGCATAGCTATGGTCTTTTCACTAGAATGCCATAGCTCAGCTATGGTCTTACATCTTCACTATCATTATGCCATGGTGAAACCATGGACATATCCGTCAATTCATCATATAGTCATATTCAATTACACTTAGTCGTTACATGATCACATGTATTTTCACTTAGTCAATTTCCCTATGAACTCATCGGAATAATAACAGATACACGGTGGCCTGCACATAGTACCACCCTTGTAACCGAAGCTATCTGGTGCACATAGTAGCCTGCACTTAGTACTACACATGTGACCAAAACCATCACTTACACATAGTGGCCTGCACTTAGTACCACACCTGTGATCGAAGCTATCGGGTACGCATAGTAGCCTGCACTTAGTACTACACATGCGACCTATCCTTCTAGTACACGTACTAGCCTGCACTTAGTACTACACACGTGACCTAGCTACCTCATTCGTATCTTTTCTATTCCGAAGGTTCAACCGGGAATTCTCACTTTTCAACATTTTACCAATTCATCCATAATCAATCACAATTCATAATTTACATCAAATAATTAATCCATATTCAGCCATATCTCATATAATATAACAAAATATTAAAACATAAATAAAAACGATGTATTATTTACATACAAACTTACAAATTCAATTTTTATATCATAACGATAATCACAATTTCATAGTAAATATTCGAAATAAAATATTATATCATTTCTAATTTAAGATTTATAGATTATAATTGGGCATGTGATCAATTTATACACAAGTCATTCATATATTTTTCCTCCTCCTCTCCATCCACATCCTTAGTATAAATAACACACTTGTAAGTAACATTATCTACAATTTTCACTATTTACTTATATGGATATTCAAGCTGTCTATCCATGTCACAGTCACTAAATTATTTTTATCTTGCTTTACAGAACTTCAAATTAAGATCCGCTAATTTTCCCTGAAACTAGACTCACATATATTCTTACCATAAAATTTTCAGAATTTTTGGTTTAGCCAATAATGATATTTTATTCTTTAAAGTCACCCCCTTTCCACTGTCCGATAGTTCCGACCCCTCTTCACTAATAATTAATTATCTCATCATACAGAATTTGGATAATGTTTCAGTTTGTTTATTTTGAAAATAGACTCATTAATAATTTTAATCATATAAATTATAACCCATAATTATTTTCCTCCAATTTTTTATGATTTTCCAAAGTCAGAATAGGGGAACCCGAAATCATTCTGACCTTGTCTCACAAAATTTATTATATCTCATGATTCACAATTCTATTGCTTACATCGTTTCTTCTATAAGAAACTAGACTCAATAAGATTTTATTTAATATTTTATTCATTCTCTAATTCGATTTCTAAAATATTTGGTAATTTTTCAAAGTTAGACTACTGCTATTGTCCAAAACTGTTTTAGTGCAAAATGTTGATTTTCATTTTGCCCCAAATTTCACAATTCATACAATTCAGTCCTTGCTCAATTAACCCCTCAATTGAGCTAATTTTTCTCAATTAATACTTTATTCTATCATTTTAAACTACTTCAAAACCCTTGGAAATCAAAACTTTAGCACTAGACCTTAATTCGTAACTCTTTCACTATTAGGTCCTAAAGTCAATTTCCATCAATTTTACTTGATAAAATCATCATATAGATAAAATCATCATATATCAAAATTAAAGCTTCAATTCTATGTTTATTCATCATATGCTTCCAGCACTCATCCATAGCAACTTTAAAAATTAGCCATGGAATCAAAAACTAATGACATAGTAAGTTGGACCCAATTGTAAAAGTCCAAAAACTTAGAAATTTCAAGGAGAAAGCAAGAATTAAACTTACATGAAGCTAAAGTATGAAAACCAGCTCGAACCCTCTTCCAAGGTTGTTTTTCAGCTTATGAATATGAAGAAAAATGATGAGAATTCTAGATATTCCAATTTGGTCCCATTTTTATTTAACTAATTTTGGCAATTTTCCAATTTTGCCCTTATTTCACCCATTTCCTGATTTTTCTCAGCTATTGCCGGCCAAAATATCTCCTTTGGGCTTATTTGCACTTTAGGTCCTTCCTCATTTGACAATTGAGCTATTTAATCCTTCTAGCAACTTTTATACCTTTTTCAATTTAGTCTTTTTTATTTAATTAACCACCCGAATGTCAAAATTTTCTAACGAAATTTTAATACTACCTTATTGACACTCTGTAAACATTCATAAAAATATTTATGGCTCGGTTTATAACACTGAGATCTCGATACCTCTTTTTCTCAATTTCTTGACCAAATAATTCTTTATAAAATATAATTTATTATTTCAAAAATCTTTTAAAAGCTACATTTGGCTCGTAAATATTAAATAATATAATCTACAAATTTATTTGTCAGATTTGGTGGTCTCGAACCACTATTTCAAACATTGCTTAAATTTGGGCTATTACAACTCTCCTCCCTTTAAGAATTTTTGTCCTCGAAAATTCCTTCAGTGGAGAGGTTCAGATATTTTTCACTGACTAATAGTATCACCAGTTTTCAAGGCTGAAACATTAATGGCCACTTCTAAATCATATATCATGAAACACCCCAAACCCAGCCCACGAGCCCCGACCGGATCTGGCATGTTCCTCGAGTAAAACATTTCAAATCTTGTTTGTCAATTTGGAAAATGTGGTCATTTTGAAGAGGAATCGTTAGGTGTTGGGTTCAAGTTGAAAATGGTGTCTTTTTTTTTTTGAAGTCCATATTAAAACAATATTTTCGTATTTGAAAACTATAAGTTAGAAGAAACTGCCGAATTTTAGGGTTTAACATTAAGTTGAAAATCGTTGGTATTTAGGTGTCAAAACATTGAACATTTATTTTAAAGATGAGTTATTTAACCTTCGAGTTAATAAGAATCGTATCGTAATAAAAATTTAGAGAGCAAGCATAAAAGCAATTGTAATAATAGTGGCCTTATTACATCAATAGCAAAACCAGAAATAAATCCAAAACTTAATAGGAAAATCCAAATTAGAAGAAAACACCGAAAGTGAGCATGGCCACCACCTAGTCCTCACGACCCGGTCCAAATCACCGAGTATCACCTGAAAAGATATCCCACGAAGGGTGAGTCAACAGACTCAATGTGTTACAACTACCACGAACTCCCAAACGATTTAGGCATATCAATCACATATAACAGATATAAGTAATGATGCAATCCCGAACCCAAACCTAAATAACCATCCTCTACACATCACCCGTACCAGCCAATCACACCGTGGGGATTACTAAATCGACCCTCCATCCGCTACACATCATCGGAAAGCGATCGCTGCGGGCGACATGCACATCGCCCTTATAAATTGTGGCATAGCCACGGATAATGTGACAAAGTCACCAGATATTAATATGTGACCGTAGTCACGGATAACAATATGTGACATAAGTCACCACATTGGACACGTGACATGAGTCACGGATATTGTTGTAAAAACCACGAGATCACTTTCCCTTTTCAATATCACCCGTATGCCCCATGTGTCATACAAACATGCAGAAATAATGCAATTTACCTTATTTCACATTCGTAACAAATTCTCATATGTGTCATGTTCAATATTCATAATATTATTAATGTGAGCATTAATGGATAACGTACCTAAATCCTCCGTACCATTGAATGGTACCTTTAGCCATACTTTCATATTTTCATTAACACATATATTAATATTAATACCATAGATCTATTAGGAATTAGTGTAGGGCTACACACCTGGTTACTATCGTATTCTCTGAATCCCGAAAGTCTACCAAAATAGATTGTACTCCTCCCTAAAAATCATAGTTAGAATCGGCCAACATTAACACTTAATATGACCTTGGCCGAATATTCATATCCACTTACCTTGCGGATCTAAATCCCGAATTTGTCACTTGTTTGAGGTATCTGTCAAAATTCCTAGAAGCATATGTTAGATCCAATTCTAACATTTAAACACAATAAATGACCTTCGGCCTATGATCATACTCGCTTACCTTAGACCTAGAAATCCCGAAGATCTCCTCTCTTGAAGTCGGTTACAATAGGAATCCCGAAATCCCTCTTCAAGATTTCGGCCAAAAAGGATAAAAGGGATTAGAGTCTTGATTTCGGCTAAAAGAAAAGAAAGAAAAGAACGACAGTTGATCCTTACCCTTACTACAGAAATCGACTGCACCTTTGCTTGAACCTACAGAGATATTCGGCTATGTAGGCTAGATGTAGATCAATTGGTTTCGGCTTTTGGGGTTTAATGAATAATCGACTATGGTCTAGGAAGAACTCCCTTTCGGCTTTTGGAAAATTGTGAAAAGAAGAAGAGAAAGGTTGAGAAACTCGGCAATGGTGATAAATGAAGATTCAGCTAGCACAAGGATTATTTCGGCTTTGACAAAATAAAAGGAGAAGAGAAGAATCAACAGAGAAAGAATTTCGGCAGAGGAACTATTGAAAAGAAGAGAAAACAAATGGCCTCATTCCCCTCCCTTTGGGTAGAAAATACCACACCTAGACCCTCCATTCGGCCAACTCTCTTCCCCTATCTAATCCCTTCTTTTTCTCTTATTATCTCTCTTCTTTACCCATTCAAAAATAATTTGAATAAGCCAATAATTATCTCCCTACCTTAGCCGTATTTTGAATGTACTTGACTTGATCAAATGCTCATCTATCAAGTGTCCCATTGCCGTCCACCATCTGCTCATCCTTGCAAAGAAAATAAAACTCCTATTTGCATCCCTTGTTTGCTCGAACCTAGGCCCTTTTACACTGCTTGTGGCGTCACTTACTAAGGCTTTAAGTGGCGCCTCATTGCCACTTTAACAAGCCCATTTTTTATGTCTAATTTTCCCCACAATTTCTCTTAAGGCCTATCAAGCTTAGCTCCACTTCAAGACTTAAAATCTGATAATTCCTAAGACATTCACCTACACTCTAAAGTTCTCAAAATTCATAAAAACACATTCAAAACACACATAGGCATACTAGCACATGCAAAAATGCACAAGCCCTAAATCCCGGATATTACAGTTCTACCCCCTTAAAATAATTTCGACCTTGAAATTGCCTGGCTAAAATAAGTTAGGGTATTGCTGTCGCATTGCTTCTTCCGACTCCCACGAAGCTTCTTCCGATCCATGGTTACGCCATAACACTTTGACTAGAGGAACTGATTTCCTCCACAACACCTTCACATCTCGCTCCAAGATCTGAATCGGCTCTTCCTCATAGGACAAATCTGGTCTCAGTTCCACCTCCTCAACCGGTACTACATGAGACGGATCCGATCGATAACGACGTAGCATAGAAACGTGGAATACATCGTGCATCTGCTCTCAACTCCGAGGCAACTCTAACCGGTATGCCCATGGTCCAACTCGCTTCAATACCCGATAAGGTCCTATAAATCGGGACTTAACTTCCTTTGCGACCAAATCTCATCACCTTCTTCCATGGCGAAACTTTAAGAAACACCGATCTCCCACATCAAACTCTATTTCCTTCCGCTTAAGATCTGCGTCACGACTTTTGCCTATCGATGCTTCCTTCAAGCCGTGTCCGAATTACCTAACCTTCTTCTTGATTCTCGCCACAATTTTCGGACCCAAAACTTGACGTTCCCCTAATTACATCCAACACGTGGGAGTGCGACACTTCCGTCCATCTGGACGCTTCATACGGTGCCATCCGAATCACGGCTTGATAGTTGTTATTATATGCAAACTCCACTAAAGGCAAATATTCTTCCCAACTTCCTCTGAAGTCTATCACAAAGCCCCTCAACATATCTTCCAACACTTGGATCACTCGCTCAGATTGACCATCCGATCGTGGATGAAATGCGTGAGTGAAATCCAATCTAGTGCCTAAAGCTTGATGTAGTGCTTTCCAAAACCGAGATGTAAACCTTGGATCCCATGCGAAATAATCGAAACGGAACTCCATGCAATCTTACAATTTCTGCCACATACAACTTTGCTAACCTCTCTGCAAAGAATAGTCAACCCCGCCTTTGGAATGAAATGCACGGACTTTGTCAATTGATCCACTATCACCCATACCGAGTCCTTCTTAGTAGGCGTAAGGGGAAGCCCACTAACGAAGTCCATGGTGATTCTCTCCCACTTCCACTGCAGAATCTTTATCGGCTGAAGCAATCCTGACGGAACTTGATGTTCAGCCTTGACTTGCTGGACACGTTAAGCACTTCCCTACAAATTCGGTAACTTCCCGCTTAAGACCAGGCCACAAAACTGTTCCTTTAGATCTCTATACAACTTACTACCTCCGGGATGCATAGCATAAGGGCTACTATGCGATTCCTGAAGAATTCTCCGTCTTAACTCCTCGTTCTTCGGCATACAGACCTTACCCTTGAAACACAATACTCCATCGCTGTTAACACCATAATCCTCTAGCCGTCCATTCTGCACTTGCCGCAACTTAGCACTTAAATCATCATCTGCCAACTGTCCTTCTTTCACCTCATTCACCATGACGGCTTGACGCGCAACTCGCAAAGCAAACTTCCATCGTCATACAAGCTAAGTTTGTGCAAATATCGCCTCGGATCCGACACTACTTTCCGACTTAGGGCATCTGCTACCACATTTGCCTTGCCTGGGTGATACTCTATGGAACAATCGTAGTCCTTTAATAACTCCACCCACCTTCGCTGTCTCAGGTTTAGCTCTTTCTGAGTCAGCAGATACTTAAGGCTCTTGTGGTCTGTGTAAATCGCTGACTTTTCTCCATATAGATAGTGCCTCCATACCTTAAGAGCAAAGACCACCGCCATCAATTCCAAGTCATGCATCGGATAGTTAACCTCACGTGGCCTTAATTATCGAGACGCATAAGCGACTACCTTCCCGTCTTGCATCAAAACACATCCTAATCCTGTATGAGAAGCGTCACAATACACCACGAAATCCTTCCCTGCCTCAGGTTGAATCAAAACTGGAGCTTTAGTCAAAACCCTCTTAAGCTTCTCAAAGCTCTCCTGTTGCCTATCTGTCCATACGAAAGGTACCTCCTTTCTCAACAACTTCGTCAAAGGAGCAGCTATTGATGAGAACCCTTCCACGAACCTTCTGTAGTAGCCGGCCAATCCCAAGAAACTACGTACCTCAGCCATAGACTTAGGTGGTTTCCAGTCTAGCACTGCCTCAATCTTTCTAGGATCCACCCTTATCCCTTCTGCAGACACTACATGCCCTAAGAACGCAACTTCCTCAAGCCAAAATTCACACTTGCTGAATTTGGCATATAGCTTCTTTTCCCTTAACACTTGCAACACTATCCGGAGATGCTCGTCATGTTCCTCCTCCGACTTGGAATACACTAGGATGTCGTCTATGAACACAACGACGAACCGATCCAAGTAAGGTTGAAAAACTCGGTTCATCATATCCATGAATGCGGCTGGGGCGTTCGTCAATCCGAACGGCATTACCACGAACTCATAATGTCCGCATCTTGTCCGAAAAGCTGTCTTATGGATATCCACCTCCTTCACCTTAAGCTGATGATATCCCGACCGTAAATCTATCTTTGAAAATACCGCGGCCCCCTTAAGTTGATCGAACAAGTCGTCTATCCTTGGTAACGGGTACTTGTTCTTGATGGTCAACTTATTCAACTGACGATAGTCTATGCACATACGCATAGTTCTGTCCTTCTTCTTCACAAACAGAACCGGTGCTCCCCACGGAGACACACTGGGTCGAATGAATCCACGATCCAGCAACTCCTGGATTTGAGCCTTGAGCTCAACCAACTCCTTTGGTGCCATTCTATACGGAGCGATAGATACTGGCGTCGTTCCAGGCAACAAGTCAATTCCGAACTCCACCTCCCTGTCAGGGGGTATTCCAGGTAACTCCTCTGGGAAAACATCCACAAATTCCCTTACTATTCTAACTCCACTAACTCCCTCTTCTTTTGCATCCAACGCACTAACGAAGGTCAAAAACGCCTTGCACCCTTTCCGCACCATCTTATCAGCCTTTAATGCGGAAACTACGTTAGACAAATAATTTCTTCTTTCTCCTATCATAATTATCTCCTTATCCTCCGGGGTCCTTAACTCCATTCACTTAGCCGTGCAATCCAACTTAGCCCGATGTTCTACTAGCCAATCCATGCCAAGAATGAGATCAAATTCTTCGAAGGGTAGTTCCATCAAGTCGGGAGGGAATACCACTCCCTGAATCTCTAAAGGTACATTGCGAAATATCCTATTCACCACTACAGATTGACCTAACGGGCTTACTACAGTCATCTCCCTACTAGATAGTTCAGATGCTATGCCTAGCGTTTCGACTACTCTACATGCAACATACGAGTGGGTCGAGCCAACATCAATTAAAGCAAAGTAAGGCTTATCAGCTATAAGAAACATACCGGATATGACATCCGGTGCGTCTCCATCCTCCTCCGTGAATCGCATACACGGACATCTACTGTCTTGCCTCCGTATTACCATCACCTCTCGCCCGATGTTCCCCGCCCTCTTCGAACCATTACCTCGCCAATCGGACCACGACCCGCGGTGGTCGCGGTCCACCTCTCCCGCTCGATTAGCACCTCGACTGTTGGTCGGCCCCGTCATTTTCATGGGACAGCCCTAATCATGTGTTCCTTGGACCCACACTTAAAGCATCCCCTGTCTTCTTCCAACACTCTCCTAGGTGCATCTTCCCACACCGAGTACAAGTACAGTCATTGCCCTCCAGTAGCAACTCTGCTGACCTCGCGCCATCAACTCTCTGTCTCTTTTGAACATTCCCGGATGACCCTGAGGCTCCAAAACCTCTCTTTTGTCTGTTCCTATCTGTATTCTTTCTCACAGATTCCTTAACCCCTTCGGCTACCTTAGCCTTTTCTACCAACACTACAAACTCCCGCTCCTGCTGTGGGGCTATCAACAACCTCAGGTCATCCCTCAGTCTGTCCTCAAACCGAACACATCGTTCATGCTCCGTAGCCATGATTCCTCGAGCGTACCGGCTCAACCTTAAGAATTCCGCTTCGTACTCCGCTACGGACTTATTCCCTTGCAACAACCTCAGAAATGCTTTCCTCTGCGCATCAATATAACTAGTCCCAATATACTTCTTCTGATACGCCGCCTTAAAATATTCCCATGTGAGATCCTCAGCTATAGCACCATCCCGAACTGTGAGCCACCATTGATATGACTCATCGCGAAGTAGCGACACCACTCCTTTCAGTTTCTCCTTAGCAGTCAGATCCAACTCATCCATAATTCACTCCGTCGCCTCAAACCAATACTCAGCCGTATTGGGCGCCACACCGGATACACCACGGAACACCTCAGCTCCATTGGCTCCGAGCCGCTCGGTCTGATTTCGAGCTCCCCACCTCCACCGCTCCACCACCATCTCAGAACCCGCAAAGACGCCACGACGATCGCATCATCCCGTCTCGCCTCTCGATGCTCAACGCCAAGTGGTGGTGGTGGTGGTACCTCATTCTCGGACCCTTGACCAGACCTAACGGGTTCTGATACGGCCATTTTGCCTCTACCACACCCTCGCACATTACGACCACGCCCCTAGAACTCATGTCTACGATCGCGATTCAACTGGGTTTAAAAGTTTTATGCATTAGTCTTTGTTCCACTGATTATCCACGAACAAGTTTTATGTAAAGAAGTTGAGTAGTAGTTCTTTCGATCATTACAGGGTTTTCATTTCAAGTCTTCTACCCTAATTCAGATAAGCACATCCATTCAATAGTATCTACCACACACATTCATCACTCGAACATTTTCGTCCGATCCAATCCCAGAGGTATTTTCGTAATTTGTCCTATAGGGGTATTTTGGTAATTTTTGTAAATCGGGAATATTTCGAAAAATTTTCTTTTTTAGGTCTAAAATAGTTTTTTTTTACAAATCAAAGGGGTAAATTGGTGATTTTAAAACTAAGGTTTTTATAAAACATCGTAGCTGGTCCCTTTCGGGTTTTAATTATTGAATTTAGCCCGTGAATAAGTCCTCTTGGTTAGGGTGACCAGGTAAGATTCGAGCGAAGAGGAGGTGAGTCACTAGGACTGCTTAAATACCAGGCTCTCTCTGAGTCCAATCCTAGACATGCGCATAATGGTTGCCACACCCTAACTCGGCGACTTACTCACAAGTTTGTTTAATTAGGCCTTAAATTTTATGTAATTCTGGGTTGGAGTAAGCTAATCCTAGGGTTCAATAACTCCTAATGTACTAATCTACGTTCCCGTTATACCCACATACAAATCATACCTTAAATCATACAAATGATTAGGGTACTTACCGTGGACTTGGTCGGAAACTTAGGTGCCATGCCGAGAGAAACACGCTTATTTCACAAAAATTTTCTCAAAAAATTAATTGGGCTTAATTTTGAAAACGTTGTGGGCTTTAAACCCAAGGCCGAGAGTTTAAAGCGGGCTCGATACCAAATAGAAACACCCCAAACCCGGCCCACGAGCCCCGACTAGGATCGGCATGTTCCTCGAGTAAAACATTTCAAATCTTGTTTGTCAATTTAGAAAATGTGGTCATTTTGAAGAGGAATCGTTAGGTGTTGGGTTCAAGTTGAAAATGGTGTCTTTTTTTTTTTTGAAGTCCATATTAAAACAATATTTTCGTATTTGAAAACTATAAGTTAAAAGAAATCGTCGAATTTTAGGGATTAACATTAAGTTGAAAATCGTTGGTATTTAGGTGTCAAAACATTGAACATTTATTTTAAAGATGAGTTATTTAACCTTCGAGTTAATAAGAATCGTATCGTAATAAAAATTTAGAGAGCAAGCATAAAAAAGCGGTAATAATAGTGGCCTTATTACATCGATAGCAAAACCCAAATAAATCCAAAACTTAATAGGAAAATCCAAATTAGAAGAAAACACTCGAAATGAGCATGGCCACCACCTAGTCCTCGCCGACCGGTCCAAATCACCGAGTATCACACTGAAAAAGATATCCCACGAAGGGTGAGTCAATGAGACTCAATGTGTAACAACTACCACGAACTCCCAAATGATTTAGGCATATCAATCACATATAATGAGATATAAGTAATGATGCAATCCCAAACCCAAACCTAAATAACCATCCTCTACACATCACCCGTATCACCAATCACACCGTGGGGATTACTAAATCGACCCTCCATCCGCTACACATCATCGGAAGGCGATCGCTGCAGCGACATGCACATCGCTCTTATAAATTGTGGCATAGCCACGAGATAATGTGACAAAGTCACCAGATATTAATATGTGACCGTAGTCACGGATAACAATATGTGACATAAGTCATCACATTCATACGTGACATGAGTCACGGATATTGTGGTAAAACCACCGGATCACTTCCCTTTTCAATATCACCCGTATGCCCCATGCGTCATACAAACATGCGAGAAATAATGCAATTTACCTTATTTCACATTCGTAACAAATTCTCATATGTGTCATGTTCAATATTCATAATATTATTAATGTGAGCGTTAATGGATAACGTACTGAATCCTCCGTACTCATTGAATGGTACCTTTAGCCATACTTTCATATTTTCATTAACACATATATTAATATTAATACCATAGATCTATTAGGAATTAGTGTAGGGCTACACACTGGTTACTATCGTATTCTCTCAATCCAGAAAGTCTACCAAAACAGATTGTACTCCTCCCTAAAAATCATAGTTAGAATCGGCCAACATTAACACTTAATATGACCTTGGCCGAATATTCATATTCACTTACCTTGCGGATCTAAATCCCAAAATTGTCACTTGTTTGAGGTATCTGTCGAAATTCCTAGAAGCATATGTTAGATCCAATTCTAACATTTAAACACAATAAATGACCTTCGGCCTATGATCATACTCGCTTACCTTAGACCTAAAAATCCCGAAGATCTCCTCTCTTGAAGTTGGTTACAATAGGAATCCCGAAATCCCTCTTTAAGATTTCGGCCAAAAAGGATAAAAGGGATTAGAGTCTTGATTTCGGCTAAAAGAAAAGAAAGAAAAGAACGACGGTTGATCCTTACCCTTACTACGTAAATCGATTGCACTCCTTGCTTGAACCCACAGAGATATTCAGCCTATGTAGGCTAGATGTAGATCAATTGGTTTGGCTTTTGGGGTTTAATGAATAATCGGCTATGGTCTAAGAAGAACTCACTTTCGACTTTTGGAAAATTGTGAAAAGAAGAAGAGAAAGGTTGAGAAACTCGGCAATGGTGATAAATGAAGATTCGGCTAGCACAAGGAATATTTCGGCCTTGACAAAATAAAAGGAGAAGAGAAGATTCAACAGAGAAAGAATTTCACAGAGGAACTATTGAAAAGAAGAGAAAACAAATGGCCTCATTCCCTCCCTTTGGCCGAAAATACCACACCTAGACCCCTCCATTCGCCAACTCTCTTTCCCCTATCTAATCCCTTCTTTTTCTCCTATTATCTCTCTTCTTTACCCATTCAAAAATAATTTGAATAAGCCAATAATTATCTCCCTACCTTAGCCAGATTTTGAATGTACTTGACTTGATCAAATGCTCATCTATCAAGTGTCCCATTGCCGCCCACCATCGCTCATCCTTGCAAAGAAAATAAAACTCCTATTTGCATCCCTTGCTGCTCGAACCTAGGCCCTTTTACACTGCTTGTGGCGTCACTTACTAAGGCTTTAAGTGGCACCTCCTTGCCACTTTAACAAGCCCATTTTTTATGTCTAATTTCCCCCACAATTTCTCTTAAGGCCTATCAAGCTTAGCTCCACTTCAAGACTTAAAATCTGATAATTCCTAAGACATTCACCTACACTCTAAAGTTCTCAAAATTCATAAAAACACATTCAAAACACACATAGGCATACTAGCACATGCAAAAATGCACAAGCCCTAAATCCCAGATATTACATATCAAGTAATTCTTTTTCATACAATTTTTAATTGTTTAAAAGTATAAACCATTACTTTGTCTTATTGCATTAAAACACAGTTTACCCACTCAATGATATATCACTGTAAATCACAACTTTCTTACCCGATTTAGGCTGAACTAGAACTGATGCTTCGGTCAACAAAACTTTCATCTTCGGTCAATGAATATCTTTCACGAATAAATCATATTTGCAATTCGAAGCTTCGACCCAATAGAAGTAGAAAGCAATATCATATGAATGTTTCCATCAAGTGTCCTCTCAAGCATAATCGATTAGAATACCAGAGAAGGATAGAACAGTACCGCTCATAGTTTATCAAGATTTTCAATAATTCCTTCAAATATCATAATCAAACAACCTTTCCATGTAAATAAGAATCACATTTGAAACTGAACATCCACATATATTTCTGAAAATAGCAGATCGTGTAAAATACTCAAAAGAAATCGCTACATCATATCCAATTATAACAACTGCTTTCAGATATTTTTATGACTTCATTACTACTCCACTGACTACTAAAGCAATCAATAATATCAAATTATTCAGTTCACTAAAGGAACTAATTCAGAAGAAATTTTTTATTTTTAATTTTTTTTCAGAAATTTCGTTTTGTAAATACCATACTTGAATAAATCGATTCCTCATGAATAAGTGCTTTCTTATTAATAATATTGTATATTCTGAATAATCTTCAAAATAAATGATCTGATATCTCAATTATAATCATTTTTACTAATTAACCCATTCTTAGTTCTATCTGCGTTATTAATCATTTAGCCACTGAACTCTTCAATCTCACACTTGTAAACTTAATCAATATAAATCTGGTAAATTTCTCAGTATAAAACTATACTTATAAGAGGGCAGAGGTCATAAAGTCTCAAAATTTGGCTTTCATATATGCATACATAACATAACTTTTATCATCAATATATTCATTACAAACATTTATTTCGTACCTTTATAAATCTTTACTCATCATAGGCAATTCCCCTTTTTCTATTAAATACTCAAATATCACTTTCATCACTATTGGAATTAGCCTGGTTGGAAACATCTCTATCTATTAGTAAAATAATTCTCATCAAGGTCGAGAGATATCACACTATCACAGGTTTTATAATGACATGTATTTCTAGACTTCACATATGCTACGTTCGGTCCGAGAACTGACTAAACCGTAGCTCTGATACCACTAAATGTAACACCTACAACCTGTATCCGTCGCTGAAACAGGGTTACGAGGCATTACCAAGGAGTACAGAACACTTACAGATAATTTGAAATCATTATCGTTCAAATACCGAGACTAATTATAAACGTTCCTTTAACGGGCCTTCGTGGTTCAAATCATGCATTAAGATCGGGTCGAGACTAAACCGAATCCTCAAGAAATTTTTTTGCGACTTTTAAAATTTTTCTCGCATATAAGGGTCACACGTCTGTGTGACTGGGGACACACAGCCGGACCATACGCCCATGGGGTAGACTGCTTGTCACAGACGGCCTGGACACACGATGGCGTCTACCCGTGTGGACAAAAATTAGGCTATTTTCCAAGCCATATTTCTCACTCACTTGATCCTTTATCTTTACCAACATTTTAATACAGTCAAGAACCAATTTAAGATATTTAACCAAGCCTTATACTTATTACCATTTGTTAGTCGTACACTTCATATAAATAACAAGAAACGTATATAGGCTCAATTCTTATTAAATTCCTCTTATACCTATACTTTTTCACATTATGTATTCATATCACATATAATAATCATACCTCTGTATTTCATATACATTTTCATAACAATTTGTCTTGGTTTCTAACTACTTCATATTTGAGATCTACTCATCAAATCATTTGAACATCATCTTTACACAAATAGTACACTTGAGGTGTACAATTCTATAATTATGAATAAACACATTTATCAAACATATTCCATGTTTTTATATATCACAGTCTCATATTTCCATGTATCAAGTACCATCATTTCCTCGTATTTTAGACAAATACGTGTAACAATTCATAAACATGCAACTCACTAACTCTTCCTGCCAATCACAATTTAAATTGACAAATCACTTATTGAGTCCAATTTCAATGTTCACTAAAATTTATCATATAAATTTGGATGTACGTATCCACCAATAGATTCCATGTACAGATATCATGATCTCAAATTTCCACATACATTTACTTTCCACATTATGAATTCAAATAATATATACAAGATATACCAATGTATTTCAAGTACGTTTTCATAATATTTCATTTTCGAATTCAGATTATTTCATATTAGACTTTTCTCATTAACTCATTTGGAATTCCAATTCATACGGATAATACACTCAAGGTGTACAAATATATAATCACAAATGAACTCATTCATCAACCAAGATTTATTTTCATGTCTCATCAACTCGTATTTTCTTATATCACATAATTCCATCTAACACTTACCAAACTTTGTCAAATTAGTGAACGTCTTACAGAATTGGTCTGCACCAGTATGAACTGAATTTCAATGATAATCACTGATGTCATAGCATAGCTATGGTCTTTTCACTAGAATGCCATAGCTCAGCTATGGTCTTACATCTTCACTATCATTATGCCATGGTGAAACCATGGACTTATCCGTCAATTCATCACATAGTCATATTCAATTACACTTACATGATCACATGTATTTTCACTTAGTCAATTTCCCGTTGAACTCATTGGAATAATAACAGATACACGGTGGCCTGCACAGAGTACCACCCTTGTAGCCGAAGCTATCTGGTGCACATAGTAGCCTGCACTTAGTACTACACAGGTGACCAAAACCATCACTTACACATAGTGGCATGCACTTAATACCACACATGTGATCGAAGCTATCGGGTACGCATAGTAGCCTGCACTTAGTACTACACATGCGACCTCTCCGTCTGGTACACGTAGTAGCCTGCACTTAGTACTACACACGTGACCTAGCTACCTCATTCGTATCTTTTCTATTCCGAAGGTTCAACAGGGAATTCTCACTTTTCATTATTTTACCAATTCATCCCTAATCAATCACAATTCATAATTTACATCAAATAATTACTCCATATTCAGCCATATCTCATATAATATAACAAAATATTAAAACATAAATAAAAATGATGTATTATTTACATACAAACTTACAAATTCAATTTTTATATCATAACGATAATCATAATTTCATAGTAAATATTTGAAATAAAACATTATATCATTTCTAATTTAAAATTTATCGATTAAAATCGGGCATGTAATCAATTTATACACAAGTCATTCATATATTTTTCCTCCTCCTCCTCTCCATCCACATTGATGTGTCCCTAACTAACTATGACCAGAATAAAGGCAAGTGCACCTATCGTTTAATAGTATAGTTATGGTAAGACCAGAAATATCATATCCACAAGGACCAAGAGTACTAGTAATTACTATCCTTTTATTATCTAGCCTAAAAATTGGAGTGATTTCTTTTTAAACTAAAACTAATTAATTAAAACACGACAAAGAATGAATTAGGAAAATACTTTTAGACAACTTATGTGATGGAGGCAATACCTAAGGAAGAATCCACCTAGACTTTACTTATTACTTTTGATTCATATGATTTATTCACTTGACTTAATCCGTAGAAATCCCTGATTTATGTTAATATCTCTCTCGAGACTAAAAATAACTGACTCTAGGTTGATTAACTGAAGTCTCTTTCTAATTAAAACCCTTATTGTCGCATTAACTCGATCTATGGATTCCCTTATTAGATTTGACTCTAATCCAGCTGATTTTCGTCGCCATATTTCTAGGGTTGCAATCAACTCCACTTAATTGTGTTGATCTACTCTTAAACAGGGGACTTTTGCTCCTCTGAATAAGCACATTCGAATTGATTCAAGAACTGAATTATCAAGACAAGAATAAGAACTCACAATTAAGAATAAGAACAAGTATTTATCTTATAAATCAAATAATAATAAGATCATCATAGGTTTCATCCCCTTAGGTATTTAAGGGATTTAGTTCATGCGATTGAGGGAAACATCATAGAATAGGAAAAACAACAAAACATAAGAAAACCCAAAAAACTTCTAAAGAACTTGATGGGAGATCTTCAGTCTTGATGGAGATCCTTCTTCCGAGCTGCTCCCGATGGCTGCCTTCGAGTATTTTCTGCCTTCTACTCTGAGTGTCTTCTTAGGTTACCCCCTAGGGCATTTATATAGGCTTTGGAACGTCTTTCCTGGCCCACAAGTAGCTTATTCTGAATAGAATTAAGCTAAGGTACGACAGGGACACGCCCGTGTGATACGCCAGTGGTGGATTCCTTCGACCGTGCTCACTTTTGCTCGTCACACACGGCCGTGTGGTATGCCCGTGTATGTTGGTCCATGCCGTGTTCGATTCTGCTCATGGCACACAGCCGTTTTTGATAGTCCAGGCCGTGTTGATTTCTAAGGTAGGCCCATTTTGCCCTTTTTTGGCTCGTTTCTCGTTCTTTTCGACTCCCTAAGCTCTCTTGAGTATAAAACAAGAAATTAGAGGATTAGGAGCATCGAATTCATCAAATATAATGAAAATTCATCCAAAAGTAAGCCAAGCATGGGGTCAAAATATGTATAAATTATGGTTTATCAAATATCCCCACACTTAAGCCTTTGCTTGTCCTCAAGCAAAATCCTCAACTCACAATTAAAATTAACTTCCTCAATTCATAATTTTCATCATAATGCATAGATAATTCATACATTGATAACTTAACTAAAAGAGCTCTAAAGATTCAAAAAATCCAAGTCAAAATTTTTATAACACGAAAACATAGGTGTTTCCCCTTACCTAAATAATCACCTTTAATTCAAAATCGACAAGAATTGACATCCTCACTAAAGATTCACTCAAATCACTCAAAGTGTTTAAGGTTAAAATTAAGCACTCAAAAGTCAAACATGAAAAGTTATTACCATAGGCTTGCATGAAAATCAAATCTCCACCACTATAAAATGAGATGATACACAAATCAAAAGGTCTTTAAAAGGGTTGTAACAGGGCTTGGGTTAAAGGTGTGGATAAAGACTGAAAAGGAGGGCTAAAATCGAGATTGAATTGATAATTTACCTAACTAGAAAAATAAACTAATACTGAATAATTACAATAATTGAAAACTTATCAATAATAACACGAGCTTCTTCTAAAAATGTAAAATTAACTGCTTAAGCTCAAATAACCAAGAACTAATAATGAATAAGTTTCCAACCTTTTTTTTCTTTTTAAGAATAAGAACAAGTACCTGATAAAAGATGAATTTAACCACTAAAATAAAGAATGTAGTTAGGCAACTGATCAAATCAAATCTCGACAAAAGGGTAGTCAAGAAAAATAGGGATAACAAATCAAATAACTGGGTTTTGGGTTAATATTAGTGGTATATCAAGAAATGGTTGATTAGGCTTCAAAGGGGTTCATTAGGGGTTAATTATGAAGGTAGGCTTTTAATGGAGTAAGTGGGTTAAATCCTAGGTGCCTTTATCATCTCAGTATATCAAATCAAAGGTGTGGTCTCGACATGTATAATCGAAGCAAGTTCTAGAATAACAAATCAATATTGACACACTCATAATCAATAAAGTGAGCAAGAAAAGAATATGCTCTAAAAGGCTCAAAATCTCACAAAAATTGTGGTTTTTTATTTCAACCTTGCAAATTTCAAACTTCAAAGTAATATTTAAATTTAAGGAACCAACCCAATAAATTTTTAATTCTGAAAATAGACTTATCATGCTTGATTCTCTAATGTCTTAAAGTTTAAACCTTTAATGCACAATTACCTATGACTTAATCCAAAACATATCATTAAAAATCATAAATCAATAAAAGTTTCATTCTAATAGTAATATGAGAAAATTACTTAAGAACAAGACATAATTCAGGGATTTTCTGATAATCAATTAAATAACCTCCCCACACTTAAGATGTACATTGTCCTCAATGTACAAAGATAGATAATAGCAATGAAGTAAGAAATCATAAGATAGGGAGAGAAGTGAAACTTCCTGAATTATGGATGAAATCCTTAGGGAGTGAAAATAGAGCCAATGATACACATAATGAACTAGGCAGATGTAAAGGTGGAGGAGAATATTCTGGTAGTTTGTCCGTTCCTTAGTAGCACCTTGAACCTTTAGAAATTGCGGAGTCATCAGTAAAGTTTTTAGGGGGGTTTATTAATGGACGTTGTTATGGTTACTCGATAATAGACAGCCAGAGATAAAAAAGAAATCAAAATATACTAATAAAAATTAAAAACAAGAAAGATAAAAATAAATAGTTTAAAAATTAAAATAAAGCAAATAAAAAAAATAAGTGGACTCAAAGGTCCTCGTCCCGAGATGGATCGTGAGGTGGGGGTGGCAGCAATGTAAAGAAGGAATAAGGGAAAGGGGGAAAGGAAAATGAAGGGAGAAGATAATGGGAAAAGAAAGGGGTGTGATGGCTAGGGTTTGGGAGAAGAAAAATTGGAAAAGAAAGTGAATAGAATAAGGGGGTTTAAATAGAAATCGTGGCGTTTGGTCGCTGCCTACACCCGTGTGCCATGGGCGTGTTAGGTCACACGGCCATGTCGCACGACCGTGTTGTGTTTCGTTCGTTTCTCCTACGCCCGTGTAAAGGTTTCGCACCCCCGTGTTACTTAATCAGTGTCGACCACGGCCTATAAGCACGGGCGTGTCACACGCCCGTGTGCTTTACTCAGTATTGCCCACGGTTTTGAGGGCATGCTCGTGTGGGTTTATCGCAGCCCGTGTTCTGGGAAAAATATTTGTCCTTGGCCCACATGGTCTTGGCCATGCTGATGTGCCTTCTCGTGGTGTCCACACGGCCACGGCCACGCCCGTGTGCAAGGCCGTGTGGTAGGGAAACCTGCGCTTAGTAATTTGGTTAGATTTTAGTTAAGTGCTAAAAATTGAAAGTAGGGGTATTAATGGGGTTAGTGCTCGGGTTGCCTCCCGAGAAGCGCTTGTTTAGAGTCCTAAGCTAGACTTTCCTCGTATTCGCATAGTCATGGTGGTTCGAGGAGTTGAAACTCCTCATTCCTGGTATCAAATTTATTAAGATAAGGTTTTAGACGAGTACCATTTACCTTGAAGGTGCCGAATTGAGAATGAGTTACCTCGACTGTACCGTATGGGAAAATATTAAGTACCGTGAAAGGGGTTGTTCCATTAGGTTCAGAAGTGGCAACACGAGGATCTGTATTATCCATTAGAACTCGGTCTCCAACCTTGAAGTGATTTGCTTTTCCTTTAAGCTCGTCATGAGGTTGCCTCGATTTTGCTTCGTGTGTTCTTGGTTTCTCTTTGGCATGTGTTCTCCATTCGTCTAGTTCATCGATCTGAAGCCTTCGCTCTTCATGAGTTATTTCATTGTTGGCACGAGAACTAGGATGTGGCTCATTTGTGTATTTTCGAGGTGCTTCCTGAAAAGAGGGTTGAACCAAATGGTTATTAATAGAATTTATGTACTCACCTTTTTTACTCGATGTTCTAACCGAGTCACGAGCCTGAAGAGTGATCGTTTCGTCACCTACACGAAGTGTGAGCTCACCTGTACCAACATCAATTTTGGTTTTAGCAGTTGCTAAAAAGGGTCGCCCTAAAATTAAAAGTGCGTTACTATCCTCATCCATGTATAGAACAACAAAGTCAACTGGGAATATAAATTTATCGACTTTTACAAGCACATCCTCAACAATTCCCCAAGGAAATCTAATAGTTTTATCTGCGAGTTGATACTCATCCTAGTTTGTTTAGGTTTCCCAAGACCTAGTTGCTTAAACATTTTATAGGGCATGATGTTAATACTCGCCCCTAAATTAGCTAAAGCGTGTTTAACATTTAAACTACCAATTAAAAAAGGAATAGTAAAACTCCCTGGATCCTTTAATTTATCGGGTAGTTTATTCTGTAAAATGGTTGAGCAAACTGCGTTTAACTCCACGTGGGACTCATCATCTAACTTTCGCTTGTTTGCTAGAAGCTCCTTCAAAAATTTGACTGAGTTGGGCATCTGCGAAAGAGCTTCAATAAACGGTAAGTTAATATGTAGTTTTTTTTAAAAGTTTAAGAAATTTACCGAATTGTTCATATGTGCGGTCTTTCTTTGTCTCGTTAGGGTATGGTACACGAGGTACATACTCTTTACTTACCAGTGTTTGTGTATTGTGGCTTTCCACACCCTTACCTTTACTTACCACAGGTTCTTGCCTCGGTTCAAATTCAGATTCTACTAACCCTTCGTTGTCGCACACCGTGATGGCATTGAGTTGCTCCCTTGGATTAGGTTCAGTATTACTTGGCAAGCTACCTTGTGGTCGTTCTGAGATTAGCTTAGCAAGCGGGCCTATTTGATTTTTGAGTCCTTGATGTAACACCCCAAACCCGGCCCAAGCATTATGATCGAATCTGACATGTCACATGAGAAAACGTGTAAAATCCTTTTTATTCGTACTAAAATAGGTATTATTTTGTTATAATCAAGAAAAAAAGTTTGATTTGAAATATTTGATAAAATACAACTAATCTCGAAGGTTGATTGATAAATTGATAATTTGAACTAGTAATCTTATAAAACCGTGACTTTTGAAAATTTCGTTGATAATTCGAAAGAAAATTTCCGAGTTAAAATATTTTTAAAAGTTTGTTATGAAATCCATTTGTTAATCTGTTTTGGAAAAACCTTTATTTAAATTTTTAGAAAAATCCCCATTTAAAACAATTCAAGCAATATAGTAAGTACGTCAAAACATAAAGCAAAAATAAAAAAAAATATTCCAGAAGCCTTATTACAACATAAAAATCCAAAATAGTAAAAGTACTAAAGTGAACGGAAATAGAAATCTAAAGTTCAATAAAAACCATTTCTGAAGTATGGCCTCCACCGAGTCATCCATGGCCCAAGTTCACATCACTGAGCATTACCTGCAAGGGTTAAAGAAAAAGGGGGAGTGAGTTACAAGAACTCAGTGTATAATCCCCTTACTGTTATCCACTGGGCCTGAACCCGTATAGTAACATCTTGGGCCTAAGCCCATTACAAAGTAATAAATAAATGACATGAATGCAACCCATCCCATCCAGCCAATCTCTCCCCCGACCAGCCAATCTCTTATGTGGGGATCAAGTCAACCCACCCCGCCATTCTCTCCAATTTGCAGTCAAACTGCCATTTATAATATTTTTGTGGTTGAACCACCAGAGTCATAATCAAGCACATTAATAAACAAATTGTGGCAATGCCACCGGGCTACACTTCTCTTCAACATTTATCCCATCCCATGCAAAATTATGAAAATGCAACATACATAATAAAGCATAATATCCATATATATAAACAACAATCATTGATTCAAAGATTTATTACGGTAAATCGGCCAATTATAGAACTTTGTAAATCGGTTCACTAAAGCATTATAGCAATTCGGCCCATAGGGGCATTTTAGTAAATCAGCCCGTAGGGGTATTTTTGTAATTCGGTAATTCTACCCACTAAGGGTAATTCGGTAATCTCGCAACCCAGGGGTGTTTCGGTAATTTACCCTCCAAGGGTATTTTGGTAATTTCGCAATCCAGACTTAACTACTAATGTGGGGCATAAAAAAAATTGAAACTGTCCATTTGCATCATATTGACTAAACTGACTATAACTCGAGTTAGGAAACTTGAAATTTAGTTCCGTAAATTTTCCTTGAAACTAGACTCATATATCTTCTTACTAAAATTTTTCTATAATTTTTGGCTTAGCCATTTAGTACAGTTTATTCATTAAAGTTTCCCTTGTTTCACTGACCAACGGTTCTGACCTCTCTTACCCTAAATTAAAATATCTCACTGTACAGTTTTCATATGTTGCTCCCACTTGTTTCTATTGAAAATAGGAATCTATACATATAAATTATAAATCATAATTCACTTTGTACAATTTTAAATTATTTTTCCAAGCATGTAGCAGGAACCACGAAGTCATTGAGAACTAGTCTCACTAAAATTAAAATATCACAGAATATAAAATCCCTCTTCCTACTTTGTTTCTTTCATTTAAAAATAGACACAGTAAGATTTAATTCTATATCTTATTCACTTTCTAATTCCCTTTCTCCTATTTTTCGTGATTTTTCAAAATCAAGTCACTGCTGCTAACCAAAACTGTTTCATTGCAAAATATGGTTACCACTACGAACACACGCACACCCGAGTGGTCACGGATGCCGGTTTCCAGTTTTCTTCGATATTTCGACCGAATCACAGAACATTTCATGCAAACATTTAGAGAGGTATGAGATTACACACCATTTCAAACATGTATTCGGAAGGGTATGGGATTACACACCTGATTTGAATTTCCTAAAGAACCCCTCTTCGTTGACCCTGGAACAATACCAACCAAAAGTTAGCCTCGGATTTCCAAAAGATTTCATACCCAACGTATTACTTACACTTGAATCACTTACCACTACGTGATCTCCCTCTACGGAGTCCCGATATTCAACCCCGCCTTCTGACTACCACCGCACGCTCCTTTACCGCCACCGATGTTAACGATCCTCGCGCCTTTGATTATCAAAAGAATCGGCAAAAGAGTGTTTCTGGCTTAACTTAACTCGAGAAAAGTCGAATGGAAGAGAAAATTTGGCTGTGAAGAAATGTAAGAACCACTATTCAGTTTTGGGACACACTACAATGGAAACCGAAAGATGAGAAGAATGGAATCAACCACTTGAAGATTAGGAGGAAAAAGAAGTAGGGGTTTTGCCAAGAAGAGATTTACAACACACGGCTCAAGTTGTACTAGCTAGAATTGGATGAAAAGAGAGAAAAGATGAGTAGAAGGAACACTATAGAAGAAGAGGGGATTTCGGCAAGGAAGAAATGTAACCAAAAGAAACAAAATATTAGGTAAAGAAAAAGTGACCCAAAATGTGAAAATACAAGGGAGAGCTAGAGAAATTCGGGCCCCCCAGAACCATGTATCATCTCTTCCAAAAGATGAGTGTTGACCCCAAAAATATTCTTTCCAAAACATCCACCTCATAATAGGCCAACATGTTCCCTTCTCTTACCTTTTTCCTTCATTTCTTTCCTTGTTTTTCCCTTGCTTTCCTCCTTACCATATCCTTAGTCTTCTTTCCCAAATTAAAAAGTCTTCCTTACCATAATAAAGCCATGGCCGACACATGGAATGTAGCACAAAAATTAATACAAAATTTGCAATAGGTGGGTTTCGAACCTCAGACCATTAGTACACTCCACACGACACTTTCCACCTTTACCAATAGACTCCTTGTGCTAGCAAAATGCACACTTATTTCCTTAAGTCTTGATGCCACTTACCTTCTCTCCTTTAAGTGCTTAAACACAAAATTTACCTATAGCCTAACTTGAACCCGAAACTTCCTAGAAACCTCATAACTTTCCAAAATCACCTTCCTATTAAGTCCAACTTGAAATATTGCCGTTCTCTTGTTCTCAAAAATTTTAAACACTCCTACTCCCCAAGGCCCAATGGGCCCAATTCTACTAGGCCCAAATTCGGGTCGTTACACTTGAATTGATGCCTGCTAATTTTTGAGTGCTGTTTCAATGTTTTGAAAACGGGTTTCTGACACCGCGATGAATTTTGTTAGCATCTCCTCAAGGTTCGACTTCTTCTCTTGTGGGTAGGGTTGCTGTTGCAAGCCTGGAGGGGGTTGCTGTCTCTGATTTCCTTGACCACCCCATGAGAAGTTTGGGTGGTTCCTCCAACCTGGGTTGTAAGTATTACTATAGGGATTATTCTGAGGTCTAGAATTATTACCCATATAGTTCATCTGTTCGCTTTCTATGCCTGAGTTGTAGGATGGATATTATGTATTGCTCATTTCTCCTCCATTTGTATTGCACTGCATCACTGGATGTACCTGTGAGGAACCACATAAACCATCAATTTTTTTACTTAAAAGCTCTACCTGGTTTGATAGCATTGTCACTACGTCGAGGTTGAAAACTCCGGCGGCTTTTGTTGCCACTGATAGTTATTCAGTGACAGCTCTTCAATGAATTCGTAGGCCGCTTCAGGAGTTTTGTTATTCAGGGTTCCACCGGCAGCTACATCTATCAGTTGCCTAGTTGAGGGGTTCAAACCGCTGTAAAAGGTTTGAACTTGTAACCATAGAGATAAGCCATGGTGTGGGCACCTTCTCAATAGATCCTTGTATCTCTCCCATGCATCGTAGAGTGTTTCTAAATCCATCTGCACAAAAGAAGAGATATCATTCCTCAACTTAGCCGTTTTAGCCGGCGAAAAATATTTAAGTAAGAATTTTTCGTTCATTTGTTCCCATGTAGTGATTGATCCTCGTGGTAACGAGTTCAACCACTGCTTAGCTTTGTTCCTCAACAAGAAGGGAAATAACCAAAGGTGAATGGCATCGTCAGAAATGCCATTTATTTTGAAAGTATCACAGAATTCTAGAAAATTTGCTAAATGAGTATTTGGGTCTTCGTCCTGCAAACCATCAAAAATGAACAAAGCTGTTGAATCATTTGAATAGTGTTAGGTTTGATTCAAAATTATTTGCAGCAATAGCGAGTCTAACAATACTCGATTCAATTGATCAAATTGGGCTTAGCATAATCGTACATAGTACGAGGAGCAGGATTTTTGGCAACCACCGGGGGTAGCGGATTATTATCAGCCATCTCTTCGATAGTATTAGTATCGTTCTCTTGCTCTTCCTCTATGTATTATAAGCTTCGCCTTATCTCTCTTCAGTTTCTACGAGCTGTACTTTCAATTTCACTGTCAAAAAGTAATGGTCCTGACGGGTTCCTTCTAGTCATAAACTAAAAATACCTGCCAGAAGCAAATAAAATAAAATTTAGTAAATTAAACTAAAAACAAAAATAAATTGTAATACAAATAAAAATGGCTAAAGTAATAAAAATTTAGTGTTCCTAATATCTTAGTCCCCGGCAACGGCCCTAAAAACTTGATGTGTCTCTAACTAACTATGACCACAATAAAGGCAAGCGCACCTATCATTTAATAGTATAGTTATGGTAAGACCGGAAATATCGTATCCATAAGGACCAAGAGTAATAGTAATTACTATCCTTTTATTATCTAGCCTAAAAGTTGGAGTGATTTCTTTTTAAACTAAAACTAATTAATTAAAACACGACAAAGAATGAATTAGGAAAATACTTTTAGACAACTTATGAGATGGAGACAATACCTAAGGAAGAATCCACCTAGACTTCACTTATTACTTTTGATTCATATGATTTATTCACTTGACTTAATCCGTAGAAATCCCTGAGTTATGTTAATATCTCTCTCGAGACTAAAAACAACTGACTCTAGGTTGATTAATTGAAATCCCTTTCTAATTAAAACCCCTATTGTTGCATTAACTCGATTTATGGATTCCCTTATTAGATTTGACTCTAATCCGGCAGATTTTCGTCGCCCTATTTCTAGGGTTGCAATCAAATCCGCTTAATTGTGTTGATCTACTCTTAAACAGGGACTTTTGCTCCTCTGAATAAGCACATTCGAATTGAATCAATAACCTGAATTATCAAGACAAGAATAAGAACTCACAATTAAGAATAAGAACAAGTATTTATCTTATAAATCAAATAATAATAAGATCTGTCATAGGTTTCATCCCCTTAGGTATTTAAGGGATTTAGTTCATACTGATAGAGGGAAACATCATAGAATAGGAAAAACAACAAAACATAAGAAAACCCAAAAAACTTTTAAAGAACTTTATGGGAGATCTTCAGTCTTGATGGAGATCCTTCTTTCGATCTGCTCCCGATGGCTGCCTTCGAGTATTTTCTGCCTTCTACTCTACGTGTCTTCTTAGGTTACCCCTTAGGGCATTTATATAGGCTTTGGAACATCTTTCCTGGCCCACAAGTAGCCTATTCCGAATAGAATTAAGCTAAGGTATGGCAGGGACACGCCCGTGTGACACGCTCGTGGTGGATTCCTTCGACCGTGCTCGCTTCTGCTCGCCACACACAACCGTGTGGTCTGCCCGTGTACGTTGGTCCACACCGTGTTCGATTCTACTCGTGACACGCGGCTGTGTTTGATAGCCCAGGCCGTGTTGATTTCTAAGGTAGGCCCATTTTGCCCCTTTTTGGCCCGTTTCTCGTTCTTTTTGACTCCCTAAGCTCTCCTGAGTATAAAACATGAAATTAGAGGATTAGGAGCATCGAATTCATCAAATCTAATGAAAATTCATCCAAAAGTAAGCCAAGCATGGGGTCAAAATATGTATAAATTATAGTTTATCACACATCCTTAGTATAAATAACACACTTGTAAGTAACATTATCTATAATTTTCACTATTTACTTATATGGATATTCAAGCTGTCCATCCGTGTCATAGATGCTAAATTATTTTTATCTTGAGTTACAGAACTCCAAATTAAGATCCGCTAATTTTCCCTGAAACTAGACTCATATATCTTCTTACCATAAACTTTTCAGAATTTTTAGTTTAGCCAATAAGTACAGTTTATTCTTTAAATTCACCCCTATTCCTCTATCCGACAGTTCTGACCCCTCTTCAGTAAAAATTAATTATCTCATCATACAGAATTTGGATAATGTTTCCGTTTGTTTATTTTGAAAATAGACTCATTAAAAGTTTTAAACATATAAATTATAACCCATAATTATTTTCCTCCAATTTTTTATTATTTTCCAAAGTCAGAACAGGGGAACCCGAAATCATTCTGACCTTATCTCACAAAATTTATTATATCTCATGATTCACAATTCCATTGCTTACATCATTTCTTCTATAAGAAAATAGACTCAATAAGATTTAATTTCATATTTTATTCATCCTCTAATTCGATTTCTACAATTTTTGGTTATTTTTCAAAGTTAGACTACTGCTACTGTCCAAAACTGTTTTAAAGCAAAATGTTGATTTTCATTTTGCCCCAAATTTCACAGTTCATACAATTCAGTCCTTGCTCAATTAACCCCTCAATTGAGCTAATTTTTCTCAATTAATATTTTATTCCATCATTTTAAACTACTTCATAACCCTTGGAAATCAAAACTTTAGCACTAGATCTTAATTCCAAACTCTTTCACTATTAGGTCCTAAAGTCAATTTCCATCAATTTTACTTGATAAAATCATCATATATCAAAATTAAAGCTTCAATTCTATGTTTATTCATCATATGCTTCCAGGACTCATCCATAGAAACTTTAAAAATTAGCCATGGAATCAAAAGCTAATGACATAGTAAGTTGGACCCAATTGTAAAAGTCCAAAAACTTAGAAATTTCAAGGAGAAAGCAAGAATTAAACTTACATGAAGCTAAAGTATGAAAACTAGCTTGAACCCTCTTCCATGGCTGTTTTTCAGCTGATGAATATGAAGAAAAATGATGAGAATTCTAGATATTCCAATTTGGTCCCATTTTTATTTAACTAATTTTGGCAATTTTTCAATTTTGCCCTTATTTCACCCATTTCCAGATTTTTCTCAGCTATTGCCGCCTAAAATATCTCCTTTGCGCTTATTTGTACTTTAGGTCCTTCCTCATTTGACAATTGAGCTATTTAATCCTTCTAGCAACTTTTACACCTTTTTCAATTTAGTCCTTTTTATTTAATTAACCAACCGAACGTCAAAATTTTCTAACGAAATTTTAATTCTACCTTATTGACACTCTGTAAATATTCATAAAAATATTTATAGCTTGGTTTATAACACCGAGATCTCGATACCTCTTTTTCTCAATTTTTTAACCAAATAAATCTTTATAAAACACAATTTACTATTTCAAAAATCTTTTAAAAGCTACATTTGGCTCGTAAATATTAAATAATATAATCTAAAAATTTATTTGTCAGATTTGCTGGTCTCGAACCACTATTTCCGGCATCGCTTAAATTTGGGCTATTACAGTCAAAGGCTTGTTTTGATATTTGGCTATGTAAATTGGCTTATTTGGGCTATCATAGTTGTAAGCCTAAGTATATTCATATATGTGTAAATGTCTATGGTGCTATGATCATGGTATGCTTGGTGAATGTGAAATGTTTGGAATTGTGATTTATGGCATGATTGTGTGATTTTTGGAAATGTGACCTATTGATGAGATGAGGAATTTGAGTATCATTTGGTAATTAGAAAGTAGTTGAATGGAGCCTAATGAATGTGAAATTTGTATGTTTGATTTAGGGCTTAATAAATGTAGTGAATATGTTAGATAAAGATATAAAGTTGATATGTTTTAACCATGAATGTGGATATTTTGGTTGCCTAAGTATGTATTGTTTTATGCCTTTGAATTGGGGTAAGTGTATGTGTGAATAAGGGTGGAAAATGGCTTGGTAAATAGCCTTATTATTGTCTACACGGGTAGAGACACGGGCGTGTGTCTAGGCCGTGTGTGACACACGGTCTGCTCCACGGGCATGTTTTCTGGCTGTGTGTCCCCTGCACCTTAATTTTGAGAAACAGAATGTCCAAAATTGAGCCCACGGGCGTGTGTCTCAGCCGTGTGTGCTACACGGCCTAACACACGGGCGTGTGGCACGGTCGTGTGGCAAAAGTCAGAGAGCACCCTAATTTGAACATGGTCTAAAGCACGGGCGTGTCCCAGGGTCACACGGGTGTGTCCCTTGGACCACACGGGCGTGTGAGCCCTGTAGTTAGCAAAAAATTTCTAATTTTTGTAAAATTTTCTAAAGTTCTCGGTTTAGTCCCGAACCACTTTCAAAGCATGTTTTGGGCCTCGTAGGATCGTATAATGGACTATATGATTAAATATGAATGGTTTGAATTTGGACAAAAAAATTATGACTCGGAATTGTATGAATATTTGTGTTATATGTCAGGTAATGCCTCGAGCCCTGTTCCGACGTTGGATACGGGTAAGGGGTGTTAATTTAGTGGTATCAGAGCTATGGTTTAGTCGATTCTCGGATTAACGTAGTATGTGTAGGAGTCTAGCTATACATGCCATATATGAACTATGATAGTGTGATGACTCTTAACAATTTCAAAATGTGTTTTCGTATAGTAAATGGATCTCGCCCGAGCTATAGCTGATGATGTGGAAAGTAATACGTCGGCTCCCGCTCAAGGGGCAGCGTCATCTGAAAATAGACCTCCCACGGTAAGTCAGGGAGGAGGGGCTAGGAATGCATTCCTTCACGTGATGAATGAATGGTATTCGGAGTTTGTTCGAACAAATCCGAATGCTCAACCCCCTCCACCCCTACCTATTCCTCAGTCGGTTCTCGTAGCTCCACAAGATATGGAATTTGTAAGATTTAATAAGCCTCCAGTTGATAAGATCTGAAAGCATGGGGCTGAAGATTTTAGAGAAAATGTTAACGATGATCCCGAGATGGTAGAATTTTGGCTTGAGAATACTATCAGGGTATTTGATGAGTTATCATGTAATCCCGAAGAATGCTTGAAATGTTTTATATCATTATTGAGGGACACAGCATATCACTGGTGGAAGACACTAGTATCTGTGGTACCGAGAGAGAGGGTTACATGAGAGTTCTTTCAAGAGGAATTCTGAAAGAAATATATCAGTTAGCGGTTCATCGATCAGAAACGTAAAGAATTTCTTGAGCTGAAATAGGGCAATGTCGGTGGCAGAGTATGAGCGAGAATTTGTCAGGCTCAGTAAGTATGCTCGAGAGTATGTTTCCTCTGAGGCTATTATGTGTAAAAGGTTCGAAGATGGGCTGAATGAGGACATCCAACTATTGGTTGGAATCTTGGAACTAAAAGAATTTTTTGTAGTGGTTGAACGAGCTTGCAAAGCCGAAGAGCTAAGCAAAGGGAAAAGAAAGGCCGATGAGTAAGTCATTTCAATCTCAGTTAAAGAAATCTAGAGAAATGTATTCTCGTTCGAATGTATCAGCTGGGTATTCGCACAGAGATTGCGGGAAGCAACATACAGGTTTTAAATCTCAAGCTACTTCAATGACAAGTGTGGGTAATGTTAGGTCTAACAGACCCGAATGTCAGCATTGTGGAAGAAGACATCCCGGCGAGTGTAGGATAAATGACCGAGCTTGTTTTAAGTGTGGTTCTCAAGAGCATTTTATCCGAGATTGCCTTGAGATGGTTGAGAAAGAACAATTTCTGAGTGCAAGGCCGAGTAATACTACCAACAGAGGTAGGCCACTGAGAAACACCAGGAATGGAGCTAGCAGTAAAGGTGTGATGAAAGATACAGCCATGAAATCTAAAGCCAGAGCACCTGCTAAAGCATATGCCATTCGTGCTCGTGAGGATGCATCATCTCCCGATGTGATTACTGGTACATTTTCTCTTTATGATACTAATGTTATTGCATTGATTGATCCTGGATCGACTCATTCTTATGTTTGTGTGAATTTGGTATCTAGTAAGAGTTTGCCTGTTGAGTCTACTGAAGTTGTGATTAAAGTGTCAAACCCCTTAAGCAAATATGTGCTAGTTGATAAAGTTTGCAAGAATTTTCCTTTGATGATTCGAGGTCACTATTTTCCAGCTAATTTAATGTTGTTACCATTTGATGAGTTTGATGTTATTTTGGGTATGGATTGGTTGACACTGCACGATGCTGTAGTGAATTGTAGACGAAAAATTATTAAATTGAAATGTGAGAATGGTAAAATTCTTCGAATTGATTCAGATGAGTCGGGTGAGTTACCTGTTGTGATTTCTCAATGTCTGGCCAAAGATATGTGAGAAAGGGTTGTGAAGCTTATCTATCTTATGTATTGAATACAAAAGTGTCTGAAATAAAGATTGAATCAGTACCAGTAGTTTGCGAATATCCGGATGTGTTTCCAGAAGAGTTACCTGGGTTACCTTCGATCAGAGAGGTTGAGTTTGCTATTGATTTAGTACCCGGGACTTCACCGATATCGATTGCTCTATATAGGATGGCTCCGACTGAATTGAAAGAATTGAAAGCTCAGTTGCAAGAGTTGACAGATAAGGGTTTTGCAAGACCGAGTTTTTTACGCTGGGGTGCTCCAGTGTTATTTGTAAAGAAGAAAGACGGATCTATGAGACTTTGTATTGATTACCAACAGCTCAACAAGGTGACTATAAAGAACAAGTATCCTTTACCGAGGATTGATGACTTGTTTGATCAGTTGAAAGGAGCAACAGTATTCTCGAAAATTTATTTGAGATCTGGCTACTATCAGTTGAGAGTTAAAGAGTCGGATGTATCGAAAATTGCTTTTAGGACAAGGTATGGGCATTATGAATTTCTTGTAATGCCTTTCAGATTAACTAACTCTCCTTCTATTTTTATGGACTTGATGAATCGAATTTTCTGACTGTACTTAGATAAGTTTGTGGTTGTGTTCATTGATGACATCCTGATTTATTCTCGAGACGAGTCCGAGCATGCCGAGCATTTGAGAACTGTATTATAGACATTGAGGGATAAGAAATCGTTTGCTAAATTTAGTAAAAGTGAGTTTTGGCTCTGAGAAGTCAGATTTTTGGGACATATCGTTTCAGGTGATGGTATTCGGGTTGATCCAAGTAAGATTTCGGCAATTATTGAGTGGAAACCGCCAAGGAATGTATCTGAAGTTAGAAGCTTTTTGGGCTTAGCCGGTTATTACTGACGTTTTGTCAAAGGATTTTCGATGATTGCTACTCCTATGACCAAGTTCTTGCAAAAGGATGTTAAATTTGAATGGTCCGAAAAATGTCAGCAAAGTTTTGAGAAATTGAAAGCATTACTGACTGAGGCACCGGTTTTAGTACAACCTAAATCGGGAAAAGAGTTTGTAATTTATAGCGACGCTTCATTGAATGGTTTGGGTTGTGTGTTGATGCAAGAGGGAAAAGTGGTAGCTTATGCCTCGAGACAGTTGAAACCGCACGAAAAGAATTATCCAACACACGATTTGGAATTGGCCGCCATTGTTTTTGTTGTGAAAAATTTGTCGTCATCATTTGTACGGTGAGAAATGCCATATCTTTACTGATCATAAGAGTTTAAAATATTTGATGACTTAGAAAGATCTGAACTTGGGTCAACGGAGATGGCTTGAATTACTGAAGGATTATGAACTAGTGATTAACTATCATCCGGGAAAGGCGAATGTAGCCGCAGATGCTTTGAGCAGAAAGTCCTTGTTTGCTTTGAGATCTATGAGTACGAGATTGACTTTATCTGATGATGGTTTGATTCTAGCTGAGTTAAGAGCTAGATCGGTATTTCTTAAGCAAATTTGCGAAGCTCAGAAGTGTGATACAGAACTTCAAGCTAAGAGAGTTTAGTGCAAGTCGAATAGTGAATCAGATTTTCAAATTGGGGCTGATTATTGCTTGATGTTCCGAGGAAGGATTTTTGTACCGGGAGATAATGAGCTTATCCAGAAAATTCTTCATGAGGCACATAGTGGTTGTTTGTCTATTCATCCGGGAAGTACGAAGATGTACAATGATTTGAAGAAACTGTATTGCTGGTCAGGTATGAAACGAGATATCTCTGAATTTGTATCGAAATGTTTGATTTGTCAACATGTGAAAGCCGAACACCAAATACCTTCAGGTTTACTTCAGCCAGTAATGGTACCCGAGCAGAAATGGGACAGGATTATGATGGACTTTGTAACGAGTTTGGCTTTAACTCCGAAAAAAAAGATGTCATCTGGGTTGTAGTCGATAGATTGACGAAATTGACTCATTTTATTTCGGTACGTACCGATTACTCACTTGATAAGCTTGCTGAATTGTACATTGCTGAAATTGTGAGATTGCACGAAGTGCCTATTTCTATTATTTTGGATAGAGATCCGAGGTTTACTTCACGATTCTGGAAGAAGTTGCAAGAAGCTTTGGGTACAAAGTTGAACTTTAGCACCGCATTTCATCAACAAACCGATGGCCAATCTGAGAGAATGATTCAGGTTCTCGAAGATATGCTTCGTTGTTGTGTTTTAGAATTCGAAGGTAGTTGGGAAAAATATCTACCTTTAGTCGAATTTCCTTATAACAACAGTTTTCAGTCGAGTATAAAGATGGCACCGTATGAGGAATTGTATGGCCGCAAGTGTCGAACTCCATTGTATTGGACAGAGCTCAGTGAGAAACAGATTCATGGGGTCGACTTGGTTAGAGAAACTGAAGAAAAGGTGAAAGTAATTCGTGACTATTTGAAAGCTAATTCAGATCGAAAAAAGTCGTATGCAGATTTGAAAAGAAAAGAGATCGAATTTCAGATTGGTGATAAAGTATTTCTGAAAGTGTCTCCGTGGAAGAAGATTTTGAGATTTGGCCGTAAAGGCAAGTTGAGTCCGCGTTTCATTGGGCCGTATGAGGTTATTGAAAAAATAGGGCCAGTGGCATATCGATTAGCTTTGCTGACAAAGTTGGAAAGGATTCAAAATGTATTTCATGTGTCGATGTTGCAATGTTATCGATCAGACCCTTCACATGTGATTTCTCCGATAGAGATTGAGATTCGACCGGATATGACGTATGGTGAAGAACCGATCAAGATCTTAGCTTGGGAAGTTAAACAATTAAGAAATAAAAGTATAGTCCTAGTGAAAGTTTTATGGCAACGACATGGGGTCAAAGAGGCTACGTTGGAACCTAAGGAAGCTATGCAAAAACAGTACCCAAACCTATTTTCTGGTAAGATTTTCGGGGACGAAAATCCCTAATAGGGAGAGTTGTAACAGCCCGATTTTGGGTGTAGTCAGAACAGTGGTTTCAAGACCACAGATCCGACGTAATAAAATTTATTTTTATTATATTTTTATGGTCTACAGTTTTCTGGAATGATTTCGTGAAAATCTCGTTCAAAAATTTTGACGTTTGGGCACTCAATTTGGTATTAGTAAAGGGGACTAAATTGCAAAAAAGTGCAAAATTTGAGTTCTATATGTTAGAGGTGTCCAATTGCTATGAGATTTTAAATTGAAGGTCCTTAGATGGTAATTAGACCATTGGTTAAGTTAGTGGACAAAAATGGACATAAAGTAAGAGAATTTTTATATTTTAAGTTAGGGGCATTTTGTTCATCTGGCTAATTAAATGACTTAATAAGTAAAATAAAGGCCAAATTTAGTTCATCTTCTTCATGCTAGTGCTGAAATTTAAATGGTGTCCATAGCTAGGGTTTGGCCATCTTTCAAGCTCGATTGTAAGTCCGTTCTTACTCCATTTTTAATGCTCTTTACATTTTTGAACTCGTTGTAACCCGATCTATCTATTTCTACCACTAATTTAAGAAATAATCAAGGTCTAGGGTTTGACCCATGTTAGATATTTGTGTATTTTGATGTTTAATGGTAGATTATGCAAATTTGATGTTGGATAAACAACTTTTACTAAGTGATTTTCAGTAAAATGTCAAAAAGGACCTATTTGTAAAAGTTATAAAATATGTAGTAAAAGTGTGATTTAATGAAAATTATGGGCTGTTATGGGTATGAAAATGGTTCGGATAAGCTTGTGTATTAAATAAATTGAACACGTTTCATTTTACGAGCCTAGGGACTAGATTGTAAAATGTCAAAAGTTTAGGGGCAAAAATGTAATTTTTCCATAATGTGATTTTTGGATTGAATTGAATAATGTGAGTATTAAATGAGTTAAATTTTTTATTATAGATCAAGAAAAACGAGGTTCGGATCTAGATCGGGGAAAAAACAAAGTGTGTGACGATTAGGTCAAATTCTACTATTTTTGTACCGAGGTAAGTTCGTATGTAAATAATGCGCTGTTATATTTATGTTTTAAATGCTTTAAAGTTGTATGAATTGTGATTAACTCTTTGAAAGTATTCACCAAAGTTTCGACAAGCGAGAAATCTCGGTTGAACCTTAGGAATAGAATAGGATACAAGTGACATGTCACTAGGAACCCATGTGTATATACGATTATGTAATCCGGGTGCTAGTCTCGTACGTCCTACCAGTGGTTGGGTAGTTCGGCATGTGTTTCGAATACCTAACAACTTGTGTGAGCAACACTGCATAGCTACGTCCTGACTGATAGCTTGTGTGAGCAGGCCCATGATTAGCTCGAAAGCGAGCCTATTTGTGTTATGAGATATGAAGTAGCTTTGGCTACATATATGACACTTATGTGCAAGACTTCCGAATATCCGTTAATATTCCGAGTGTTCAACGGGAATGTCAAAGTTGTGAAAGGATATGGTTATGTTACGAGTTGGTACAGTTATGTACGTAAAACTCATAATTAATGAGCTCAATGTGTGATGAAACCTTGGTAAGGTTATGATTGAGTAAGTTATGACTATAAGATTTTAATAACATTCATGCCAATTTTCATCATGATAATTTGTATGTTAAATTTTTGGTTATGATGCTTATTATTTGCATATGAACTTACTAAGCTATATAGCTTACTCCCCTTTTCTTTCCATGTCTTATAGTGTCACCAAGCTAGCTCGGGGTTCAGAGATCGTCGGTGATCCACTCACACTATCAACAATTATTTTGGTACCAATGAATTCAAGTATTTTGAGTTTATGGCATGTATTAGGACTTAGTCATTTTGTTAAATGTGTCATTGTGATTGTAGCCAATGTGTTGGCTTGTGATTGTCAAAGGCTTGTTTTGATATTTGGCTAAGTAAATTGGCTTATTTGGGCTATCATAGTTGTAAGCCTAAGTATATTCATATATGTGTCAATGTCTATGTTGATATGATCATGGTATGCTTGGTGAATGTGAAATGTTTGGAATTGTGATTTATGGCATGATTGTGTGATTTTTGGAAATGTGACCTATTGATGAGATAAGGAATTTGAGTATCATTTGATAACTTGAAAGTAGTTGAATGAAGCCTAATGAATGTGCAATTTGTATGTTTGATTTAGGGCTTAATAAATGTAGTGAATATGTTAGACAAAGATATAAAGTTGATATGTTTTAACCATGAATGTGGATATTTTGGTTGCCTAAGAATGTATTGTTTTGTGCCTTTGAATTGGGGTAAGTGTATGTGTGAATAAGGGTGGAAAATGTCTTGGTAAATAGCCTAATTATTGTCCACACAGGTAGACACACGGGCGTGTGTCTAGGTCGTGTGTGACACGGTCTACCCCACGGGCATGTGTTCTGGCCGTGTGTCCCCTGCACCTTAATTTTGAGAAACAGAATGTCCAGAATTGAGCACACGGGCAGAGACACGTGCGTGTGTCTCAGCCGTGTGTGCTACATGGCCTAACACACAGGCGTGTGGCACAAGTCAGAGAGCACCCTAATTTGAACACGGTCTGAAGCACGGGCGTGTCCCAGGTTCACACGGGCGTGTTGTAACACCCCTCACCCGTATTCAATGCCAGAATAGGGTTACGGAGCATTACCAAACTTACAACACTTATAAACATACATTTCATATACATTTTATCATATCAAATACAATTCAATCACAGCCAATGATAGTGTCCCTTAATCGAGCCTACGAGGCCTTAAACATGCATTAGAAATTGTTCGGGACTAAACCGATAACTCAGGAAATTTTTCCACACTTAGAAAATTTTGCTTCAAACAGAGGACACATGCCTGTGTGGCCAGGCCGTGTGTTTCACACGGCCACCAGACACACCCATGTCATAGGCCGTGTGAAAACAGGGGGTACATACTGACTTGGGTCACACGACCAACCACACACTTGTTTGTCTAGCCCGTGTGCCCTTCGAAGTGGCCACACATGCCAGTGTGCCAAACTGTGAATTAGCTCGTGCTATTCTGACTTGTACAACACGGCCAAGTCACACGCCCGTGTGCTAGGCCGTGTGCCAATTAGGGGGTATACTGACTTGTACCACACGACCGATCACACGCCAGTGTGTGAGACCGTGTGGAGCATACTAACTTCATTTTAAAATCAACACCAAGGGACACACGGCCGTGTAACCTGACCGTGTGTCACACACGGCTGAGACACACGCCCGTGTCTCTGCCCGTGTGGACAAAAATAGGCTATTTACCAAGCCAATTTGCCACCCATCTTTGCATATACCTACATAACCCAATTGGTACCATTTCAAGACACAAATATACAGCCAAAAATCATCAACCAATACACAATTCATACTATATCTATATCCACCATTTCAATACTCAATTCAATTCCATTTACCTATTCAATTACCTATCAATTCAACTTACATTACTAGACATAATTCACATATATGATTCATTTAATAAAACCATTCCAAATATGCATTATCAATTCAACCTCATTCATTCATTATAGGTCAATTACCTAACTCAAAACAAATCCATTTGCACATGTTTATACATTAACAAAATGATCAACACAAACCAACTTAAATGGCCCAAAATACATGTTCATCAAACATACCAAAATACACGCCATCTACCATATATACACAACTCAAATGTACCGAAATAGATGTTTGATAGTGCGATGAAGTCTCTGACGATCCCCAGTTCCGAGCTAGCTTCGATATACTATAAAACATAGAATAAAATAAACAAAGTAAGCTATAAAGCTTAGTAAGTTCATACGTATATATGAAATAATCAACATCATTCATTAAAAATTCCAAATAGATACATAATTTGCAATTAAAACCTCAATCAATGGGATAACATAAAGTTTAACTACAAAGCAACTCATAAGTTCTCATCTTCTTTCAATTCATCATTCGAACAGTTTTCTGTACATGCCTGTGCTGATTCATATCTATTCTCACCAATTCGCTTATTGTGTAACACCCCTTACCTGTATCCAATACCGGGACGGGGTACGAGGCGTTACTAGACTTAAGCCTCACGGTCGCTACTTAGGCTAATCGTGACTACTCTCTTCATTCACCTCAATCACCTCATTCTCGACTTACGAGGCCTCACTCAAACACACGAGGGCTCTCGAGACTAATCCGAAACTTTTACGATTCTTAAAATCTTTCTCTTAAATTACAGGGCTCACGCACCAGTGTAGAACGAGACACGCCCATGCATAGGAACACACGCCCATGTCCCCAGACCGTGCCTAAAAACCCAGTATTCTGCCAATTTACCCACGGTTAAGGCACATGCCCATGCATTTTGGGAGCACGCCCGTGTACCCTATCACACATCTGTGCCTTTCACCCGTGGTCGACACTGACTAATCACACATGATTTTGACACGCCCGTGGGCCTAAACCGTATGCCATACCTTAGTATTCTGACTTATTCAACACGGCCTCGGCACGTCTGTGTCCTTTAACCGTGTGACCATTCCAATTCTAATTTTAAAGTGTAGACTTCACACGGCCTAGACACACGCCCGTGTGCCTACCCATGTGAACCAGAACAAGGCTATTTGCCAAGCTCTTTGCATCCCTATAGCTTACACAACTTATACTCATCCATCACATTCATAATCACTCAAATTGAATTGCCATCCCACATAGATGAATACATCTTTTCATGTAACATAATAGCCAACAACTATGGCATTATACAATTATCCCATAACTCATTTAGGCCAACACATTTGGCACAATAACAATGACTTAATCAACCTCATGTACTAGCCCTATACATGACATGACTCATAATGACTTGATACATCATACCAAGTGACTCCTCGATAGTGTGAAAATATCTCCGGCGGTCTCCAACCCGAGCTAGCTAAATTAACCTATAAGAGATGAGAAAGAAAGAAGGGTAAGCAATAATGCTTAGTAAGTTCATATGCAAATAAGAATCAACTATCAATATTCATATGCTTACACTCAATCACATGATATTAGAATGAGTTTTACTCTTGAACTCAAAGTTACCTATTCAATCATTCATAATGCTTACTCATTTCGTCTCTTACCACATTCTAACCATATATCGGGCTTAATGCTCGCATTCATTAACTTACCATGCCACAAGCCAATACGCTCGTTTGATTAGCATACACCCTGCACTGATCATCACAAGATCATATAAAACAACACATCATGCATTCTCAATAAACCATTCATACTACCAATCTCTCGGTGGCTACGCACTTAGCCCACCATTGAGTCTCTTATAGGGTGGTATCGTACTCAGCCCACCAATCAGTTATACTAATGGTGATTTCGCACTTAGCTCACCAATCATTTATAAACGATGGTATCACACACAGCCCATCGATTACTAATTAATCAGGTGGTAACGCACACAGCCCACCGATAATAATATAGTTGATGGTATCGCACACAGCCCATCAATTACTAATTAATCAGGTGCTAACGCACACAGCCCACCGATAATAATATAGTTGATGGTATCGCACATAGCCCATCAATTAATAATATATCAGGTGGTAACGCACACAGCCCACTGATAATATACATTCGCAAATACTTATCCACACTCATTTTCTCTAATTCAAACGTTCACCTGTAAACATCTTCACTCATTACCATTCTCACTTAACTTTCTACGATTCTCATTAGCATCCACACAATACATCAACAATTCTATCTCATGCAACTAAGGTGCAATAATAACACATATCCCACTAGGGTTCATCAGATATTGAATACATCTTAATTTAGTTAAAACATTTACTTGTACTTCTCGTGGTACAACCACCTACGTTCAAATTGTTAACTAACTCTCTCGAGTCTCATACACATAGTTCCCATTGACATCATACCCCAATAGGGTCTCACACATAATAACATATCGATGCCATGTCCTTGACATGGTCTTATACGAACTCTTACACCGAGGCCATAATCAAATATGGTCTTACTCGAGACTTTAACCATCTTCCTATCGTGCTATATATTTTTTCCCCTTATTCTAAATTCAATTTCATTGATATCTCATCAAAAGACATTTCATACATTCATATAGTAACCTACATTCCATACAACATTGGAATACTAAATAAGCTCATACATAACCGCAACAATCGCACATGAACTTACCTCGATACCGAAAAGGGTAGAAGAAAATCCATTTGTCCACATTTCTCTTTTCTCTCGTTCTAGGTCCGTATCTCTTCCCTTGGATCTAGAACAATAGAATTTTACTCATTTAATCACTTACAATCATAATACATCATAATCTACACTTAGGCAAAAATGACTATTTTGCCCCTACACTTTGGCAAAATTATGATTTTGCCCCTAGGCTCGTAAATAAATTTTCATCACATTTTCTCGATAAATAAGCCTAGCTGAACATTTAATCCTCTTGCAACTAATTACAATTCCATCAATTTCATGCCTTAATGAACAAATTATAACTTTTGCATTTTAGTCCCGAATAGGTGTTTTCATCACAACACCTTTCACAAAAGTTGTTTATCAACATCCTATCATTCTTTTTCTTTCATAAAAACTCAGCAACTAGCATAACTCTCTCATGGAAAGTCCCTATACTTTCAACCATAATGCATAATAGCCCCCTCTTTAGAAAGCTTAAGCTTTAGGGGTCTCAAAAATACAAAAATTTTCAACTAAAACCATCAAAATCACTTACTTGAGTGAAGAGAAGCTTGCTGAAATTTTCAGCTTCAAGAACCCCATTCTTGCTTGTGTTTTTCGGTGGAAGAAGAGGAGAAAATAAAAAGATGATAGCTTTTTGCTTATTCATCTTATTTTATTCATTTTTCCTCCTAATTTCCACCAATTTTGACCAAAATTAAATGCTCTTGTCCCCTAAGTCACATGGTCGGCCAACTCACTTAAAACATGGCAAATTACACATTTGGGGCCTCTAATTAATGATCCATAGCTATTTGACACCTCTAGGAAATAAAATATAACTTTCGCACTTTATGCGATTTAGTCCTTTTTCACAATTTAGCTAGAAATCGCTAAAATTAAGGCACCAAAATTTTCATGCATCCTTATAAACATGTTATAACACATAACATAACATGAAAATAATTTTCTCTAACCTCGATTTAGTGATTCTGAGATCACTGTTCCGTCTAGCCCCTAAATCGGGCTGTTACAATTCTCCCCCCTTAGGGATTTTCGTCCTTGAAAATCTTATCAGAAGGAGTTATTACCAACATCCTTAAAACGTTTCCATCAACTATTCAAATCACAAACCCACTTATCCTCAAGTTTCTCTTACCAATAACTCTTTAGCCGTGATACATAAGGTCGAAACGCAACTTGAGACCTAGGTTCTTCTTCCTCTGGGGCATATACTCAGTAATCCACTAATTTAGAACTCTGCACACATCCAAATGATCATTCGGATCTTTACTGGTTGATTTACTACAATTTGAATGACATTCCCCCTCTTGGAAATTTTGTCAAACCAAATTCGAAATCTATAAGGTTTTATCTCGCTTTCTCATTAAAGCATTTATCGACTACAATAATCTTGACTTGTACGCTTTGAAAGCGCAGCTTTTTGTGGTCAACTACTTCTGACCCTAAACTCAGTCATATCGTCAAATGTACTCTACTGTCAAAACATTTATGCACCTAACTGTACTTCCTTATTCTTGTATCAGTAGACATGCTACTACCAAATCTCATACCGAAACTTTTGTATAAGTTCTGGGTTTATCATCACTCAAAGTCTACCTCGAGAAAGCATCAACAACAGGAATCTTATCCAACATGGATCTATCATTCAGTCATCTGTACTATATCTATTATCTGAAAAGTATTACAGTAACTATACTCATCACTGTAATAGCTCAAACTGTTTCACTATTTCATCTTCAAAATCTTCTGTAGTATATGATACCCTCACTCATTAAAATTCAGGAAATACACATCGATTTTCCCCATGGATCATTACAAAACATCTAGCTCACAACACAGATACAAAAGCGATTGTATTTGGATCACCAACCTGTCAACTCTTTTTCTCGATTCAGACTGAACTCAATACTATAACTTTCAATTAATAGTTCCTTTTTATAGCTTTCAACTCAACCATCGCGGTTTTAACATTTCAATGAGAATATCTTCATATCATGTTCTCTACTCACGAACACACAGATAATTTACTCTCTTTGCTGATTCATGCGTGGATATACACAGAACTCGAATCATATCTCAATACATTAATCTACTCTTTTCTCCACACTGAAAACATATTTCAAGCGCACTCTCATCTGAGTTTCTCTTGCTATACTAATCTAAAACCTTTACCATCGTCACATCTCACAATAGTAGGTACAATCTTGATCAAATCAATAATTCTATTCGGCCTGTCCAAAAACCCATCACACGATGTGAACTCATGATTTCACTCCTCATACTAGAATCATCTCCAGCTTCCCCCTCAAAACACCCGAATAGGGTTGCGAGGAGAATAAAGAATGTCAATTCCAGTTACTAAACCGACAACCATTTAATCTAATTTCACAATCGGCTAACATTCTCACACAATCTTGATTCATGAGATAAACAACCTCATCGCCCCTGAAAGGCAAAAGATATTAACACGTAATGTTTAAAGAGATCATTATGATCCATACAACTATGGTTATCATAATCGAATACTCCCACAGTTCAAACATAGTTTCTTTAACCATTTTAGTCCTCAAAACTCCTTAACAATTCCTTTCATTAATGAACATCAATTTAAGAAAATCTCGATAATCATAAACCTTAAGCTTCCTACTCACTTGAGTCAAATAGCCTAGGCTAACTTTTTCTTTGCTCTTAACATTGTATAATCGATACAATCATTAAAGCATTCAGACATACTTTCTTACAATTGCCTTTATTAAGCACATACCGTGCCACACTCTATACTCATACTCATTTCTTTGCGACTCGCTCACGAGTGCCTGTATTCACTCATTCACATGACTTTAGTACAATTTTCCTTTCTACCTCTAGACTCATCTATCTGTCCCAAAGATCACTAGGAATACTCAAAAATGCATAATATAATCATTAACATAATTTCAAAGCCAAAGCCGCATTCTAGAGGTGACCTTATATGGAAGCACTTCTAAATGCCAATGCCAGTGCCATATTCAAAATATGGTCTTATATGGACTGCCACCTCAAGTATCGATGCCATATTCCGGATATGGACTTATACAATTCTCGTGTTCATTGTAGTCCCCTAGGACTTCAACGTCGTGTTCAACAAAAATTACTCTATATAGTAGAGTATCATGTATCAATATGATACAAAGCATTCTCAAAATGCTAACATAATCATTGCACTAACCGACTACAAACTTGCTCAACTTAACTCTCATAACATCTCGTCATAATTCAACAGTGGTAAGGGGTGAGGTCGTAGCGTCCCACAACCTGACTCTCGTGACCACATACATATGATTTACTATTCATCATCAATGAAATATCATCATGGTCACACAACTCGTCACAAGTGAGTTTTCACATTTATCACGCTACAATTGTCCCTATCACTTATACTTTTCGAACTCTGATTTCACTTACTCAAGTTCCACATTAATATCTACTCAAATACTCAACATTTAACTCTACTTTCTCTTACTATGACTCATTAATCTATAGAATGTCTTACGAGTTTTGGGTACGTCGTTTACTTAATTGCCATAGTCCAACTATGGTCTTACTCGTATCACGTCATCATAGCCCAGCTATCTCTTTACATGTCATCACGATGCCATAGCCTCGCTACGGTCTTAAACGAAATCTCATATCAATACCAATGTCATACCCCTGATACGGTCTTAGATGGAACTCATGTCATTGTCGATGCCATATCTCATATATGGTCTTACACGATTCTATACCGAATTCAGGTCCCAGACTTGTCTTACACGGGATCACTATTTGTCACCAATGCCATGTCCCAGACATGGTCTTATATGGGATCACATGTACTGCCATGGTCCAACCATGGTCTTATTCATCATTTTATCATTGAACGACCGTACCCATTCCTGCATTCTACTCAGTCAAACTTCCCAGTTTAACTCTCTCACCATAATACTCGTAGTTTCATACAGAGTCACAAAATAAAACATTATACATCATCCATTTTAATAGTCGCACATGAGATTCAACTATGTGGACATATTGATCATGCATCGTTCAAACAATTACACATACACATATACCCCATTCTTTGGGTAAATTTACTCACTATATGCACCTAACCTAATAGGTTGAGTATATAACGCCTTATGCACATCCAGCCAATGAAGATAAACTTCTCATTTCATGCATTATCACACACATGTCATATACTTCTACTCATACCTCTTTGAATCTCATCATTGCATAAGAGCATTTCAATTTCCCCATTATCACTGACAACATTATTGGATTTAGCTCGGTTGGGAACCATCACTGTTTTAACGAAACAATTTCGTTAGAGCCGGGAGACATCACACTATCACGGTCCACATATGGCATGTATAGTTAGACTCTTACTCACATTAGGTTAGTCCTAGAACCGACTAAACCATAGCTCTGATACCACTAAATGTAACACCCCTTACCCGTATCCAATCTTTGGGGCCAGTGCAGCGATCTGGGACTTAAGCCTCACGGTCGCTACTTAGGTTGATCGTAACTACTCTCTTCATTCACCTCATTCACCTCATTCTCGACTTATGAGGCCTCACTCATACACATGAGGACTCTCGAGACTAATCTAAAACTTTTACGATTCTTAAAATCTTTCTCTTAAATTACAGGGCTCACACGCCCGTGTAGAACGAGACACGCCCGTGCATAGGCACACACGCCCATGTCCCCAGACCATGCCTAAAAACCCAGTATTTTGCCAATTTGCCCACGGTTAAGGCACACGCCCATGCATTTTGGGAGCACGCCCGTGTACCCTATCACACGTCCGTGCCTTTCACCCGTGGTCGACGCTAACTAATCACACACGGTTTTGACACGCCCGTGGGCCTAAACCATATGCCATACCTTAGTATTCTGACTTATTCAACACGGCCTCGGCACGCCCGTGTCCTTTAACCGTGTGACCATTCCAATTCTAATTTTAAAGTGCAGACTTCACACGGCCTAGACACACGCCCGTGTGCCTACCCATGTGAACCAGAACAAGGCTATTTGCCAAGCTCTTTGCATCCTTATAGCTTACACAACTTATACTCATCCATCACATCCATAATCACTCAAATTGAATTGCCATCCCATATAGATGAATACATCTTTTCATGTAACATAATAGCCAACAACTATGGCATTATACAATTATCCCATAACTCATTTAGGCCAACACATTTGGCACAATAACAATGACTTAATCAACCTCATGTACTAGCCCTATACATGCCATGACTCATAATGACTTGATACCTCATACCAAGTGACTCCTCGATAGTGTGAAAATATCTCCGGCGGTCTCCAACCCGAGCTAGCTAAATTAACCTATAAGAGATGAGAAAGAAAGAAGGGTAAGCAATAATGCTTAGTAAGTTCATATGCAAATAAGAATCAACTATCAATATTCATATGCTTACACTCAATCACAAGATATTAGAATGAGTTTTACTCTTGAACTCATAGTTACCTATTCAATCATTCATAATGCTTACTCATTTCGTCTCTTACCACATTCTAACCATATATCGGGCTTAATGCTCGCATTCATTAACTTACCATGCCATAAGCCAATACGCTCGTTTGATTAGCATACACCCTGCACTGATCATCACAAGATCATATAAAACAACACATCATGAATTCTCAATAAACCATTCATACTACCAATCTCTCGGTGGCTACGCACTTAGCCCACCATTGAGTCTCTTATAGGGTGGTATCGCACTCAGCCCACCAATCAGTTATACTAATGGTGATTTCGCACTTAGCTCACTAATCATTTATAAGCGATGGTATCGCACACAGCCCATCGATTACTAATTAATCAGGTGGTAATGCACACAGCCCACCAATAATAATATAGTTGATGGTATCGCACATAGCCCATCAATTACAAATTAATCAGGTGGTAACACACATATCCCACCGATAATAATATAGTTGATGGTATCGCACACAGCCCATCAATTAATAATATATCAGGTGGTAACACACACAGCCCACCGATAATATACATTCGCAAATACTTATCCACACTCATTTTCTCTAATTCAAACGTTCACCTGTAAACATCTTCACTCATTACCATTCTCACTTAACTTTCTACGGTTCTCATTGGCATCCACACAATACATCAACAAATCTATCTCATGCAACTAAGGTGCAATAATAACACATATCCCACTAGGGTTCATCAGATATTGAATACATCCTAATTTAGTTCTAACATTTACTTGTACTTCTCGTGGTACAACCACCTACCTTCAAATTGTTAACTAACTCTCTCGAGAGTCATACACATAGTTCCCATTGATATCATACCCTAATAGGGTCTCACACATAATAACATATCAATGCCATGTCCTTGACATGGTCTTATATGAACTCTTACACCGAGGCCATAATCAAATATGGTCTTACTCGAGACTTTAACGATCTTCCTATCGTGTTATATACTTTTTCCCCTTATTCTAAATTCAATTTCATTGATATCTCATCAAGAGAAATTTCATACATTCATATAGTAACCTACATTCCATACAACATTGGAATACTAAATAAGCTCATACATTACCTTAACATTCGCACATGAACTTACCTCGATACCGAAAAGGGTAGAAGAAAATCCATTTGTTCATATTTCTCTTTTCTCCCGTTCTAGGTCCATATCTCTTCCCTTCGATCTAGAACAATAGAATTTCACTCATTTAATCACTTACAATCATAATACATCATAATTTACACTAAGGAAAAAATGACTATTTTGCCCCTACACTTTGGCAAATTACGATTTTGCCCCTAGGCTCGTAAATAAATTTTCATCACATTTTCTCGATAAATAAGCCTAGCTAAACATTTAATCCTCTTGCAACTAATTACAATTCCATCAATTTCATGCCTTAATGAACAAATTATAACTTTTGCATTTTAGTCCCGAACAGGTGTTTTCATCACAACACCTTTCACAAAAGTTGTTTATCAACATCCTATCATTCTTTTTCTTTCATAAAAACTCAGCAACTAGCATAACTCTCTCATGGCAAGTCCCTAGAATTTCAACCATAATGCATAATAGCCCCCTCTTTAGAAAGCTTAAGCTTTAGGGGTCTCAAAAATACAAAAATTTTCAGCTAAAACTATCAAAATCACTTACTTGAGTGAAGAGAAGCTTGCTGAAATTTTCAGCTTCAAGAACCCCATTCTTGCTTGTGTTTTTCGGTGGAAGAAGAGGAGAAAATAAAAATATGATAGCTTTTTGCTTATTCATCTTATTTTATTCATTTTTCCTCCTAATTTCCACCAATTTTGACCAAAATTAAATGCTCTTGTCCCCTAAGTCACATGGCCGGCCAACTCACTTAAAACATGGCCAAATTGTACATTTGGGGCCTCTAATTAATTATCCATAGCTATTTGACACCTCTAGGAAATAAAATATAACTTTCGCACTTTATGCGATTTAGTCTTTTTTCACAATTTAGCTAGAAATCGCTAAAATTAAGGCACCAAAATTTTCATGCATCCTTATAAACATGTTATAACACATAACATAACATGAAAATAATTTTATCTAACCTCGATTTATTGATTCTGAGATCACTGTTCCGTCTAGCCCCTAAATCGGGCTGTTACATATTGAATCACTTCGAGTTTATAAATGCTTACGATATAAGTATGTCGATTTTTTGATGCCATAGTCCAACTATGGTCTTACTCATACATTGCCAAGGCACTGCCGTGGCCTTACATTCACATGCCATAACTCGATTATGGTCTTATTATCCGATTGTCATAGCCCAACTATGGTCTTATTCAGTATCTCGTCGACTTAAACTGTACATTTAAATCAAATTCATCAAATTTAGCCATAGAATAAATAAAATCTCAATACCATCCATCAATTGAATAATTACACATTCAATTTCAATTATACAAACTTACCTCGTGTATGGAAATAACAGAACGGACCGACTATTCAATTACTTTCCTTTTTCCCTGATATAAGTCCGAATTCCTCTTTTCTTGATTTATAAGTAATCAAAATCAGCTTATTTAATCAACTATTTATTCAATTTAGTCCAAAACACACATTAGGGTTATTTTACACATTTGCCCCTAAACTTTCACATTTTTACAATTTAGTCCTTATTACATAAAATTGAAAATTCATGCAATTTAGTACAAACCCATGCTTAACCGAATTTAATACATGTTACTAGCAGCCCATATTTTCAATTTATTCACACTTTTAACCACCACATTTCACATTTTCTCAATTTAATCCCTTTTTGACATTTTTGTCAAAAATCACTTTACAAAAGCTATTAATCTAACACTAAACTTTCCAAATCTATCATAAATCATCAAATTACTCAAGAATTCAACAATGGCAACATGATAAATCTTTAACAGTTTTGAAATTTAAGGTACGGGCTAGCTAGAATACGAAGCAACGATCTCAAAAATGTAGAAATCCTTAAAAACTGAGCAAAAATAGACTTACAATTGAGTTAAGCAATGGCCAAACCCTAAACAACTTCCTTGGCTTCTTCTTTCTTTTATTTTCGGTGGTAGATGAAAGATGAACACCATTTTATTATTTGGTTTTTATTTATCTTATGTTAATAACCAATTTACAATTATACCCTTAATTTTAAACCATTTAAAACACCTAAAATGTGTCCATATATGTCCACCAATGTTTCCAATGGTTTAATTACCATTTAAGGCCATCATATTTAAAAACCAAAGCTATTTGACACCTTCAACTAATAGAATAACACTTTTGCATTTTACGCGATTTAGTTCTTTTTACCTAATTGAGCATTCAAATGCTAAAATTTCTTAATGAAAATTTCACACAATCATATATTCATGCTGCAAACAATAAAATAATAATAAAATAAATATTTTGACCTCAAATTTGTGGTCCCAAAACCACTGTTCTGATTTGACCAAAAACAGGTTGTTACACGTCTCCCTTGGACCACACGGGCATGTAAGCCCTGTAGTTAGCAAAAAATTTCTAAGTTTTGTAATTTTTTCTAAAGTTCTCGGTTTAGTCCCGAACCACTTTCAAAGCACGTTTTGGGCCTCGTAGGCTCGTATAAGGTACTATATGATTGAATATGAATGGTGTAACACCCCTTACCCGTATCCTATGCTGGAACAAGGTACGAGGCATTACTTAACCTAATAACATGCATACAAACACTTCCGAGTTATGAAATTTCTTTCAAATTTAAAACTTTTCAAAGTTAGTCTTAAAATCCTTAATATGAGCCTACGAAGCCCAAAACACACTTTAGAAACGGTTTGGGACCAAACCGAGTTCTTTAAAAAAAACTTTGGAAAATGTCTCTAAAAACAGGGGCACACGCCCGTGTGGAAGGGCGACACACCCGTGTGACCTAATAACATGGCCATGTTGAAGGACCGTGTAACTCACGTGGCCTAAGCATATAGGGACACGCCCGTGTCCCTTGCTCGCGTGGATTTACTTTTTTCAATTCGAACCTACAAGGGTTTTCACACGGCCTGGCACACTCCCGTGTCCATGGCCCGTGTCCCTCACACGTCCATGACACGCCCGTTCTCAGCCCGTGTGTTAAAACCTTGACATTCTGTTTCTGACGTCAGCAACATTTTAGGGTCACACGGCCAAGGCACACGCCCGTGTGCTACACCGTGTGACGAATTTAATTTCGCATTTAAGGTGCAGACTTCACATGGCCTGGGCACATGCCCATGTATATGGCCGTGTCATCCACACGAATGAGACACACAGCTGTGCCTCAGCCCGTGTGGTTACTACTGGGCATTCTGTATTACCAAATTAAGGTGTAGGGGACACACGGCCAAACTACACGCCCACGGGGCAGACCGTGTGTCTACTCGTGTGGACAAAAACAAGGCTATTTACCAAGCCCTTTTGCCACCCTTACTTGCACCAACATAAGCCACATCAAGTAACACCAATCCACACATAAACATCTGACCAAATTAGCCACAACCAAGGCATACACACATCAAAGCCACTACACTCCATTCACATGCAAAACTTAACACATACTTTATCAATCCAATCATGCGACTTACTCATTCATGCATTAACACACCATATATTTCACCATGCAAATTGCACATTCATGAAAAACATCATCATCTACATATATCAATAACAAGTATTAGCCATCATCCATGGCCTTATACAAAATGAGTCAATCTTTAAGACAAGCCAACACATTTGGCCAAAACAATATGACACTTGACAAAAGACCAAGTCCCTATACATTCCATACTCAAAATGATAAATCTAATTATACCAAATATTCAGATTGATAGTGTGATCGAGCCTCCGACATCCTTTGATCCTCGAGCTAGCTTGACAATACTATAAGAAAATGGAAAGGAAAAGGGAGTAAGCATAAAGCTTAGTAAGTTGCATGTAAATAAGTAACAACATCAACCATGCATCTTTAAACACATAGCATATTATAAACCAGCACAACATTCTTGATTTAACAATTATAGATTTACTACATATTTACACATCACAAGTATAAGCCAAAGATTACAAGATCATCCCGAAATCATTCTCATAGATAGAACTTACTCAATTTCATCCTTACCATTAAGGCATCATAACTAAGCTCATATCTCATGAGGTTCGAGTAAGAACCTGTACCACTCACAACATGATTATATCCTTTCATATCTTTATCATAAGCTTTAAATAACCCGTGGAACCATCTGGAGTACTAAAGGATATCCGATAAGCATCACACAAGAGGGTAAAATGTCGATGCCATGTCCCAGACATGGTCTTACACTGGCTCACATGTCGAGGCCGATGCCATGTCCTAGACATGGTCTTACACTAGCTCTCATCTCAATGTCGATGCCATGTCCCAGACATTTTCTTACACTGGCTCTCATAATGTGGCCGATGCCATGTCCCAGACATGGTCTTACACTAGCACACATATCACCCAAATGTCATGGCATGGATATCCAATCTATTCCTAAGGTTCAACCAGGAGTATACCACCTCAAATTTTGTCATGCATATTCATAACAATAATCAAACATTTCATGCAATATCAATTGTTTAATGCATAATAACAATAGATTTGTATTATTTACGTACAACTTACCTCGTTATACAAAATATGGGCGACTAGTTTGATTTAGTCCAATAGCTTGGTTTTCCCCCGGTCTAAGTCCGGATCCCGTTTTTCTTGATCTATAATGACAAATTCACTTATTTAATCACTACATTAATCAATACAACCTATATTTCATACCTGGGCAAAATTACTATTTTGCCCCTAGACTTTCACATAATTACAATTTTGCCCCTAGGTTCGTAAAATGATTTTAATCAAATTTCCTCCTCTAACAAGCCTAGCTGAACCTTTATTACTCTTATAGCAACTCAAAATTTTCAATTATTTCTCACATTTACAACCTATTTTATAAACTTCACAAAATGGTTCTTTTAAGTGTTTTCATGAAAACCACTTTCACAAAAGTTGTTCATTCAACAACCAAGATTCATTTTCTTCCATAAAATTTTAGCAAACAACATGAATACTCACATGGTAAGACCCTAGACTCTCAACCATTTTGCAAAATAGTCCCTCCATTAGTTAGCTTAAGCTACAAGGGTCACAAAAATACAAAAATCATCAAGAATGACCATAAAAAACACTTACTTGCAAGAGGGAAGTTTGGCTGAAACTTTAAGATGCAAAAACCCCCATTTTTGTTGTAACTTTCGGTGGTGAAGAGAAAGAATGAAAAGGATGAAGCTTTTTTTTTATTTTATGATTATTTTATCAATTAAGTCACCAAAAATCTACCTAACCTTTAACCAATTTCATGAATTAAAAATTCATGTCCAGCCACCACTTTTATTGGTCTATTTACTTAATAAGGACCGAAATTTTATTGTTCCATAACTAATTAACACCTTTATCTAATGAAACAAAAGTTTCGCCCTTTACGCGATTTAGTCCTTTTACAAAATTAAGCATGCAATCACTAAAATTAATTCACCAACATTTTCAAACATTCATATATCATGCTATAACACAAAAATAATATTAAAATAATTTCTCCAACCTCGGATTTGTGGTTTCGAAACCACTGTTCTGACTAGGCCCAAATTCGGGCTGTTACAATTCTCCTCCTTAGAGATTTTCGTCCCCGAAAATCTTACCTTTAAAAAGGTTTGGGTATTGGTCTCTCATAGTCTCCTTGAGCTCCCACATGGCCTCTTCAACCCCATGTCTATGCCATAATACCTTCACTAGTGCTATACTCTTATTTCTCAATTTGTAACACCCCAAACCCGGCCTAAACGTTACGGCCGGATCTAGCGTGCCACATCAGGTGATGTTTAAAACCTCATGGATGTTTGAAAAACACCTTGTCAAATTCCAACTTAAACGTTCAGAATTTTGTTTCTCGTTGCTTATTCACAAAAGAAGTTTACTTATTGTAATACCCTTTCAAAAATGCACGTATTATCTTGTTTATTAAAAACCGTGTCAGTTACAGAAGTTTGGTCTAGTAATAATTGCGAAAGTGTGATATTTGAAAATCGGCTGTTTATTTTTGTGAAAACCCCGTGTTGATTAAATTTGCAGTGTTTAAAGAAAATCCAAAATAAAAGTTAAAATAGTTCCAATAGCCTTATTACAATAATTATAAAACCCAATAATTAAAAGCAAAGTAATCTCAAATTAAAATATTAAGTTCACCCTCGAAACATACAGTACGTATGGCCACCTCCGAGTCCCTCGCGGCTCTAAATCCTCTAAGGCTGGGGATTACCTGCACAGTTAAGGAAAAGGGTGAGTTACAAGAACTCAGTGTGTAATCCCATTCTGATCCTGATGCAGGCCCAAGCCCATGCGATGTCGATTCGGGCCTAAGCCCCAAAATCATGGTAATGCAAACAGAGAATGCAGCCCAACCCAAACCAACCAACACACCACCCGTACCAACCCTACACACCTGTGGGGACCAAGTCAACCCACCCAGCCCTACACACCAAGAAAGCAGCCGAGCTGCTAATATCAACGCAGCAAAGCTGCCAGTAACAGTATACGTGGATGAGCCACTAAAATCAGTATATCGTGGCAGAGCCACTGAATCAGTATAACGTGGCATAGCCACCAGTACAGTACTTCCTCCACATACATAACCCAACCCAATGCAACATGTCGTGACATATTAATCCAGTGTATGCAACAACTTACCATCATAGTAATTAAACAGATTACACATAAACATACTAAATCTACCCCTAGGGGTATAATGGTAATTTGGTCGGTAGGGGTAAAACGGTAATTTACCCCTCAGGGGTATAACAGTATCTCACCCAACGAGGGCATTTCAGTAATTTCGCCCTTTAAGGGTATTTCAGTATTTTATCCACCGAGGGTATTTTAGTAATTTACCCGCTAAGGGTATCTCAGTAATTTTACCCACCAAGGGTATTTCAGTAATTTGGCCATCTAACGGCCTTTTCGTCGCCTCGAGCGACTCGGGACACCTTTTTGGTCAACACGGTGTAGTTGGGCCTAAAGCCCAATTTCGGCCCCAACAGGCCCACATGCTCGTGTGGCCCATTTAGCACGTTTTCGGTCTCGATTTTGCGGACTTTGCAGTCACAGCAGTTATTCGGAAATTTTTCCATCGATTTTGCTCATGCGGGCCCGTTAGCCCATTGGGCCCACTTAGCCCGTTTCGGCTCGATAAGGCCCATACACGGCCTCAGATTTGCGGGAGTGCTCGTGACACTCTCAACAATCTACCGCCATCATTAGTGGCTCGGTTTAACACTACGAGCGCTCACACACTCGAGTGTCTCGGTTGCCGATACTTTGGCATTTCGGCTTATGCCCAAATCACAGAACCTCACATAGTCACAATCAATAGTGTGAGATTACACACCTGTCTACGAGTTGTGCTTTTCCAACGTTTTAAAAAACACCTATAGTGATAATTGGCAACATGTTAGTCTCCACTTTGATACACGTAACTAGGAACACTTACTAGGCTAATTTCACTTACCACAAAGCGATCTCCTTCAGTGCACCAAAAGAGCTCGGCCCTATCCCTTGGCTAAAGCAAACGAATTCCTAAAACAATTGTTGCACAAAAAAGAGAGTTATCATCCACCCACATTCGACAATAGGGAGAAACCCATAATACGATTAGTACTACTTACCCTCAGATTTGGCAAGGAAAGATTCTTGAGCAGAAAGGAGTTGAACACGCACGACCCTCAGAGATGATAATCAACTAGGAAGAAAAGGGAGAGACTAGTTTCGGCTTGACCAATTAGAGAACAAGAGATAAAGTGCTAGGGGAGAATAGATTCGGCCCTACTCAAAAAGGGTCAAGATTGTATGTATTTTGGCTTATGCTTTGAATGGAGAGGGAAAGAACAATAAGAGGAGAAAAATATGTTGTATTCGGCCAGGGGAGAAAGAGTAGTGTAACGAGAAAAGAAGAGAAAATGGAACTGGAGTCTTACCTATTCGGCCACTAGCAGGAGAAAGAAATGATGAAGCAGAGTATATTCGGCACTTGACAAGAGAAAGTGAAAGAGACAAAAGGTTGAAGAAAAAAAATGCACGAGTGGTCAATTCACAAAAGATTCGGTAAAGAACACAATTGAGAGAAGAAAAGAAAGGGGAAAAGAGTACCCAAAACACTAAGGAAAAATTCGGCACTCTCCCCTCTCCCAAAACCGAATATACCCTCACCACCCCACACCAGCCAAAATTCCCCTTAGCTAGCTTCCCACTTTCGGCCAACACTACCACTCTCCCCTATCCCACGATTTTCTCCCCTTTTTCCTCCCACAAACCTTCTCCTTCATCCATTCAAATGCTTTGACCCATTCTTCAACTCCCATAGCAGAGTTTGATCCCAACTCTGTCTCCTGCTCTCCCAAAGCACAAAATAAAAGCTACCAGTGCAGCTTGAGGGATTTGAACCCCATACCTCCTTGCATGCCGAACACGCCACTTGCCACTACAACACCAGCTCACTTTTGTTAGTAAAACACATGCAAATTCCCTTAAGTCTTGCTTCCAACAGCCCTCTCCACTAAAGGGCCAAAAACCAAAAGTTTTCCAGGGCTTGGACTCAATCCCAGGCCTCCCTAGAACCCCTAAACAACCTCAAATAACTAGCTAATCAAGCCCAACACATAAAATATGCAAAAATCACAAACCCCTAATTTTTGGGATGTTACAATTCTACCCCCCTTAAAGAAATTTCGGCCTCGAAATTTACCTGATCAAAAGAGTTGAGGGTATTGATGTCGCATTACCTCCTCAGGCTCCCACGTGGCTTCCTCTCAACCGTGATTACGCCACAACACTTTGACTAACGGAACGGATTTTCTCCTCAACACTTTAACATCACGATCCAAAATCTGCACCGGTTCCTCTTCAAATGTCAGATCAGGTCTTACCTCAATTTCTTCCACCGGCACTATATGAGAAGGATCCGAACGATAGCGTCTTAGCATAGAGACGTGGAATATGTCGTGTATCTGGTTCAACTCAGGGGGCAGCTCAAGCTGATAGGGGACCGGTCCAACACGTCTTAACACCCAGTAAGGTCTGATGAATCTGGGGCTCAACTTGCCCTTCCGTCCAAATCTCAGAATCTTTTTCCACGGTGACACCTTCAAGAAGACATAATCCCCCACAGAGAACTCTATCTCCTTGCGCTTTAAGTCAGCATACGACTTCTGTCTATCAGATGCTTCCTTTAACCGACCCCGAATCAATTTCACTTTCTCTTCAATTTCTGAAATTAACTCTGGACCCAACAGTCGCCGCTCACCCAATTCTATCCAGCAGGTAGGGGTACGACACCTACGACCATATAATGCCTCGTAAGGTGCCATTTGAATACGAGATTGGTAGCTGTTGTTGTAGGCAAATTCTGCCAACGGTAAATAGTCCTCCCAACTACCTTTGAAATCTATCACACAGCTTCTTAACATGTCTTCCAAAATCGGAATTACCCTCTCTGACTGACCATCAGTCTGCAGATGAAACGCTATGCTGAAATCCAACCTTGTACCCAGAGATTCATGTAACACTCTCCAAAACCGAGATGTGAATCTAGGGTCCCTGTCTGAGATGATAGACACTGGTACCCCATGTAGCCTCACAATTTCTGCCATGTACAACTTGGCCAACTTCTGCAATGAGTAATCAGTGCGAACCAGTATGAAGTGAGCAGATTTAGTCAGCCGATCAATAATTACCCACACTGAATCTTTCTTAGTAGGCGTCAGGGGTAGCACACTAACAAAATCCATTGTTATCCTCTCCCACTTCCAGAGTGGAATCTTTACAGGTTGCAGCAGTCCCGAAGGCAGTTGATGCTCAGCCTTCACTTGCTGGCACGTCAAACACTTACTTACAAAATCAGTCACCTCATGTTTATGTCCTGGCCACCAATACAGTTCACGTAGATCTCGGTATAACTTGTTTCCACTGGGATGCATAGCGTATGGGCTACTATGTGCCTCCCGCAGAATCAACTATCTTAAATCAGAGTCTCTCGGTACACAAACTCTTCCACGGAAACATAACACCCCTTCACTATTCAGCTTAAAATCCTCAGTCTCTCCTTTTTTCACCTGTTGGAAACGAGAAACCAAAGACTCATCTAACAACTGCTTCTCTTTAATCTGGTTAACCCAAGTCAGTTTCACCTGCAGTTCCGCCAACAAACTACCATCCTCAAATAGACTGAGACGAGCAAACATTGCTCTCAGATCAGATACCACCTTGCGACTCAGTGCATCTGCCACCACGTTTGCTCTTCCCGGATGATACTCAATCGAGCAATCATAATCCTTTAGCAACTTTATCCATCTTCGCTGCCTAAGATTCAACTCTTTTTGGGTAAGGAGATACTTAAGACTCTTACGGTCGGTGTAAATGATTGACTTTTCCCCATACAAATAATGTCTCCATATCTTCAGAGCGAACACTACTGCAGCTAATTCCAAGTCATGAGTGGGGTAGTTCACCTCGTGCGGCCTAAGCTGACGAGACGCATAAGCCACCACCTTCCCTTCTTGTATCTGCACACAACCCAAACCCGTGTGCGATGCATCACAATAGACAACGAATTCTTTTCCACCTCGGGTGTATTAATCTCGAGGCTTGATGGAATCTTTTCAACTTCTCAAAACTCTCCTGTTGTTTATCCTTCCAAACAAAAGCGGTACCCTTTACGCAAGAACTTAGTTAGGTGCAAAGCAATCAATGAAAACCCCTCAATGAACCGTCTGTAGTACCCGGCCAGACCCAGAAAACTTCAAATCTCCGATACTGTCTTTGGTGGCTTCCAATCCAATACGACCTCAATTTTCTGAGGATCAACCCTATTTCCCTCGGCAGACACGACATGTCCCAAAAATGTCACCTCTCGCAGCCAAAACTCGCACTTGCTGAATTTGGCATAAAGTTGTTTTTCTCTAAATATCTGCAGAACAACCCGAAGATGTGAATCATGCTCCTCCTCAGTTCTTGAATACACCAGAATGTCATCTATAAATACCACTACGAACCGGTCTAAGTAGGGTTGGAAGACCCGGTTCATCATATCCATGAAAGCAACTGGTGCATTCGTTAATCCGAACGGCATAACTAGAAACTCGTAATGCCCATAACGAGTTCGAAATGCCATCTTATATATATCTGCCTCCTTGACCCTTAGCTGATGATACCCTGATCTTAGATCTATTTTAGAGAAAACCGAAGTTCCTCCCAGTTGATCAAACATATCGTCTATCCTTGGTAGCGGGTATTTGTTCTTAATCGTTAACTTGTTTAGCTGACGGTAGTCAATACACATGCGCATTGACCCATCCTTCTTCTTTACGAACAATACCGGTGCTCCCCACGGAGACACACTCGGTCGAATAAACCCCCGATCCGAAGCTCTTGGATCGAGCCTTTAATTCTACCGGCTCCCCATTTTGCCATCCTATAAGGGCGATGGACACGGAGTCGCTATTCCGTGAAGAGCTCAATACCGAACTCGACCTCACGATTCAGTGGCAACCCCGAAGCTCTTCAGGGGAATACATCCGAGAATTCCTTTACGGTGGTCGACATCCCCAACAGACAAACCCTTAGCATCGGTCATGTTGACATAAGCTAGAACGCCTTGCAACCCATGCGAAACCAAACCTTCTCATACTTATTTGAGATTACATTGGATAGATAATCCCGTCGCTCCCCTATCACAATCACTTCCTCATCCTTTGAAGACTTCAATACCATTCGCTTAGCTGCATAATCCAAATTCGCACGATGTTTCACTAACCAATCCATGCCCAGAATGAGATCAAATTTGCCAAACGGTAATTCCATCAAGTCTGCCGGAAAGACCACCCCTTGAACCTCTAGGCGCACATCTCTAAACGACTTATTTACTATAACCGATCGCCCTAAAGGACTAATCAACGACATTTCTCTATCAGCAAGTTCATCGTGTAACCCAAAGTTCCGGCATACGTACATACAACATACGAGTGCGTAGATCCAATATCAATCAAAGCTATAAATGGTACATCATGAATGAGGAACGTACCAGTTATGACGTCAGGTGCGTCGCCATCCTCTCGATGCCGAGCAGTATACACCAACCCTGGCTGTCTCGTATCTGTATTACCAGCACCTCTGCCTGGTGCTCCACGACCCGCCCAAACCCATTTCCCCTCGGAAATTTGGACCACGACCTCTCGGTGGTTGTTGACCACCCTCTCCTCAGTTGAACATATCCACGACCCCGCAATCGCATCGGACCGGCCTGCGTATAGTCTTTAACCATGTGGTCTCTTGATCCACATCTGAAGCACGCCCCAGTTCTCTTCCAACATTCACCCTGATGAGATAACCTCACACCGCTGCGCAAGTAAGGTCGCGGTGCGCCAAAGAACAAACGGAACTCCAGCTCGGACCTGCCCATCAAATTTAGGCCTCTTATGAAATCTATCTGAAGAACTGGAAGGCCTAAAATATCTCTTATTTCTGCCCCTCTCCTTTTCACGGGTTTGACGCTCAGAGCGTTTCATATCCTCGGCAATTTTTGCCTTCTCCACCAAAGCAGCGAAATCTCTTTCCCTCTGCGGGGCTATCGCACCGCAACTCGTCGAAGACCATCCTCAAACCGCTGCAGCAGCGCTCATATTCTACATTGCAACTATACCCCGAGGCGTATCGGCTCAAGCGCAGAACTCCGCCTCATACTCCGCCACGCACCTATTCCCCGAACTGCATTCAAGAATTCTTTTCTCCAGCGCCCACATAACTAGCCCGACATACTTCCCGGAAGGCCGTTTTAAAGAAATCCCATGTTAATCGGTCTGCCTGTGTGCCTTCCCTTACAGTGAGCCACCACTGGTATGCCTCATCTCGTAATAGGGATACTGCCCCTTTCAGCTTTTGCTCCACTGTGCAGTCCAGGTCATCCATGATCCGCTCGACCGCCTCCAACCAGTATTCTACTACATTCGGGGCTACACCAGAGATGCCCCTAAAGATTTCAGCCCTGTTTGACCGGAGTCGCTCAGAAATTGATCCTCGGGCTACCGAACCAGTACTCGCTCCAGTAACCCATTCTAGAATCCGTAACATTGCTTGAGACAAAGCATCGTCCCCACCAGCTCGATCATAAGACCCCATCTCAGTCACTGGCGATGCCGACACCTCTATTTCAGGCATATGCCCTGATGTTGAGGATCCAGCCCTAGCACCTCGACCTCTACCACGGCCACGTGAACCCCTTCCGCGACCTCTTGCGCTCATATCGATGCAACGTATTAATCTGTTTAAGAGTTTTATGAATTAGCTTATAGTTCCCATGATTATTAGCAAATGTTTTATGAAAACAGTTATAAGAGTTGTTTTTGTAGATCGAGGTTACTACCATTTCGTCTCTATAGTCTTAGTTTCTATAGCTAAAAGTTTCAGTGTACTACCACTATCTCTAGTAGTTTCTCACTACAGTCATTTCATCATATAATCAAGTATAAAGTAAAAAAACTTACGGATTCGGATGCCAGAGACTCGGTCTGCCACGCGTTCAGTGATACTACTTTCCTATACAAGAATTTAAATAGATTTGAAAAAAATTCCAAAACCCATTCCACAGTCGAGTTTTACAACCTGGCTCTGATACCACTAAATGTAACACCCCAAACCCGGCCTAAATGTTACGATCGGATCTAGCATGCCACATCAGGTGATGTTTAAAACCTCATGGATGTTTGAAAAACACCTTGTCAAATTCCAACTTAAACGTTCAAAATTTTGTTTCTCGTTGCTTATTCACAAAAGAAGTTTACTCGTTGTAATACCCTTTCAAAAATGCACGTATTATCTTATTTATTAAAAATTGTGTCAGTTATAGAAGTTTGGTCTAGTAATAATTGTGAAAGTGTGATATTTGAAAACCGGTTGTCTATTTTTGTGAAAACCCCGTGTTGTTTAAATTTGCAGTGTTTAAAGAAAATCCAAAATAAAAGTTAAAACAGTTCCAATGGCCTTATTACAATAATTATAAAACCCAATAATTAAAAGCAAAGTAATCCTAAATTAAAATATTAAGTTCACCCTCGAAACATGCGGTACGTGTGGCCACCTTCGAGTCCCTCGCGACTCTAAATCCTCTAAGGCTGGGGATTACCTGCACAGTTAAGGAAAAGGGTGAGTTACAAGAACTCAGTGTGTAATCCTATTCTGATCCTGATGCAGGCCCAAGCCCATGCGAGATCGATTTGGGCCTAAGCCCCAAAATCATGGTAATGCAAACAAAGAATGCAGCCCAACCCAAACCAACCAACACACCACCCGTACCAACCCTACACACCTGTGGGGACCAAGTCAACCCACCCAGCCCTACACACCAAGAACGCAGCCAAGCTGCTAATATCAACGCAGCAAAGCTGCCAGTAACAGTATACGTGGATGAGCCACTAAAATAAGTATTTCGTGGCAGAGCCACTGAATTAGTATAACGTGGCATAGCCACCAGTACAGTACTTCCTCCACATACATAACCCAACCCAATGCAACATGTCGTGACATATTAATCCAGTGTATGCAATAATTTACCATCATAGTAATTAAACAGATTACACATAAACATACTAAATCTACCCCTAGGGGTATAATAGTAATTTGGTCGGTAGGGGTAAAATAGTAATTTACCCCTCAGGGGTATAACAGTAATCTCACCCATCGAGGGCATTTAAGTAATTTCACCATTTAAGGGTATTTCAGTATTTTATCCACCGAGGGTATTTCAGTAATTTACCCGCTAAGGGTATCTCAATAATTTTACCCACCGAGGGTATTTCAGTAATTTGGCCATCTAACGGCCTTTCCGTCGCCTCGAGCGACTCGGGACCCCTTTTTGGTCAACACGGTGTAGTTGGGCCTAAAGCCCAATTTTGGCCCCAACGGGCCCACATGCTCGTGTCGCCCATTTAGCACGTTTTCGGTCTCAGTTTTCCGAACTTCGCAGTCGTAGCAGTTATTTGGAAATTTTTCCATCGGTTTTGCTTATGCGGGCCCGTTAGCCCATTGGGCCCATTTAGCCCATTTTGGCTCGATAAGGCCCATACACGGCCTCAGATTTGCGAGAGTGCTTGTGACACTCTCAACGATCTACCGCCATCATTAGTGGCTCAGTTTAACACTACGAGTACTCGCACGCTCGAGTGTCTCAATTATCGATACTTCAGCTTTTCGGCATTTCGGCTTATGCCCAAATCACAGAACCTCACATCGTCATAATCAATAGTGTGACATTACGCACCTGACTACGAGTTGTGCTTTTCCAACATTTTTCAAAACACATAGAGTGATAATTGTCAACATTTTAGTCTCCACTTTGATACACGTAACTAGGAACACTTACTAGGCTAACTTCACTTACCACAATGCGATCTCCTTCAGTGCACCAAAACAGCTCGGCCCTATCCCTTGGCTAAAGGAAACGGATTCCTAAAATAATTGATGCACAAAAAAGGGAGTTATCATCCACCCACATTCGGTAATAGGGAGAAACCCAGAATACGATTAGTACTACTTACCCTCAGATTTGGCAAGGACAGATTCTTGAGCAGAAAGGAGTTGAACACGCACGACCCTCAGAGATGATAATCAACTAGGAAGAAGAGGGAGAGACTCGTTTCGGCTTGACCAATTAGAGAACAAGAGATGAAGTGCTAGGGGAGAATAGATTTGGCCCTACTCAAAAAGGGTCAATATTATAAGTATTTCGGCTTATGCTTTGAATGGAGAGGGAAAGAACAATAAGAGGAGATGAATATGTTGTATTCGGCCAGGGGAGAAAGAGTAGTGTAACGAGAAAAGAAGAGAAAATGGAAGTGGAGGCTTACCTATTCGGCCACTAGTAGGAGAAAGAAATGATGAAGCAGAGTATATTCGGCACTTGACAAGAGAAAGTGAAAGAGACAAAAGGTTGAAGAAAAAAATGCACGAGTGGTCAATTCACAAAAGATTCGGTAAAGAACACAATTGAGAGAAGAAAAGAAAGGGGAAAAGAGTACCCAAAACACTAAGGAAAAATTCGGCACTCTCCCCTCTCCCAAAATCGAATATACCCTCACAACCCCACACCAGCCGGAATTCCTCTTAGCTAGCTTTCCACTTTCGGCCAACACTACCACTCTCCCCTATCCCATGACTTTCTCTCCTTTTTCCTCCCACAAACCCTCTCCTTCATCCATTCGAATGCTTTGACCCATTCTTCAACTACCATAGCAGAGTTTGATCCCAACTCTGCTTCCTCCTCTCCCAAAGCACAAAATAAAAGCTACCAGTGCAGCTTGAGGGATTTGAACCCCATACCTCCTTGCATGCCCAACACGCCACTTGCCACTACAACACCAGCTCACTTGTGTTAGTAAAACACATGCAAATTCCTTTAAGTCTTGCTTCCAACAGCCCTCTCCACTAAAGGGCCAAAAACCAAAATTTTTTCAGGGCTTGGATTCGAACCCAGGCCTCCCTAGAACCCCTAAACAACCTCAAATAACTAGCTAATCAAGCCCAACACATGCATTATGCAAAAATCACAAACCCTTAATTTTTGGGATGTTACACAATTGCTTAATCTCCCGAGCTAAGATCTTAATCGGCTCTTCACCATAAGTCATATCTGAACAAATCTCAACCTCTGTTGGTGAAATCACATGTGATGGGTCAGAATGGTAACGGTGCAACATAGACACATGGAATACATCGTGGATCTTTTCTAACTCGGACGGAAAGGCTAAACAATATGTTACCAGCCCAATTTTCCCAATCACCTCATATGGTGCAATAAAACGTGGACTTAATTTGCCTTTCTTACCAAATCTGAGGACTTTCTTCCACGGGGATACTTTCAAAAATACCTTATCACCGACTTGAAACTCAATCTCTTTCCGTTTCAAGTCTGCGTAGGATTTCTATCTATCCGAAGCGGCCTTCAAACAACCACGAATCACTTTTACTTTCTCTTCAGTTTCCCTAACTAAGTCAACCCCGTGTATCTGATTTTCCTTGAGTTCGGACCAAAACAAAGGCATTCGGTATTTACGCCCATATAATGCCTCATAAGGCGCCATTGTCAAACTCGCCTGAAAACTATTATTGTAGGCGAACTCTACCAATGGTAAATACTTTTCCCAACTACCTTGGAACTCAAGAACACAACACCGCAACATGTCTTCAAGTATCTAAATTACCATCTCCGATTGGCCTTCGGTTTGCGGATGGAAAGCTGTGCTAAAATTCAGTTTTGTCCCCAACGCTTCTTGCAACTTTTTCCAAAATCGTGATGTAAATCTCGAATCTCTATCCGAAATAATCAACAAAGGTACCCCGTGAAGTCTCACAATTTCAGAAACATACAAATCAACCAATATCTCAAGTGGATAGTCAGTACACACCGATATAAAATGAGCCAACTTTGTTAGCCTGTCAACCACAACCCATACAACATCTTTCTTCTTTGGCGTCAACGGCAATCCAGACACAAAATCCATAGTAATACGGTCCCATTTCCACTCGGGACCATCACAGGCTGAAGTAAACCCGAAGGTACTTGGTGTTCAGCTTTCACTTACTGACAAATTAAACACTTAGAGACAAACTTTGAGATGTCTCTTTTCATTCCCGACCACCAATACATTTTCTTCAAGTCATTATACATTTTCACACTACCCGGATGGATAGACAAACAACCACTATGGGCCTCTTACAAAATCTTCTGAATAAGCTCTTTATCCTTATGTACATAGATCCTATCTCAGAACATCAAACAACTGTCAATACCAATCCAAAAGTCTGATTCACTACCCATCTCGCATTGAGCCATCTTGGCTTGCAAATCTTTATCACTTTTCTGATCTTCACCAATCTCTTGGAGAAACATTGGTCTAGCTCTCAACTCAGCTAGAATAGAACCATCATCTGATAAAGCCAACCATGTACTCATAGCCCTCAATGCAAACAAGGATTTCCTACTTAAGGCATCGGTGACTACATTCGCCTATCCTGGATGGTAGTCAATCATTAATTCGTAATCTTTTAGTAACTCTAACCATCTCTTTTGCCGTAAATTCAAATCCCTTTGAGTCATCAAGTACTTTAGACTTTTATGATCAGTGTATAACCGACATTCTCGCCATACAAATGGTGTCTCCAAATCTTCAACACAAACACAATGGTGGCTAACTCTAAATAATGTGTGTGATAATTTTTCTCGTGCGGTTTCAGCTATCTCGAGGCATAAGCTATCACCTTGCCCTCTTGCATAAGTACACAACCCAATCCATTCAAGGATGCATCACTATAAACCACAAATTCTTTTCCCGGTTCAGGTTGTACTAAAATTGGAGCCTCAGTCAACAATGCCTTTAGTTTCTCAAAACTCTGTTGGCACTTTTCTGTCCATTCGAACTTGACATCTTTCTATAACAATTTTGTCATCGGAGTAGCAATCATGGAAAATCCTTTAACAAAACGTCTGTAGTAACTGGCTAAGCCTAGAAAACTTCTAACCTCGGATACATTCCTCGGTGGTTTCCAATCAACAATTGCTGAAATCTTATTCGGGTCAACTCGAATACCATCACCCGAAACAATGTGCCCCAAAATCTGACTTCTCGAAGCCAAAACTCACTTTTGCTAAACTTAGCATACAACTGCTTATCTCTTAAAGTTTGTAAGAAAGTTCTCAAATGCTCCGCATGCTCACTTTCGTCGTGAGAATAAATTAATATGTCATCAATAAAAACAACTACAAACTTATCCAAGTACGGTCAGAAAATACGGTTCATTAAATCCATAAAAACTGCAGGAGCATTCGTTAAGCCAAAGGGCATGACGAGGAATTCATAATGGCCATACCTCGTCCGAAATGTAGTTTTCGGTACACCTTGTTCCTTAACTCTCAGCTGGTAATAACCGGACCTCAGGTCTATCTTAGAAAACACTGTGGCTCCCTTCAATTGGTCAAACAAATCTTTGATCCTTGGCAAAGGATACTTGTTCTTAACTGTAACCTTGTTGAGCTATCGGTAGTCTATACATAATCTCATCGACCCGTCTTTCTTTTTCACAAAAAGTACCGGAGTACCCCACGAAGAATAGCTCGGTCTCATAAAACCCTTATTCGTTAACTCTTGTAACTGAACCTTCAACTCTTTTAACTCCAACGGTGCCATCCTATACGGGGCAACTGAAATAGGTGCCGTACCAGGGACCAACTCAATACCAAACTCAACTTCCCTAGTTGGAGGCAATCTGAGCAACTTTTCCGGAAACACATCCAGGTACTCACATACCACAGGCACTGAATCAATCTTTACTTCTGACACTTGAGTATTCAGCACAAACGCGAGATAAGACTCATACCCTTTTCTTATACATTTTTCAGCCGCCAAAGAAGAAATCACTACATGCAGGCTATCCGATTCAGCTGATTCAACCCGAAGGACATCCCTATTTTCACATTTCAGTTCAATAAATTTTCTCCCACAATTTACTATCACATCATGAGCTGCTAACCAGTCCATACCAAGAATCACATCAAATTCATCAAACGGTAGCAGCATAAGATTAGCCGGAAAACAATGACCTCTAATTGTCAAGGGACAATTTCTACACACTTGGTCAACTAGTACATGCTTGCCTAAAGGGTTTGACACTTTTACCAAAAATTCGGTAGACTCAACATGCATATTCATACTAAACACCAATCTCATACAAACATACGAATAGGTAGACCCGGGATCAATCAAAGCAACAACAGAGATATCATGAAGAGAAAAAGTACCCGTAATCACATCTGGGGATGAAGCCTCTTCGCGAGCGCGAATGGCATAAGTCCTTGCAGGAGCTTTACCTTCTGATCTCATAGTGGAATCTCTAGGCGCACCTCTACTGCTAGCCCCACTTCTCGGGTTCTTCTGTGGTCTACCTCTAGAAGAAGCATTACCTGATCTCACACCTTGATTTTTGTCTTTCTCAACCATCTCAGGACAGTTACGAATGAAATGGTCTTATGATCCACATTTGAAACAACCTCTATCATTTCCTCGACACTCACTGAAATGTCGTCTACCACACTGCGAACACTCCAATTTATTTGGTCGAGCACTACCAACACTCGAAATAGAAGTGGTTTGAGCTTTAGACGCCGTGTACTGCTTATTCTTATTTCTACTCGAGAATCCCGCTGAAGCATTTGATCGGGTAGTGAATTCTCTCAATTTCTTGGATGAGGACTGAAATGATTTTCCCAATTGTCTTTTCTTTGAGTCACGAGACTCAATATCAGCCTTCCTTTTCTCTTTGGCCAATTCCTCGGCCTTGCAAGCTCTCTCAACGAGCACCACAAATTCCTTGAGCTCTAGAATGCCAACTAAAAGTCGAATGTCTTCATTCAATTCGTCCTCAAATCTCTTACACATGATGGCTTCAGTAGATACGCACTCTCTAGTGTATTTCCTGAGCCTCACGAACTCACGCTCATACTCTGTTATTATCATTCGGCCTTGCTTCAATTCTAGAAATTCCTTCCTCTTCTGGTCTATAAACCTCTGACTAATATACTTCTTTCGGAATTCCTCTAGGAAAAACTCCCATGTAATCCTTTCCCTTGGTAAAACCGACACAAGGGTGTTCCACCATTGGTAGGCCGAGTCTTGCAGGAGTGACACAACATACTCATGCACTTCTCAGGTGTGCAAGACAATTCATCGAATACCCTAATGGTATTTTCTAGCCAGAACTCTGCCCTCTCTGGGTCATCATCTATATTTTCTCTAAATTCCTCAGCCCATTGCTTTCAAATTATGTCTACCGGAGGTTTTTCCCTTCTAATCATTTCCACTACTTGGGGAGCTGTAGGGGCAGGCTGAGGGATTGGAGGGGGTGGAGGAGGTGGCGCGTTCGGGTTTGCACGAACAAACTCGGAATACCAAGCATTCATCATATGGAGGAAGGCTTCTCTAGTACCTCTTCCCTGACTCAGTGTCACGGGCCCACTTTCGTCTGGCGCGGTCCCTTCTGCAGGAGCTGGTGCATTACATTCGACATCATCCGCCACTACTCCATCGGGATCCCTTTACTATATAAAAACACATTTTAAATTGTCAGGAGTCGTCACACTATCATAATTCATTTATGGCATGTATAGCTAGACTCGTACACACGCTAGGTTAGTCCGAGAATCGACTAAACCATAGCTCTGATACCACTAAATGTAACACCCCTTAACCGTATCCTATGCTGGAGCAAGGTACGAGGCGTTACTTTACTTAATAACATGCATACAAACACTTTTGAGTTATGAAATTTTGTTCAAATTTAAAACTTTCCAAAGTTTGTCTTAAAATCCTTAATATGAGCCTACGAGGCCCAAAACACACTTTAGAAATGGTTTGGGACCAAACCGAGTTCTTTAAAAAACTTTGGAAAATGTCTTTAAAAACATGGGCACACGCCCGTGTGGAAGGGCGACACGCCCGTGTGACCTAATAACATGGCCATGTTAAAGGACCGTGTAACTCACACGGCCTAAGCATATATGGACACGCCAGTTTCCCTTGCTCGTGTGGATTTATTTTTTTCAATTCAAACCTACAGGGGTTTTGACACGGCCTAGCACACGCTCTTGTCCATGGCCCGTGTCCCTCACACAGCCATGACACGCCCGTGTCTCAGCCCGTGTGTTAAAACCTTGACATTCTGTTTCTGACGTCAGCAACATTTTAGGGTCACACGGCCAAGGCACACGCCCGTGTGCTACGCCGTGTGGCGAATTTAATTTCGCATTTAAGGTGTAGACTTCACATGGCCTGGGCACATGCCCATATAATATGGTCGTGTCATCCACACGGTTGAGACACACGGCTGTGCCTCAGCCTGTGTAGTTACTACTAGGCATTCTGTTTTACCAAATTAAGGTGCAGGGGACACACGGCCAGACTACAAGCCCACGGGGCAGACCGTGTGTCACACACGGCCTAGACATACGCCCGTGCGTCTACCCGTGTAGACAAAAACAAGGCTATTTACCAAGCCCTTTTGCCACCCTTACTTGCACCAACATAAGCCACATCAAGTAACACCAATCCACACATAAACATCTAACCAAATTAGCCACAACCAAGGCATACACACATCAAGGCCATTACACTCCGTTCACATTCAAAACTTAACACATACTTTATCAATCCAATCATGCGACTTACTCATTCATGCATTAACACACCATATATTTCACCATGCAAATTGCACATTCATGAAAAACATCATCATCTACATATATCAATAACAAGTATTAGCCATCATCCATGGCCTTATACAAAATGAGTCAATCTTCAAGACAAGCCAACACATTTGGCCAAAACAATATGACACTTGACAAAAGACCAAGTCCCTATACATGCCATACTCAAAATGATAAATCTAATTATACCAAATGTTCAGATTGATAGTGTGATCGAGCCTCCGACGTCCTTTGTCCCCCGAGCTATCTTGGCGATACTATAAGAAAATGGAAAGGAAAAGGGAGTAAGCATAAAGCTTAGTAAGTTGCATGTAAATAAGTAACAACATCAACCATGCATCTTTAAACACATAGCATATCATAAACCAGTACAGCATTCTTGATTTAACAATGATAAATTTACTACATATTTACACATCACAAGTATAAGCCAAAGATTACAAGATAGTCTCGAAATCATTCTCATAGATAGAACATACTCAATTTCATCCTTACCATTAAGGCATCATAACTAAGCTCATATCTCATGAGGTTCGAGTAAGAACCTGTACCACTCACAACATGATTATATCCTTTCATATCTTTATCATAAGCTTTAAATAACCCGTGGAACCATCTGGAATACTATAGGATATCCGATAAGCATCACACAAGAGGGTAAAATGTCGATGCCATGTCCCAGACATGGTCTTACACTGGCTCACATGTCGAGGCCGATGCCATGTCCCAGACATGGTCTTACACTAGCTCTCGTCTCAATGCCGATGCCATGTCCCAGACATGGTCTTACACTGGCTATCATAATGTGGCCGATGCCATGTCCCAGACATGGTCTTACACTAGCACACATATCACCCAAATGTCATGGCATCGATATCCAGTCTATTCCTAAGGTTCAACTGGGAGTATACCACCTCAAATTTCGTCATGTATATTCATAACAATAATCAAAATTTTTATGCAATATCAATTTTTTAATGCATAATAACAATAGAGTTGTATTATTTACGTACAACTTACCTCGGTATACAAAATATGGGCGACTAGTTCGATTTAGTCTAATAGGTTGGTTTTCCCCCGGTCTAAGTCTGGATCCCATTTTTCTTGATCTATAATGACAAATTCACTTATTTAATCACTACATTAATCAATACAATCTATATTTCATACCTGGGTAAATTTACTATTTTGCCCCTAGACTTTTACATAATTACGATTTTGCCCCTAAGCTCGTAAAACGATTTTAATCAAATTTTCTCCTTTAACAAGCCTGGTCGAACCTTTATTACTCTTATAGAAACTCAAAATTTTCAATTATTTCTCACATTTACAACCTATTTTATAAATTTCACAAAATGGTCCTTTTAGGTGTTTTCATGAAAACCCCTTTCACAAAAGTTGTTTATTTAACAACCAAGATTCATTTTCTTCCATAAAATTTCAGCAAACAACATGAACACTCACATGGTAAAACCCTAGACTCTCAACCATTTTTCAAAATAGTCCCTCCATTAGTTAGCTTAAGCTACAAGGGTCACAAAAATACAAAAATCATCAAGAATGACCATCAAAAACACTTACTTGCAAGAGGGAAGTTTGGTTGAAACTTTAAGCTGCAAAAACCCGCATTTTTGTTGTAACTTTCGGTGGTGAAGAGAAAGAATGAAAAGGATGAAGCTTTCTTTTTATTTTATGATTATTTTATCAATTAAGTCACCAAAAATCTACCTAACCTTTAACCAATTTCATGAATTAAAAATTCATGTCTAGCCACCACTTTTATTGGTCCATTTACTCAATAAGGACCTATATTTTATTGTTCCATAGCTAATTAACACATTTAGCTAATGAAACAAAAGTTTTGCCCTTTACGCGGTTTAGTCCTTTTTCAAAATTAAGCATGCAATCACTAAAATTAATTCACCAAAATTTTCAAGCATTCATATATCATGCTATAACACAAAAATAATATTAAAATAATTTCTCCAACCTCATATTTGTGGTTTCAAAACCACTGTTCCGACTAGGCCTGAATTCGAGATGTTACAAATGGTTTTAATTTGGACAAAAATTTTATGACTTGGAATTGTATGAATGTTTGTATTATAAGTCAGGTAATGCCTTGAGCCCTGTTCCGGCGTTGGATACAGGTAAGGGGTGTTACAATTCAAATTTCATATTTTTTTTGTAATAGCCGTGTCATCGGTGTAGCTATCATCAAAAACCCTTTTACAAATCTTCGATAATAACTAGCTAATCCCAGAAAACTTCTGACTTCAGATACATTTTTCGGTGGTTTCCAGTTAACAATAGCTGAAATTTTATTCAAATCAACTCTAATACCTTCATCCGATACTTTGTGTCCCAGAAAACTCACTTCCCGAAGCCAAAATTCACATTTTCTAAATTTAGCAAACAATTGTTTATTTCACAAAGTTTGCAGAAAAATTATCAAATGTTCGGCATGTTCAATCTCATCTTGGGAATATACCAGAATATCATCAATAAATACCACAACAAATCTATCCAAATACGGTCTGAAAATTCTATTCATCAAATCTATAAATACTATAGGTGCATTGGTTAAACCAAAAGGCATCACAAGAAATTCATAATGCCTGTACCTGGTTGTAAATGTATTTTCGGCACATCAGAATCTTTCACTCGTAATTGATAATAACCAGAACGAAGATCAATCTTTGAGAACACTGTGGCACCTTTCAACTAATGAAACAAATCTTCAATACGAGGCAGTGGATATTTATTCTTAATTGTAACTTTATTGAGCTGACGGTAATCAATGCATAACCTCAATGGTTCGTCTTTTTTCTTAACAAACAGAACTGGTGCACCTCAAGGTAAAAAAACTAGGTCGAGCGAAACCCCTATCAGTCAATTCTAGCAACTGTGCTTTCAATCTTTTAACTTTGTAGGAGCCATTCTATATGGTGCTATCGATATCAGTGTTGTCCCTGGTACAAGATCTATTGCAAATTCAACTTCTCTGACCGGCAGTAATCCAGGTAACTCCTCTAGAAACACATTAGGATACTCACAAACCGCTGGCACTGATTTAAGCTTCGACTCAGACACTTTTGTATCCAACACATAAGCAAGATAAGCATTGCAACCTTTTCTCACATATCTCTATGCTGACATAGTTGATATCACATTAGACAACCTGTCTAATTTATCTGATTCAATACAGAGCATTTCACCATTCTGAGATTTTAATACAATGTGCTTTTGTTTACAATTTACCACGGCATCATGCAAAGTTAGTCAATCCATACCAAATATCACATCAAATTCATCAAACGATAATAGCATCAAATCAGCGGAAAACGATAACCTCATATCATTAACGGACAATTCTTGTAAATTTTATCAACCATCACATATTGGCCTAGAGGGTTCGATACTTTAACCACAAATTTAGTGGAATCAACAGGTAAATTTTTACTAGACACTAAATTCGTGCAAGTATATGAATGAGTTGAACCGGGATCAATTAAAGCAGTTACATTAGTATCAATAAGAGAGAAAGTACCAGTAATAACATCTGGTGCAGAAGCATCTTCACGTGCGTGAATAGCATAAGTCCTAGCTGGTGCTCGTGCTTCAGATCTTACAGTAGAGTCTTTTGTCACACCACGACTACCACTCGTATTTCCAGGATTACGATGTGGTTTACCTCTCGTAGCTGTGTTGCTCGCCCTTGAAGTTTGAATACTATCTTTTTTAGGTTTCTCTGAGCAATCTCTAAGTTAGTGGTCAAAAGAACCACATCTAAAACAAGCTCCACTCTTCATTTGACATTCACTAAAATGTAGTTTGTTACAGTGCTTGCACTTAGGTTTGGTGTTTCTAACACTACCCGCACTCGCTACAGATGTAGCCTGAGATCTAGGATTGGAGCGTCGAGTACCTCTGTCTCTACCAGAATATCTCGCAGTAGTAATAGGATGGTCATGATATTTTTTTGATTTCTTTGATGTTTACTGGTATGAATTTCTCGTCAATCTCTTACTCGAATTTTTGGCTTCCATCTCAACTTGTCTTTTCTCTTTGCTCAGCTCTTCGGCTTTATATGCCCGATCAACCAATACAACAAATTTTTTCAACTCGAGAATCCCGACTAATAATTTTATGTCTTCATTTTAAACCATCTTCAAACTGCTTACACATTGCAGTTTCAGTCGGAATACATTCTCTAACATATTTGCTCAATCAAAAAAATTCTCGTTCATATTCAGACACTCTCATATGACCCTATTTAAGCTCCAAGAATTCTTTACGTTTCTGGTCGAGAAACCTCTGACTAATGTATTTCTTTTGGAACTCAGTTTGGAAGAATTCCCAAGTAATCCTCTCCTTTGGCACAACAGAAATCAATGTATTCCACCACTGATAAGCTGAATCTTTTAATAAAGATACCACACATTTAAGACATTCAGTCGGTGAATAAGATAATTCATCAAGAACTCTGATAGTATTTTCTAACCAGAACTCCACTATTTCAGGATCATCCTCGGCTGTAGCTCAGAATTCATCTGCATCGTACTTATAAATTTTATTAATAGGAGGCTTACCAGCTCTGATAAGTTCTGTCCTTTGAGGCATATCGGGAACTGGTTGAGGAACAGGAGGGGGTGGAGGTTGTTGCATAGCCAGGTTCGTTCGTACAAATTCAGTAAACCATTCATTCATCATTTGGAAGAAGGCTTCTTTAGCCTCTCCTCCTCGGCCCTCAGATACGGGCCTCCTACTACTCGAAGCTGCTCTTTGCACAGAGGCTTGAGCATTACTTCCAGCTTCTTCAGAATCAGCTCGGTTGGATGACATTACTATATAAAAACATGTTTTAAAACTGCCAAGAGATATCACACTATCACAGGCTATATAATGGCATGTGTAGCTAGACTCATATAGGCTATGTTAGCCCAAGAATCGACTAAACTGTAGCTCTGATACTAATAAATATAACACCCCTAACCCGTATCCATCGCCAGAACAGGGTTATAGAGCATTATCGGAGTTTACAGATCAAATAAATAGATATTTCATATAAAATAACATTCATATCAAAAACCAATCAAAAATAAATATATTTTCCCTTATGCGAGCCCTCGAGGCCTAAAATATACTTTAGAAAAAAGTCAGGATTAAATTGGGTACTCAAAAAAATTTCAGAAAACATCAAAAATTTTCAAAGGTGCTGGGGAGACACCCGTGTGGCCAGGCCGGGTGTCTCACACGGTCAAGAGACACGCCCGTGTCTCAGGCCATGTGGGCATTTGAAATTGGGACACACGGCCGTGTCCCAACCCGTGTCCAAACTTGTGAGCTCTCTGACTTGGGTCACACGGCCAAGCCACATAGCCGGGTGAGCATTCTTGTTTTGTGCAAATTTAAGTTACAGGGGACACACGATCGTGTCACCTGACCGTGTGTCACACACGGCTGAAAAACACGCCCGTATCTCTGCCTGTGTGGACGAAATAGGCCATTTTCCTAGCCATATTTCTCATCCAATTTGTCATCAACCTAAATCAACATTTTGGACATCAACAAGCCATAACAAGGCATTCAAATCAAGCCAAAATCAATACGTAAACATATAATAGTATCACATACCAACAATATGCCCTTAGGCTCTTTAAATGACAACATAACTCATATCAATCAAATAACCAATTTCACCTACATGACCTAATACATATATGCATAATTTACCAAATATACCAATTCAACCCAACCATCAATACACCTATAAGATTTTCATCATTCAACCATTTCAAACACACATCAAACATGATAAGGCCACTTATATACACATCAAAATTTATCCATCACAAGTCATTCAAATGACTAGTTCCAACAAAACATTTATATGCCATCATTGGCCAAATTAACCTATACATGCCATTATAACCCAAAATTAATTTACTAATTATACCGAAAAGGCTAATGGATAGTGTGAAGTTGCTCTGACCAACTTCCAACCAAAATGAGCTTCCAAATTACTATAAAACATGAAAAATAACACAGAGTAAGAATTTAAGCTTAGTAAGTTCGTATAACAAGGAAATTAACTTACCATTTAATCACATTCAAGGTAAGCATGCTAATATAACCAAACCAATTTGGCCAAAAGCCTAAACACATATCCTCAACATGTTAGCCATGTAACACTTTCCATAACCAATAAACATGGATGTACATAATCACTAGGTAAGATTCACATACATGTATCATCCATCTCATATTTCAATATATCATGTAATATCATTTCCATGTAATTCAAGTATATACACGTAATTGTTCATTTCGAACTCATATTGTTTCATATCAGAACTTTGCTCATTGAACCATTTAAAATATCGTTGGATACACGGGTAGTACACACGAAGTGTACAAATCTGTAATCTGTCAATTCATGTACTTGTATGCTTATACAAGCATGTAAACGAGAAGCTCTTCTGAGCTATATAACGGGAAGCTCATGTGAGCTAAGTAACGGGAAGCTCATACGAGCTGTATATCGGGAAGCTCTTACCAACCAAATATCGAGAAGCTCATAAGAGCCAAGTATCGAGAAGCTCAAGAGAGCTGTGGTGTGTCCATAACAAATGCAGGATCACAACCATATCGGGAACCCTAATGACATGTCATTTGTATCCTTCAAATTCCTAAGGTTCAAACAAGACTCGATAATTATTGGATATGTGATCATAATTACACATGGCAATTTGTACAAATCACGCACAACAACATTCAATTTTAAAACATATAAATATACAATTTAGTTACACGAACTTACCTCGATAAGTTTTCGTAGTTACGAAGGCCACTAGTCCGATACTTTTTCTTTGCCTCGATCTAACTCCGTATTAGGTCTATTCGGATCTATACGATTGAACTTAACTCAATTTAATATAATTTATATTCAATTTAATCCAACACACATCTTTCAAAAAATTACTATTCTACCCATATACTTTTAATTAATTACAATTTAATCCCTAGGCTTGAAAAATGAAATTCATATATTTTAATCCTTATTCAAGCCTAGCCGATTTTCATACATTAGTAGCCCATGTATTTCACAAAATTTAGAAATTTTCCATAAATTTTTCATCTTTTCAGTTTAGTCCCTAATTGACAACTTCATCAAAATTCTCTTTACAAAAGTTGTTTATCTAACAACAACCTTTCATTTTCTATCATAAAATTTCAAAATTCAACTACTGTTCTGATTTGTGGTCCCGAAACCACTATTCTGATTTTACTAAAAATGGGCTGTTACAAAGCTCCTCTGAATGTCGAATCCAAGCCCTAAGTCCATGAATCACCTAAAAGGTTATGAAACTAAAGTTGTGAGCTTTAAAATCCTAGTGTTAGTCTTATAACAAGAAAAATAACAATAAGTTAAATAACAATAAAAATATGCTTATCATACAACATAATCAATTTTATGCACATGATCATGGAATTACAATTTTTGCAAAACAATTATGCAATTTTTTTATATAAAAACATCCTACCCATCACCGCTACACTCCAAAAAGAGTTCCCCAGAACTCATCCATCCAATGACTCTAATATATATGGACGAAGCCACCAATATTCGCAGACAAATTGCCATGTAGGTTGTGGACGAAGCCACCAATACTTGCAGACAAGTTGTCATGTAGGTTGTGGATAAACCACCAAATTCGCAGACAAGCTACCAAGTAGGTTGTGGACGAAGCCACCAATTCTTCCTCCTTACAATGTCCCACCCCATGCATGTGATATGGCCATAATGAACATATATAAAAACATATTTTTCATTTCAATATATCACTCATCACATTAGGCATGTTGAAACATGCAATTTGAATTTCTTAACATATAATATCATGTAGGGCATGTTTAACATGCGATTCACATATTGTTTCAAGATATCGAAATATCACAATTTATTTGTCATGTAAAATCAATTACGTCATAATATCACATAACATGAGAATGAGAATAACATATTTTTTTCAAAATAGTGATAATCATAACCATACAACATATCTTTCATAATCTAGTTGGTTTGGGTCACTTACTTGATATAATACACATCGATGGGTTTAAATCTCCCTTTTGGAATACTTTAAGTATTCGCATAAAACATGATACAAATAATAATATTTGTTTGAACATTAAAATTAATGTATATTTATTTTTAATTAAATTAGACCCACACCTGATAATAGATTTGATGCGAAACACCACTCTAAAGAACGCCCACACTCGGATCTTAACCAATGGAATATAGATTTGTTATCAAATTGACCTTACATTAAGAATCGTCTTTTTAAACATTTTATGATATTACTCACTTAAACTAAATCATCCATTTTGAACTTACCCTTGTAAAAACTCGTTCATAATGATGATTTTGTTTCTGAAATTAGGATCTTTTCGGGATGGTATTGATCGACCCTTCATCAAAAGTGGAATACAATATATTAACACTTGAAGGAAAATACACTATAATCCCTTATACACATTCGGCCTAAAGGAGAAAGTAGCGAAGAAATGGTGGTTTTTATTCCACTACCATACTTACTCTAACTTGATTAAATCAGAAGGATTGATGAATCACCGGAGTCTTGAATCGGAAAAGAATTCGAATATAGAGAAATTGATCATTTGAAAAAGTGAGTCAAAGGTATATGATATTAAAATAATTTAAGAACAATTGAAAATAAAATAAAAGAAATAAAGTTTTTTTACTATAAATAGTGGTAAAGATCGAAAAATGGTGAAGAAAGGAGAAATGATCACTAATCATCGATGGAGGCGTGACAACGGTTTGACAAGAACCTAACAGAGGAGAATAAGGGAGAACAGTGTTGCGGCACTTGAGAAATGGAGGAGAAAAAAATAAGGAATAATGAGGAGGGGAGAGAAAAAGAATGTTTTATCTAATGTGGTGCAAGATGGTGGCCACGGTGGTGAATGGTGGTGCAAGGGTGGCATTGGAGCAAACAAACAGGAGGAGCGGCGGCAAAGAGAAGGTCTGTCGGTGGTTCGGTTGGCAAGGAAATGGTGGTAAATGGCTAAAGAAAAAGAAAAATGGAGAGAAAATGGAGGATCAAAGGAGGGGGATGACAATATGAAGAGGAAAGAAAAAGATGAAACACAAAAGGTGTATTATACCTTGTCTAGGTACATTGAATCGAAAAATAAGGTAAGGGGTGAGGGAAAAACATGTTCAGGGAAAAAATGAGCAAAAAGGGGATCATGAGAGTGAAAAGGGGGTTTAATGAAGGAAGGTTGACTCACACAAAAGGAAAGAAATAAATAAATATATGGAGAATGTGGAGCCTTGAACCTAGGACCCTTAGGAAATTATTTAAGTTCCTAACCTCTAAGCCATTTAATTCCTTATTCACATTTCTACAACAATTATTTTAAAAACATGGTGTGACCTTTACTAAGGTTTGAAGAAAATTTCCACCAAATAGAAATTATTGAGAGGGAAGGGATTCAAACTCAGATCATCAAGGACAGCTCCGCCACTACTTAATCACTATACTTGATACTTATCTACTGAAAAATGTGCCAAGGTTATAAAAAAAATTTGGGTGACCACTCTTGGTTCATTAACTCAATTTCTACTAACCCAATTTTTCGGATGTGACGTTGATTATCTCTAGTTGGGGAAGAATTTTGTGAACTTTGAGTTGAACCATCTCGCATTGGATCACTCATCTACAAGTAAGCAAATAAATTTAACATTAGACATTAAAGAAACAAAAGTCACAAAATGATAAATAAGAAATCAAATTAATTTAGATTGTTATTTTTTATGCTTTTTTTTTCATATTCCACTTTTTTCATTTTTTTTGTATTCCATTATAAATACATTACATGATTCTACATTGAATCAGCTACCTACCTATATGGTATTAAGGAAATTCGGGTTAAAATACAAATTTAGTAGTGAACTGCTTTTTTTCCCCTTATACGAGTAGTAGACTACTTATTACTTTTTTCATGAACTAGCAGGAGTCTTGTTAGTGTAGATTCATCCTCGAGATAGTGAACCAATATTAAAAAAATATTCGGAAGTGTGCACCTGTGTTGTTTGTGCACCAACAGGAACTTCTAACTTCTATCATGAACTAACAGGAACTTGTGTTGTTTGTGTCGTAACAAGAACTTTTATTGTTACAGGACTATGAACTCAAGCGTTTGACAGCTTAAAATCCATTGGAAACATGAACCAATACTAGGAAACCTAAAATCCCAATGTTACAAAACTATTACATGACTATGAACTTGTGTTGTTATAAGACTATGAACTTGTGCTGTTACGAAGCTATTGAATGATTATTAGGAAACCCAAAATCCCAATGTCATTCCAATGAAAATATAATGGATTTGAAACTGTAACACATTATACCCAACCTGATCGTCGGGTCAAAGTACCGAATGTCACAGTCAACCCAAATAACTTAACAAAATTTCTAAACTGATTTATTTACATACTTAAACATTTTCAAATTTCAAATTTTAACTACTACTCAAACCATTCGAGAAATAAATTCATACAAGGTTGATATCGTATTAAACCTAACAGTTAATTATAAATATTTAACAAAGACCTTAATACATATATATCCAACTTAATCCTCAAGGCGTGGCCTCTAAGGGTGCACCTCTATATGCATGATACAGCTGTCGCGACCTTCGCTCAATGTTGGTGGTGTCTGGCTTGGTCCCCTCCACTACGACTCTGAACATTTTGATCATGCATCTAAGGCAATATAATCGTAAGTTCAGATGAATTTAATGAGATTCTTTACAACAATCAACACAGAATTTAAAACCCCCTATGGATCTTAGGAAATTTCGTCATCTTGCTGACGTAACCCAAGCCATGAAATCTCCGAGCCAAATCATTTGGCGAACTTAATCCTTGGTATAGACATAAATGTGCTCTTCCAAATAACAACTTCTGGGATTCGAACATGTACGGCTTCTTGTCAAAAACCATATCACCCTTTTCCCAACTTGACTCTTTAAATATTGTCATATACGCTAGTCATTCAAATTTTCAGCTTCCTCTAGCGGTCTTGCAATTGTTGTTGCCTCAATAGTGGACCCTTACCCTGAACTATCCATTCCATACCGACTCAACATAAAATTCTCCGATTACCCCAGCTACTATCTTCTTTAGACTTAGCCCTCGCACGACTTTTCTTTAAGGAATACCCAATTCTAACATATTTACTTGTAGTCTCGTATACGACATTTGGTTGATTACTAAACACCCTTTCCTTGTGAACTTGTACTCCGCGGGATAGTCTCATATGATCTTTCCCTTCAGAACATTTTGCTAAGACATTTCCAATATCAAATAGCCCCCGGAGGATTTCCTTTCCTTGAATTGTCCCTTTCAATTGATTCCCCACAATGGTCAATCCCACGCGGACTTCCCAGGCTAAAATAAGCCTAACAGGCATCCACTTCTTTAATAAAATCCCAGCAAATTCTCTACCGAAGATAGTCTTTGACGGACTTACTCGACTCTAGCTACCTCTTACCCGCAAACCCTTAAGATTAGAATCCACTAGTTCGTATCACTATCTTACCAATATTGGTTTACTAGCCAAACACTAGCGAACTCATTCTAGTGAATACTTAAAATATATCGAAGGAAATATCCCTTCACTACCTTATTGCATTAAATTGCTTATACCAATTCCTCTCACTGTCGAAGTTTGGCAGATCCCATGATTAACAAGCTTACCTACAATCTCAAACACTTCTACAAGCTTTTTCTTATATTCGTGGTTTGGCAGATTCCCTTACTATTACGTTTATCCGCGTTCATAGATGCGCCGCAATCGTCCTCTTATGCTACTCGCCGTGTGAATCACACAACACTTTCCCTTTTTATGCCTTATCAGCTTACTAGTTCACCATCTTGGCGGACTCTATATGCTACCATAGCCCAGCTATGGTCTTACACAACATGATGACCCCATGTTTACTATCCTGGCGGATTTCATATGCTGCCATAGCCCAAATATGGTCTTACACAATATGATCCCATCTTTACTGTTCTAGCAAACTTCAGATTTCGAGGAATTAATAAACCTCTTCCAAGGTGTCACCTGAAGGACCTATAAATCGTTTCCATGGCATCGCCTCGAAAGACCAATCGATAATCGTTGTCGCGGTGTCGCTCCATAGAGTCGATAGACCGTCGTCATGGTGTTGCTCTAGTGAGCAAGTAGATAACCATTCCACGATGCCGCTCAACTCCCTTGAATCCCATAGTTATTCGCCCATGCCTCCATTTGTCTAACTATTCCTATCGTCATCTACCCCGTCAAGGTAAATTCCTCCATACTCCGCATATAATATAGACATGCATTTCATACATATTATTCCAAATTTTAATATATTAAAGAGCACGCCTCATTTAATCACATCCATACTCCAACACAATGTACATTTAGAGAGCATACTAGTAAACATTCATTCATGTCCACAGTCTTATACATGTACAGTTCGCCCAAACATTGCAATCATATACAACTATAGATTTCATACTAGATCCAGAGCAACATACAAACATGATAATTCAGCAGCTCAACAACAAATAGCACCCAAGGTGAAATAAAAAAACTCACCTAAATTCTTTCATCCTCATTAGCTTAGCTTTTCCAACACCAGAGCCTCCATCGACTTGGTAACTAAGCACGACAACTATATATCGGTTAAATCGAAGGCATTCAAACCTTAAAACCAAAAGTTCAGAACTACTTAAAATTTCTCAATGGTTTCAGAAATCCTTACTCCCATTTTTCAATCCACAAAACAAAAAGATATAAAGGCTTACCCGTTCCCATAATTTTTTACTCCCAAAATTCTATCCTCTCGATCACTGCCCAATGCAGCACTTTCCTCCATTTCTATTCTTTGGAGCAACCGAAGAAGAAGATGAAGAAAGAAGGAAATTAAAACAGGAATGATGAGGATTTTTCCTTCGAAAACTCCGCCACTTACATATATATATAACCCCTCTTACACACGGTTCAAGGCTCCAAATAACCATCCATCAGAAATCATTTTCTCTTCCACCAAGGAACCAATCGGTTCCGTCTTAACCAAACTAGAATTGAAACTCAACTAATTGCTAACTAGCTATAATTTTTCTCAACTTTTCTAGTAGAGCCCACCAACTTATTGTTAATTTAATTTACTCCCATTTCTCCTCAAATTTAGTGACCTTAAAGAAAACCCAGGTGTGACAGAAACAGATTGAAGATATTATGGGTTCATTCTTTTCGACTTTTGCATGAAATTTTAATAAAGTCATTTTTACTCAAAAATGAAAATGAAAATTACCTTAACAAAAGAAGAATTAAAGATAACTTTGTCCTTTGGTTTTTGAAAATGAAAATGAAATTGATTAGAGTGTTAGGGTTTAATTTAGGAATGAGAATAATTTTAATTTTGGGGGAATGATTAGGACTTGTTAACAGCAGTAAAAGGGTTTAGGTTAAAAGAGGGAAAATATCTCAAATTAAAAAAAAACTTGAAACGACATAGTTTTGATTAAAACTAAAATAATAATATAAATTTAAAATGATATAGAGTGGTATTTGATTTATTTGAATTCGAAAACTCAACTCGACTCGAACTCGAAAAACTGAAAAATAAATTTAAGTTAATTCGATTAACTCGGTTCGAATAATTTGAAATTTAAATTGTTTTTTTACCTTTTCAAGTCGAATTGAGTTTTGCTCACCCTTAATTGTTAGACAGGTTTGCACAAAGCCAATCAGAAAGGGAAAGGTTGTAGAACGTTGCTCCCTATCATCCCTGACTAACATGGTCCAAATCAAAATGACACTCAGATAGTCCCAAAGAATGTGAAGCACACTCTTGATACACGCTCCACAAATAACACAACTTGGTATCATGGTGTTTCCTTGTAACACCCCTTACCCGTATTCAACGCCGGAATAGGGTACAAGGCATTATCGAACTTACAACACAAGTATTCACACAATTCTGAGTCATAAATTTGCGTCCAAATTAAAACCATTTATATTCAATCATAAAGTCCCTAATACGAACCTAAAAGGCCCAAAACATGCATTGGAAGTGGTTTGGGACTAAACTGAGAACTCGGGGAATTTTTATAAAACTTAGAAAATTTTTGCTAGAAGCAAGGCTCACACGTCCGTGTGGTCCAAGGGACACGCCCGTGTGACGCCGGGGACACGCCCGTGATTCAGACCGAGTTCAAATTAGGGTGCTCTCTGACTTGTGCTGTAACACCCCTAACCCAAAATCGTCACCGGAATAGGGTTAAGAGGCATTACTGAACAATCGGAACAATTCACATCCATTTCTTAACACAAAGTCAATCATCAATCTAACATATTCAAATATAAACATATAGTCCCTTATTGAGGTATTCAAGACCTTAAACAGATGCTAGAAAGGGGTCGGGACTAAACCGAACACATACAAAAATTCTCAGAAATTTAAACATTTTTCAAAACTACAGAGATCACACGCCCGTGTGGGTAGGCCGTGTGCCTCCCACGGCCTCGACACGCCCGTGTGCCTAAGTCGTGTCAAAACAAGGCATACATACTGACTTGTCCAAACGGCCTGAGACACGCCCGTGTGTCTCACCCGTGGTGGACTCGTATTTGCACCACCACGGCCACACTGCGCCGTGTGTCCGGCCGTGGGCGATCATCGACTTGTTTCACTTGGCAAACTTAAACAACACGGTCGAGCCACACGCCCGTGTGCTCAACCGTGTGGGCAATTATAGGTCATTTTCAAGACCAAACTTGCCTCCCACACCTTGAATCACCTACAAGCCTCAAATCAATACCAAAACATGCCTCAAAATGCATCCAAACATGTCATTTATGCATCTTTATAACCTCACAACATTATCAATTATATTCATATACAAATCCCTTTCAACTTACTACCACAAATATCATTTATACATTCAATAACATGAAACTTGTGCATCGTCAAACTCATACCATTTTCAAAGCATGAACTTACCACTTCCATATCTTTAAGACTACTCATAAAGACCATTCACATAGAGCACCCATACTCATATTGTCCTTTCTTTATACACATCCAAGGCATACACCAAAATCATCTATCTTTCAAGCCATATCTCATGGCAAGAACTATACAACTCAACATATACCATATCTATTAGCCTATACATGCCATATACAAAAATATATACACCTTTCGAAAATACCAAAATAGATAGCCGATAGTGTGATTGAGTCGCCTGACGATCCCCGGATCTGAGCTAGCTTTACTAACACTGTAAAACAGAGAAACAATTCACACAGTAAGCTTCTAAAGCTTAGTAAGTTCGTAACATAATACCTTCAATTTAATAGATCAAATACAAATGCACAAAATGAACTCATCACATAGATAAATTCCCAATTGTTTATACCATATCATTCATAGCCAATACTCCTACTCAACCATTCATGAAATCTTACACAATCTCATCAATCACAAAGGTTCAATACATACCTTAGCCAACACATAGTTACTTACCATCCAAACTAATTTATGCTCGATATTGCATTTCGATTCAACCTTCATTATTCATTGGGTTTGGTCGCACACTCAGTGCCCAATTTATAGTCGAAACTACATTAACACCGCACACTTAGTGCCTCCATTCATTGTCGAAGCTTAAATAACATCGCGCACTTAGTGCCTCAATAAAAAACTGAAAGTAATTTGGTATCGCACACACAGTGCCAACCACAAAGCCGAAGCTTATTTTATTTCGCACACACAGTGCTAATCATCTCGATCATATTTCCAAATACGCACACTTAGTGCTACATAGCTCGGTTCCTCACTTAGCATTTACAATTCAATAATATCATACCATTCATTTCATAACACTAAACATAGTTAAATACACGTATTATGTCCGAACTTACCTCGGACGTCGAAATACCGAAATGGTCTATTAATCGAGTACTTTATCTTTACCTCGATCTCAATCCGAACCTCTCCTTTCTTGGTCTATACACATTCAAATTCAGCCCATTCAATCACCAAATCATTCAATTTAGTCCAAACACACATATTTAGGGCATTTTACAAAATAGCCCTCACATTTTCACATTTCAACACTTTAGTCCCTAATTCACAAAATCATCAAATTCACATAATTTCACTTAGTATAAGCCTAGCCAAATTTTCCTTGTGTTCATACAAGCCCACACATTTCATTTATTTCACATTTTAGTCCTTCAATTTACACTTTTCTCAATTTAGCCCAAATTACTCAAATTCACCAAAAATTCAAAGACAAAATGTGTTAATATTCCATCTATCTTTCATATATCATCTTCAACCAAAACATAGCTCAAACATTCATCAATGGCATATCTCAAAATCACCATTAATTCTAAAATTAAAGCATGGGCTAGCTAAAACACTAAGCAACGATCACAAAAACGTACAAATCATCAAAAACCGAACAAAAATCACATACCAATTGAAGCTTAAAATGGCCGAATGTTTCAAAGCCCTAAACCTTTCTTTTTCTTCTTCAATTTCGGCAAGGAAGATGATGAAATGAACAAATTTTGTGTTTTGTTTTATTTTTATTATCATTAATACACCAATTACCATTTTGCCCTTAATGAAATTTAATAATAACCACAAAACCATGCTATCATCTTCCACTAACTTATAAAATGGGCTATTTGCATCATAAAACCTCCAAATTATAAAGACAACAACAATTTAGCACTTAATAATCAGCACACAGCATTTTACACTTTATGCAATTAAATCCTTTTTCATAATTCGACACACAATCGATAAAATTACCACACAGAATTTTCACACAGGCTATGTCACATATAATAAACACCAAAAATAATATTAAAATATTATTCCGACCTCGAATTTGTGGTCTCAAAATCACTGTTCCAACTAGGGTCTAAACTGGGCTATTACAACTCTCCCCCCCTTAGGGATTTTCGTCCCCGAAAATCTTACCAGTGAATAAGTGTGGATATTGCTCTCTCAAAACGTTCTCAGGCTCCCACATAGCCTCTTCAACTCCGTGTTTGTGCCACAACACTTTCACTAAAGAAATTCTTTTATTTCTCAACTCTTTGATCTCACGAGCCAGAATTTGAATTGGCTCTTCATTATACGACAAATCTGATTGAATTTCAACCTCAATAGGAGCAATCACATGAGATGGATCAGATTAGTATCGGCGAAGCATCGACACATGAAACACATTATGAATCTTTTCTAATTCAGATGGAAACATCAATCTATAAGCAACCGGCCCAACTCGTTCAATGATCTCATACGGTCCGATAAACCTCAGACTCAGCTTGCCTTTTCGGCCAAAATTAAAGTATTTTTTTCCACGGAGACACTTTCAGAAACACTTTATCACCAATCTCAAATTCGATATCCTTCCGCTTCAAGTCTGCATAAGACTTCTGACGATCTGAGGCCGCTTTCAAACTGTCACGAATCACTTTCACTTTCTGCTCAGTCACTTTTATTAAATCAACCCCGTGAATCTTATTCTCACTCATCTCAGTCCAATACAATGGAGTTCAAAATTTTCGACCGTAAAGAGCCTCATACGGTGCCATTTTAATGCTAGATTGAAAATTGTTGTTGTATGCGAATTCAATCAACGGCAAATGCTTTTCCCACGTATTTTCGAAATCCAAAATACAACATCTCAACATATCTTCGAGAACCTGAATGATCCGTTCAGATTGTCCATCCGTTTGCGGATGAAAAGCAGTACTGAAATGCAACTTTGTGCCTAAAGCCTCTTGCAATTTCTTCCAAAATCGTGAGGTAAATCTCGGATCTCTGTCAGACACAATAGATATTGGCACCCCGTGCAACCTCACAATCTCAGCAATATACAATTCAGCTAATTTGTCAAGTGAATAATCTATTCTCACCGGAACAAAATGAGTTGATTTCGTCAATCTATCAACTATCACCCAGATTGCATATTTCTTTCCCGGAGATAACGGCAATCCCGACACAAAGTCCATCGTGATTCTCTCCCATTTCCACTCAGGAATCATAATCGGTTGTAACAAACCGGATGGAACCTGATGTTCAGCTTTAACTTGCTGACAAATTAAACATTTCGACACAAAGTCAGAAATATCTCTTTTCATACCATACCACCAATAAAGCTGTTTCAAATCATTATACATTTTTGTACTCCCCGGATGAACAGTCAAACGACTATTGTGAGCTTATTCAAAATCATCTGAATCAACTCTGAATTCTTCGAAACACAAATCTAATTTCTGAATCTCAAACAATCATTACTATCCACTCGAAATTCTAAATCCGAATTCAATTCACATTGGGCTCGTTTTGCTATCATCTCATCATCAGTTTTCTGGGCATCACAAATCTGATGTACAAACATCAGTCTCACTTTCAACTCAGCCAAAACTAAATCATCATCACATAGATCTATCTAAGTATTCATAGCTCGCAAAGCACATAAAGACTTTCGACTCAAAGCATCAGCAACAACGTTAGCTTTGCCCGGATGATAATCAATCACAAGTTCGTAATCTTTCAACAATTCTAACCATCTTCTCTGTCGCAAATTCAATTCTTTCTGAGTCATCAAGTACTTCAAGCTCTTGTGATCAGTATAAATATGACATTTCTCACCAAATAGATAGTGACGCCAAATCTTCAGTGCAAACACAATCGCGGCTAATTCAAGGTCGTGCGTCGGATAGTTCTTTTCATGTGGCTTTAACTGCCTCGAAGCATAAGCAATGACTTTGCCTTCTTGCATCAGCACACAGCCCAAACCATTCAACGATGCATCACTATAAACTATGAATTCTTTGCCCGATTCAGGTTGAACCAACACTGGCGCTTCTGTCAACAATGCTTTCAACCGCTCAAAACTCTTTTGACACTTTTCTGACCACTCGAATTTAACATCTTTTTGAAGCAAGTTCGTCAACGGAGTCGTAACCATCGAAGAGCCTTTCACAAACCGTCTATAGTATCCCGCTAGTCCCAGAAAACTACGGGCTTCAGACACATTTCTTAGAGGCTTCCATTCTAATATAGCCGAGATCTTACTCGGATCGACTCGTATTCCTGCAGTCGATACAATATGCCCCAGAAATCCAACCTCACGCAACCAAAACTCACATTTGCTAAACTTAGCATACAATTGCTTCTCACGCAGAGTCTGTAGCACAATTCTCAAATGCTCAACATGTTGCGTCTTATCACATGAGTAAATCAGAATGTCATCAATGAACACCACAACAAAATGATCCAAATATGGTCTGAATATCTGGTTCATCAAATCCATAAACACTGCAGGAGCATTCGTTAGTCCGAAAGGCATAACTAAAAACTCATCATGTTCGTACCTCGTTCTGAAAGCAGTCTTTGGCACATCTGATTCATTAACCCTCAACTGATAATAACCTGATCTCAAATATATTTTCGAAAACACTGTAGCTCCTTTTAGTTGATCAAACAAATTATCAATACGAGGCAACGGATATTTATTCTTTATTGTCACTTTATTCAACTGTCGATAATCAATACACATTTTCATAGTGCCGTCTTTCTTTTTCACGAACAACACAGGAGCACCTCAGGGCGAGAAACTCGGTTGTGCAAATCCTCTATCGGTCAACTCTTGCAACTGAGACTTTAACTCTTTCAATTCCATTGGTGCCATTCTATACGGAGCTATTGAGATAGGAGTCATTCCCGGCACCAATTCAATGCCAAATTCAACTTCTCGTATTGGAGGTAATCCTGGTAACTCTTCAGGAAACACATCAGAGAATTCACAAACCACAGGCACAGATTCAACTTTCTTTTCTGTCACTTTTGTATCAATCACATATGCTAGAAAAGCTTCGCAACCCTTTCTCACATAATTCAAAGCTTTCATCGCATATACAACAGCTGGTAACCCTTTCGAATCACTGGATTCAATTCGAACCATCTCACCATTCTGACTTCTCAAATCAATACTCTTTCGTTTACAATTCACAATGGCATTATGCAAAGTGAGCCAATCCATACCCAAAATTATATCAAATTCATCGAATGGTAGCAACGTCAAATTAGCCAGAAAATAAGCATCCCGAAACATCAATGGGCAATTCTTGCACACTTTATCCACTAAGACACACTTGCCTAAGGGGTTCGATACTCTAATCACAAATTCAGTAGACTCAACAGGTAGAGTCTTACTCGATACTAGATTCACATACACATAAGAATGAGTAGAACCTGGATCTATCAATGCAATCACATCAGTATCAAATAGAGTAAAAGCACCAGTAATGACATCTGGAGATGGCGCTTCCTCTCGCGCACGTATAGCATAGGCTCGGGCAGGTGCTCTCGCCTCTAATCTCACAGCTGTATCGGTAGTCCCTCTTTGAATTCCACTTACATTTTCAATGTTTCTGGGTGGTCTACCCCTAGCCGTCGTGTTACTCAGTCTCACACTCTGAACATTTTCTTCTTCAGTTAACTTTGGGCAATCTCTAATGAAATGATCTCGTGATCCACACTTATAACAAGTTCGATTATTATACTTGCCCCAGCATTCTCCCACATGTCGTCTTCCGCACTGTCTACACCCAGGTTTGTTACTTTTGGCACTTCCAACACTTGATTCAGTCAGAATTTGAACTCGTGGACCGATGCTTTGTCTCACACGATCTCTACTCGGATGTCCAAACGAAGCATTTGATCGATTGCTTACATCTCTAAATCTATTCGTCGAAGGTTGAGACGGTTTACTCATCGATCTTTTTCTTTCATCTCTAGCCTTAGAATTGGCTTTCTTCTTTTCTTTGCTAAGCTCCTCGGCTTTGCAAGCTCTTTCAACTAACACGAAAAATTCATTTATATCAAGTATTCCAACCAACAATTTAATGTCTTCATTCAGCCCTTTTATAAAGCGTTTACACATAGTGGCTTCGGTCGAAACACATTCCCGCGCATATTGGCTCAATCTCACAAATTCTCGTTCGAACTCTGTAACTGACATACGACCTTGTCTTAACTCAAGAAACTCTTTACGTTTCTGATCTATGAATCGTTGACTAATATATTTCTTTCGAAATTCAGTTTGAAAGAAATCTCAGGTGATTCTCTCTCTTGGAACCACGGATGTCAATATCTTCCACCAGTTATAAGCCGTATCTCTCAACAAGGAAACTGCACACTTAGTACATTTATCAGGGGTCAACGACATCTCATCGAACACTCGAATTGTATTCTTGAGCCAAAACTCAGCTCGCTCAGTATCGTCATCTGCTGTGGCCCTAAAATCTTTGGCTCCGTACTTTCGGATCTTATCTACAGGAGGCTTATTCAATCGGATCGGATCTGTAACTTGTGGCACAACCGGTACTTGAGGGGGTGGAGGTTATGGAGCAGTCGTATTCGTTCGAACGAACTCCGAGAACCACTCACTCATCATTCGGAAGAAGGCTTGCTTAGCCTCTCCTCCCTCACTACTTTCATTCGGCCTAGATGTGGCCGGCGCTGTCCCTTGAGCGGGAGCAGGCGCATTACTCTCAACATCGTCAGCAACTGCTCGATCGGGATCTATTACTATATGAGAACACATTTTCAACTGTCAGGATTCATCACAATATCGCAATTATATATATGGCATGTATAGCTAGACTCACACACGCTACGTTAGTCCGAGAATCGACTAAACCGTAGCTCTGATACTAATAAAATGTAACACCCCTAACCAAAAATCATCGTCAAAATAGGGTTAAGAGGCGTTACTAAACAATCGGAACAATTCACATCCATTTCTCAACACAAAGTCAATCATCAATCTAACATATTCAAATATAAACATATAGTACCTTATTGAGGTCTTCAAGACCATAAACACATGCTAGAAAGGGGTCGAGACTAAACCGAACACATACAAAAATTATCAGAAATTTAAACATTTTTCAAAACTGCAGAGGTCACACGCCCGTGTGGGTAGGCCGTGTGCCTCCCACAGCATCGACACGCCCGTGTGCCTAAGCCGTGTCAAAACAGGGCATACATACCGACTTGTCCACACGGCCTGAGACACGCCCGTGTGTCTCACTCGTGGTGGACTCGTATTTGCACCACACGGCCAGTCACACGCCCGTGTGTTCAGCCCGTTGTCGCTACTGACTTGTTTCACTTGGCAAACTTAAACAACACGGTCGAGCCACACGCCTGTGTGCTCAACCGTGTGGGCAATTATAGGTCATTTTCAAGACCAAACTTGCCTCCCACACCTTGAATCACCTACAAGCCTCAAATCAATACCAAAACATGCCTCAAAATGCATCCAAACATGTCATTTATGCATCTTTTTAACCTCACAACATCATCAATTATATTCATATACAAATCCCTTTCAACTTACTACAACAAATATCACTTATACATTCAATAACATGAAACTTATGCATCATTAAACTCATACCATTTTCAAAGCATGAACTTACCACTTCCATATCTTTAAGACTACTCATAAAGACCATTCACATAGAGCACCCATACTCATATTGTCCTTTCTTTATACACATCCAAGGCATACACCAAAATCATCTATCTTTCAAGCCATATCTCATGGCAAGAACTATACAACTCAACATATACCATATCTATTAGCCTATACATGCCATATACAAAAATATATACACCTTTCAAAAATACCAAAATAGATAGCCGATAGTGTGATTGAGTCGCTTGATGATCTCCGGATCCGACCTAGCTCTATGACACTGTAAAACAGAGAAATAATTCACATAGTAAGCTTCTAAAGCTTAGTAAGTTCGTAACATAATACCTTCAATTTAATAGCTCAAATACAAATGCACAAAATGAACTCATCACATAGATAAATTCCCAATTCTTTATACCATATCATTCATAGCCAATAATCCTACTCAACCATTCATGAAATCTTACACAATCTCATCAACCACAAAGGTTCAATACATACCTTAGCCAACACATAGTTACTTACCATCCAAACTAATTTATGCTCGATATTGCATTTCGATTCAACCTTCATTATTCATTGGGTTTGGTCGAACACTCAGTTCCCAATTTATAGTCGAAACTAGATTAACACCGCACACTTAGTGCCTCCATTCATTGCCGAAGCTTAAATAACATCGCACACTTAGTGCCTCAATACAAAACCGAAAGTAATTCGGTATCGCACACACAGTGCCAACCACAAAGCCGAAGCTTATTTTATTCCGCACACACAGTGCTAATCATCTCGGTCATATTTCCAAATACGCACACTTAGTGCTACATAGCTCAATTCCTCACTTAGCATTTACAATTCAATAATATCATACCATTCATTTCATAACATTAAACATATTTAAATACACGTATTATGTCTGAACTTACCTCGAACGTCAAAATACCGAAACGGTCGATTAATCGAGCACTTTATCTTTACCGCGATCTCGATCCGAACCTCTCCTTTCTTTGTCTATACACATTCAAATCCAGCCCATTCAATCACTAAATCATTCATTTTAGTCCAAACACACATATTTAGGGCATTTTACAAAATAGCCCTCACATTTTCACATTTCGACACTTTAGTCCCTAGCCGAATTTTCCTTGTGTTCATACAAGCCCACACATTTCATTTCTTTCCCATTTTAGTCCTTCAATTTACACTTTTCTCAATTTAGCCCAAATTACTCAAATTCACCAAAAATTCAAAGACAAAATATGTTAATCTTCCATCTATCTTTCATATATCATCTTCAACCAACACATAGCTCAAACATTCATCAATGGCATATCTCAAAATCGCCATTAATTCTAAAATTAAAGCATGGGCTAGCTAAAACACTAAGCAACGATCACAAAAACGTAGAAATCATCAAAAAACTGAACAAAAATCACATACCAATTGAAGCTTGAAATGGACGAATGTTTCAAAGCCCTAAACCTTTCTTTTTCTTCTTCAATTTCTGCAAGGAAGATGATGAAATGAACAAATTTTGTGTTTTGTTTTATTTTTATTATCATTAATACACCAATTACCATTTTTCCCTTAATGAAATTTAATAATAACCACAAAACCATGCTATCATCTTCCACTAACTTATAAAATGGGCTATTTGCATCAGAAAACCTCCAAATTATAAAGACAACAACAATTTAGCACTTAACAATCAGCACACAGCATTTTACACTTTATGCAATTAAATCCTTTTTCATAATTCGAAACACAATCGATAAAATTACCACACAGAATTTTCACACAGGCTATATCACATATAATAGACACCAAAAATAATATTAAAATATTATTCTAACCTCAGATTTATGGTCTCGAAACAACTATTTCGACTAGGGTCTAAACTGGGCTGTTACATGTGCCACACGGCCGTGCCACACGCCCTTGTGCTAGGCCGTGTAGCAAACACAGCTGAGACACACGCCCGTGTCTTCGCCCGTGTGCTCAATTATGGATATTCTGTTTTTCAAAATTAAGGTGCAGGGGACACACGGCTGGAACACATGCCCGTGGGGCAGACCGTATGTCACACACGACCTAGACACACGCCCGTGTGTCTACCCGTGTGGACATAAATAAGGCTATTTACCAAGCCATTTTGCCACCCTCACTTGCACACATCAACACAACATCACATGGCACAAATTCAAGCATATAAGAGCAACCAAACAACCACAACCAAGACAATAACATGTCATCCTCATGCCATTATTTATCGTGCTTAAAACATCATACTTAGCCCATTAAAAAAATCATACTAATTTCATATTCACAAAAGGGCATTAACAAATGAATAAACTTATAATCAGCATAGGCCATCATTCATGGCTATATATAAGATGAAGCATTAACAATTACAAACCAACACATATGGCCAAATTAATCATGACACATATAACAAATTGACCTAGTCCCTATACATGCCATAAACTTAAAATACTTGAATTCCTTTATACCCAAAATGACAACTTGATAGTGTGATAGGATCTCCGGCGATTTCCAACCCGAGCTAGCTCAATAACCCTATAAGACATTGGAAAGGAAGGGGGTAAGCTATATATATAGCTTAGTAAGTCCGTACGAAAATAATAAGCAACTCTTAGAAATCTTTTATCCAGTTCAACAATTTAAACACAGGATAATACAAATTGCTATGAATCTCGCAGTTAAAATTTTTATTCAGACATAATGTTTACTCTATCAACTTATAAGCATAATTTAACATATCTTGGCATCAGCCTAACAACCATAATATCTCATTTGTAACATATTACAGCAAATACCAATCATTTCAAACTTCATAGTAACCATGCATATTAATTATGAGTATTTACATTTCAAGCATATACTTTAACATCTTTCAATTTCCTAATCCCTTATCTTCCTATACTTCCATAACCTTTTTAATAGGCAATTATGCCAAACTTCCATTTTTCTCATATCCGATAAAATACATTTTGTGTGAATAAAACATGCTATATCATAACTCAATTTTGCCCGAAAGCCAAACACATAATCGTCAACCAAATTTACCATGTATTTCATACATCACAAGTATTGACCAATAATCACAAGGTTTTCACAAAAACATCACTGTGGAAATCATGAACTCACAATTTCATGAAGTCAATGCTTATAAAATTTACTTACATACCGGTACAAATTCGTAATACTTACATACTCTTTCTTTCCTTTGGTATACCCATTGAATTTCCCATTGAACCATTTGGAATACTAAAGGATACTTGGGAATCTCGTACATATAGTACCGTACCAAGGCTATATCCCAGTTATGGTCTTACATGAAATCTCGTATCGATGCCAATAGCCCAGCTATGGTCTTACACGAAGTCTCATATTGATGCTCTATCCTAGATATGGTCTTACACGAAGTCTCATATCGATGCCATATCCCGAATATAGTCTTACACGTAATATCAGTAACCCTAATGTCATGACATTTGTATCCTATCTATTCCAAATGTTCAACCGAGATTTCTTTCTTGCCGAAACTTCGTCGAATATGCTCATAGAATCAACCATAAATTTCATACTATATTAAAACATTAAAATACAAATATAACATTGCATTATTTACATGCGAACTTACCTCGGCATAGAAATGGAAAAAATGACCAAACCGTTAAATACTTGTTTCCCCCCCCCCCCCCGTTCTAATCCCGAATCTTGTTTTTCTTGATCTATAACATCAAATTTAACTTATTTAATCATCATATTATTCATTTCCTTCCAAAAGTCACAATATGCAAAAATTTCATTTTTGCCCCTAAACTTTTAACATTTTACAATTTAGTCCCTAGGCTCGTAAAATGACTTTCATTTAATTTCATCAAAACCCAAGCCTAGCCGAATCCTTTTCACACTCATAAAAGCCCACATTTCTCATTTAATCACACTTTTCTACTCATTTTATAGACTTTTACAAATAAGTCCTTATTGACATTTTTACCAAAAATCACTTAGCAAAAGTCGTTTAACAATCAACAAACATGCATTTTCCACCATCAAACATCAAAATACATACATGTTCAACATGGGTAAAATTTTAGACTTTGATATCTCTTCAAATTGGTTGTAGAAATAGACAGATCATGTTACAAGGATTTCAAAAACATAAAAATCATTAAAAACGGGGCTAAAACGGACTTACAATCGAGCTTGAAAGTGGTCAAACCCTAGCCATGGTTTCCCCCTTGTAAAATTCGGCCATGAGGAAGAAGATGGACAAATTTTCGCTTGATTTTTGCTTTTTAATTCATTTTAATAACCAAATTACTAAAATGCCCTTAATGAAAAACTTTAGAAACATACCTAACCATGTCCATTTTTGTCCACCAACTTAACCAATGGTCTAATTACCATTTAAGGACCTCTAATTTAAAATATCATAGCAATTGGACACCTTTAACCTATAAAACTCACATTTTGCACTTATTACAATTTAGTCCTTTTGACTAAATTGAGTGCCCAAATGTCAAAATTTTCGAACAAGATTTTCAAAAAATCATTCCATAAAACTATAGACCATAAAAATATAATAAAAATGAATTTTTCTGCGTCAAATTTGTAATCCCGAAACCACTGTTCTGACTAGACCCAAAATCGGGCTGTTACATGCCTCTTTGGTACCTCTCGTCAATCGTCAAAATACATTGCTTGTAACGACTCGAATTTTAGTAGTGTCCAAAAGTGCGATTTTGAAACCTTATTTCCATGAATCAAGTTTGTAAATATAAAATAGGAATAATTACGGAGTTAATATAAAAATTTATTGAAGTTCGATAAGTAATTTAACTGAGAAATTAGTTAATTAAAGCTTAGGAACTAAATTGTAACAGTCCAATCGGTATTGAGTTTTAATTAAGAAAAGGCTAGAAGATCTAGATAGAAATTTCCCAAAGGGCCTAAATGGTTATTAAACCGTTGGTTCTGATCTTGTTAGTGGAGTATGATGATAACCACCACTAGTTTAATTAATAATGATTAAATAATAAAAATGATAAATTAATTAACTTAATTAAGTTTAACTATTGTTTAATCTAACTATATATATAAGTGAAAGTGGATGGAAAGAGAAAAGATATATTCATTTTCTTCCTCCCCGATTTCCTGAATGAATGAAAGAAAGCCAAGGTTCAACATTTGGCCATTATAAATCAAGTAAGGTTTCAAGCTATTCTCATTAAACTAGATAGCCCAAGCATCAATTTGTTTAATTAGCTAATATATAATAACTTCCCATTATTGAGAAATTGATGAATTAGGCTTGAATTTGATAGATATTAAGCTTAGACAATGATAATGACTAAATTTTAAAGCTTAATAAGATTGGTTATTAACTTTGTTACTTTAGGGACCAAATTGAATCAATTGAAGACCTATCATGAAATTATTCCAGGAATAGTAAGTATAGGGTACTTAATGAAAGGATGTGAAATCAGATTTTGATCTGAAGTTAAATATCAAAAGATATGCTTATATGAGTTTAGGGACTAAATTGAATAAAATGAAAAATATTCATGGCTTTGTATTTGGAGGTGGATTGAATGAAATCTGATATTGTTTTATTTATTTAATTATCGATCATAGTGAACGAGGACATCGGGCCACCAAGAGGGAAAGGAAAAGCATGACCCATTGACAAGTGACGCAAGATTTCGGTTTATACTTTTATGATTTGAGATCAATTTATTTGTTTGCATATTCATGTTAATTGCATGATTGAATCTCAAGGGGAGTATATAATTGTTGTATGAATTGATTTTTTGTGTTTGATATTGAATATTGAGATAGTAGATTGAATTGAATAAAATGGAAAGTAGTATGATTTAATGGAACATAGTTTGTAATATAAGAATGGATTAAAGCATGCTACATGATATGAGATATTGTGTATTGATGATGAATTGAAATGTGATTTTGAATGTGAATGTGAAATTATATATATATATTGAAATGAAATGAAATAAAATAAAATGAACCGGGATAAATAATTGTTTATGCGATCAAAAAATATACAGGGTACGAAAATGCAAATGTGACCAAGCACAGGGTATGACGGGTAAATATCAATGATTACAGGGTATGAATATGCGAAAAAGAATGATTAAAGGTATGATGATGTAAATATGAATACTGATGCCCATATGAAATTTATAAAAGGTTAGGATACTATTGGCACGCCAATAGGGTCATATGCGCACTTGTACAAGATATGTGATAATATGGAGATTATGACAGGTTATATCGAGATTCAACATTTTTTACAGATCATTGACTATTATTTTTCTCTATAGAGGCACTGGTGTGGCGGAAGTATGTAATTAAAATTTTTATACATTTGATGCATGCGGGCTTTGCACTTCGGTGTCTTGGTGTGGTGTAGTTTAAGCTATACGAGCCATCTGGTGTGATGTAGTTCACCCGTGTATTTGAGTCCGTTTTACTAGGGTTCCATTGGGTGAAATATTGAAATCAAATCTTAAATTTAGAAAATGAAATAAACTAAATTTTCATAAGCTATTATAATGTATTATTTGAATTGAAATGGTATGAACTTGAGAAATGATAATAGTATATAAAATTGTATTGATTGACATGGAAATGGTGTATCAAATTGTTAAATGTATATATGTTTGAAACTTAAATGAATTGTTGTATACACACCAATATAAGACATGATATTGAATGTTGTAAATGGTTATTTAATGAAATGGTAAATAGTTTCAAATTTATTGAATGGTATGGGAAGGTAAATTTCTTTGCAATGTTATATGATTGGTATGCAAATTGTTATATGCATACATATATTAGTGGTAATGGAACTTTATGAAACAATGAAACATGTACTGGGTTGATATTGAACTTAAAGTCAATGTGATCATTTGATAATGTAATGTTGTATTAACTTGAATCTTGAAAGTACCATTGAGCTTTATTGTTCATTGTACGATTTTTCTATTTTGTACACAGGTTTTGGTGGATCTCAAAGTTTCGAAAGGTGATTTCAGCATCCAATCAATAGTCCTCCACTCAGTAAAATTTGTATAATTTCTTTTACATTTTAATATATATACGGCATGTACCTAATGTTGAACCAATTTTGTAATGTAAACGGCTATTTTGGAACCTTGAAATGGTAGTGCCTTTTGTGTCTAAGCATAGTTGAATGCATTCATGTAATTTAGTACAATGTTGCATTGATTGAAATATACAAATGGTACTATATACCAAGTTGGTTTTAAGTTTGTACTATCAAATTGCAACTTATGGTTCAAGTAACCTTGTAAATTGTATAAGGTTTAAAGTGATGAATTGTGCAAATGGTCAATTGTATTGATTTGAGTTGAATTTTGTAAAGTATATGTGTATATATATGATGCTAAATGGTGCAAATTGTCATATGTATTGATGTAAGTCTTGAAAACATTGAATGATTAATTTGATAGATTGATGATAATGTCATATATATGGTTGCATATGAAGTGTTCAGAAAGTGTACTTAAAAGAAATTTTAGCCTTGGAATTTACCTGATTCAAATAGATGTAGATATTGCTGTCGAAACGATTCCTTAGGTTCGTAAGTGACTTCCTCTGTACTATGATTCTTCCATAGAACCTTAACCAATGGAATGGTCTTCCTTCTCAAGACCTTAACCTCTCGATCTAAAATCTGAATCGGCTCCTTAAAAGTCAAATCCGGTCTCACCTTAATCTCCTCAATAGATACAATATGAGATGGATCAGATCGATATCGCCTCAACATAGAGACGTAGAACACATCATGTATACGATCTAACTCAGGAGGTAATTTAAACTGAAAGGCGACTATCCCAACTCATTTACAATCTGATAAGGTCCAATAAACCTAGGGCTCAACTTGCCCTTACGTCCAAACCGAAGGACCTTCTTCCACGGAGATACCTTAAGGAAAACCCGATCTTCCACAGCAAACTCTATGTCTCTCCTCTTCAGATCCGTAAAAGACTTTTATCTATCAGAAGCTACCTTAAAATGATCTTGAATCAATCTAACCTTATCCTTAGTCTCAAAAACCAAATCCAGACCTATAATCCTCCTCTCTCCCAAATCAATCCAACACAAAAGGGTGTGGCATTTATGACCATAAAGAGCCTCGTAAGGTGCCATTTGAATACTAGACTGAAAGTTGTTATTATACGTGAACTCAGTCAATGGCAGAAACTCCTCCCAACTACCACGGAAGTCGATAACACAACTTCGTAGCATATCCTCCAATATTTGAATCACTCTCTCATATTGCCCGTCAGTCTGTGGATGGAACGCAGTACTGAAGTCCAATCGAGTACCCAATGCCTCATGAAGTTTCTTCCAAAACTGAGACGTAAATCAAGGGTCTCTATCAGAGATAATCGAGATCGGAGCCCCATGTAGTCTAACAATCTCAGAAATGTATAGCTTCGCTAGCTTCTATAGAGAATAATCAATCCTAACCAAAAGAAAATGAGCAGACTTGGTCAATCGATCCACTATGACCCAAACAGGATCCTTCTTAGTGGGTGTCAAGGGTAACCCACTAACGAAATCCATAGTTACCCCTTCCTATTTCCACAACAAAATCTTAATAGGCTGAAGCAAACCTGAAGGCAATCGGTGCTTAGCCTTAACTTGCTGGCACGTCAAACATTGAGAAACAGAATCAGATACCTCGCGTTTCAAACCGGGCCACCAATACAACGCTCAAAGATCCCAATACCACTTATTCCTACTAGGATGCATAGTGCAAGGGCTAGTATGCATTTCCCGCAAGATAGACTGCCTCACCTCAGCATCATTAGGCACACAAACTCGACCTCTAAAATACAGAACACCCTTACTATTCAAACCAAAATCAGAAGTCTTACCCTCTTCAACCTGTTGAAACTGAAGAATCAAAGAGTTATCCAACAACTGCTTATCCCGAATCTAATCAATCCAAGTTAGCTTAACTTGCAACTCAGCCAAGAAACTACCATTCTCAAACAGACTTAGGCGAGCAAGCATCACCCTCAAATCAGACATTGATCTCTGACTAAGAGCATCGGCCACAACATTGGCCTTACCAGGATGATACTCAATGATGCAATTGTAGTCCGTAAGCAACTCAATTTATCTACGTTGTTTAAGATTCAACTCCTTCTGAGTAAGGATGTACTTGAGGCTCTTGTGATCAATGTAGATAATACACCTCTCACCATACAGATAGTGCCTCCAAATTTTCAGTGCGGAGACAACGACAACTAACTCAAGATCATGTGTAGGATAGTTGCCTTCATGCAGCTTAAGCTGTCTGGATGCATAAGCTACCACTTTACCATATTGCATAAGTACACAACCCAAAACGGTGTGAGATGTATCACTATACACAACAAACTCCTTACTGGATTCAGATTATACCAGAACGGGGGCCTGAGTCAAAACATATTTGAGCTTCTCAAAGCTCGATTGTTGCTCATTGGTCCAAACAAAAGGTGCGTTCTTATGCAAAAACTTAGTCAAAAGAGCTACGATAAGCAAGAACCACTCCACAAATCTCTGGTAATAACCTACTAAATCAAGAAAACTTCGGATCTCAGACACATTCCTAGGTTATTTCCACTCATGAACAACCTTTATCTTTTTAGAGTCCACACGGATACCCTCGACAGAAACCACATGCCCTAGAAAAATGACTTCTCTTAACCAGAGCTCACACTTACATAACTTAATGTAGAATTTTTTTCTCGTGGAGTATTTGCAGAACCACTCTAAGATGTTCATCATGCTCAACCTCAGTCTTAGTGTACACCAAAATGTCATCGATGAAAACCATGACAATTTGATCCAGATATGCCTGAAAAACCCGGTTCATGAAATCTATGAATGCAACCGAAGCATTAGCCAAACTGAATGGCATGATGAGGAACTCGTAATTCCCATAACGAGTCCTAAAATCAGTCTTATGCACATCAACCTCCTTCACTTTCAACTGATGATGCCTAAAACGGAGATCAATCTTCGAGAAAACTAATGCCCTACGGAACTGTTCAAACAAATCATCAACCCTCGAAAGTGGGTACTTATTCTTTACCGTCAATTTATTCAACTACTAGTAATCGACACACATATTCATAGTACCATCTTTCTTTTTAACAAAAAGAACTAGTGCTCCCAACGGAGACACACTATGTTGAATGAATCCCCTATCTAGAAGTTCCTGAAACTGCACTTTCAGTTCTTTTGGTGCCATACGGTAAGGAGTGATGGACACTGAAGTTATCCCAGGCAGTAACTCAATACCAAACTGGGCCTCCCTATCCAATGGTAACCCTTGAAAATTGTATTCAATTTTAAAGTTGAATAGTTGTATTCGATTGAAACTTGTACAAGTAGAACTAAGTTTTAATTGTAGAAGATCGATAACGCCCAAGATTTGGATTCGATTTACCAGATTGAGTTTGAGGTGTTATAATTAAAACTGACTTAGCTTAATTTGAATCGTCTGGCCATAGAAAATAGCTTCATATCCCAACCGTTTAAACGACTTCACACTTTATAAATAATGAACTGGAAACTATTTCTTATAAGTGGCATCCCTAGATAAATCTCTATTTCATCCACCATTTGAAAACCAAGTAAGCACATCAAGGAATTCACATGTTCGTTCACCATTTTAATAGAAAAATACACTTGTGTTTTACAAGCATTCATCTTATAATCGAACAAGGCGCTAAACTCTTCAAGAACATTTCTAACCACATTCACTTGGCCAAACTATGCATGACAGAATAGAACTAAATCATCTGCAAATACAAGATGAGACAACGCAAGACCATGCTTTGCTAACCAAACTGACCTCCAATGCCCATTCTGGACTTTGCTAGAAATTCTATAAGCAATCCTCTCCATCCTTAACACAAACAAACACGAAGAAAGAGGGCCCCTCTATCATAGCCCTAAACCCTATCATAGCCCACTACTTGGAAAGAAAGTATCTGAAGGGTCCCCATTCTATAAAATTTGCATGGATGATGTAGTTACACAAGCCACAATGAGCCTAATCATTTAAGATGGCAGTCCAACCAAATTTAGTATTTCCTTCGTAAAACTGCATTCTACTCAATCATAAGCCTTCTCCAGATCAATTTTAATTGTCATCCACCCTTGTTTCCTTCTACGCACATGCATGGAGTGTACCATTTCCTAAGTAATTAAAATATTATTTGTAATATGTCTTCTTGGGATAAAACTAAATTGGTTCTGGGACACTATATTGGGCATACTTCTCCTCAACCTATTAGAAATGGTCTTAGTAATAACCTTATAAAGAACAATGCATAAAATGATTGGTCTAAAATGAATGAAATTCTCCTGATTAAAGGCTTTTGGAACTAAAACTAAGAGAGTCCTATTGATTTTTGGATCAATAAAACTCCTTAAATGCTTCACTTACCATACTAAAAATTGAATCCCTAATAACATCCCATTGGCTCTGAAAAAATTATGCATATAATCCATCCACTCCAAGGGCTTTCAAAAGGGACATCCCGAACAAAGCCTCACGGACCTCTCCTTCGAAACATGTCATTCCAAAAACTCAAACTCAGATTGGCATATACTAGGGAAACAACCATGGAAGGAGACATTTCTTATACCTACACCTCCTTAAGAATACAAGTTTTGAAAAATGAGATAACTTCTCTTTTAAGAATCTACTCATCATAACACCACTCATTCCCCATCACCTTAAAAGCCTCAATACGATTAAGCCTCCACCATGCCAAAATTCAACTATGAAAATAATGAGTATTCTGATCCCTAAAGTTAAGTCATTCACACCTTGATTTTTTACTTCCATAATAATTCCTTTTTATCAAGAATGCCTTCAAACTCAAGTTGTGGCTTAATCTCAAGTTCTTTAAGCCTTAGCATATACCTTCGATCTAACACCTCTTGTATCCCACTCAATCTATCCAAAATAATTCTCTTTCGATCGATAATACTTTCAAAAATATGAGGATTCCAATTTCTAAGACCCTTTACAATCTTATCCACTGCATCAGGAATAGGAACTTAGGGTCTCTAGGTACACTTGACAAAAGTGTTAAATGAGCTATGTTGCAACCATCCAGAAAAGAACCGGAAAGGTCTCTATTGCACATGCTTGAAAAAATGCTCAACTAAAACCAACAAGGGTCGATTGTAACGCCCCGAATTTGGGCCTAGTAGAATCGGGCCCATTGGGCCTTGGGCGTGGGTATGTTTAAAATTTTTGGGAACAAGAGAACGGCACTAAAGCAAGTTAGACCTATTAGGTGAGTGATTTTTGGAAGGCTAGGGGGGCTTCCATGAAGTCTCGGGATCAAACTTGAGCTTTAGGAAAAAATTTGGTTTTAGGTGAATAAAACCCTGGGAGTTAGAAGGTAGGCATTAAGAATAAAATGAGGAGAAAAATGACACAAAAGGAGTTGTTGTCTATTGGCAAATGGCGCCACATAAGAGACAAGTGAATGACGCCACAAGGAAGCAAAGGGGTCCAAGGTTCAAGTCTTGGCGCTTGCATTTCATTTTGATTTATTTTTTTAGTGAACTTAGATGTTGGCCATAGACTTATATTTAGTTGCGCATGATTTTAGACACAAGAGGAGCTTGTGGCCTAGAGGCTAGCGGTGTAGATTAAGTTACAGGGGAGCCTGAGTTCGAATCCCATCGCAAGCAAAAAGGGATATTTATTTTGCTAAGTTTGGACGGCCAGAGTTTGTGTTGAATTTAAACTCTGTTGAAGGAGGGATCCCACATCGGAAAGCTAGCAAGAAGGAAGATGAGAAGCTAGCTTTAAATAGAGCAAACCATGAGGAGAGGAGGGACACCTTTTGTGGCGTGCTCGTTTGGGTTAGCCGTTGGGTCACAGTGGTGGTGACCGAAGTTGATCGACACACACCCCCTTGGGGGTCAAGGGTGCGATCATTGTTGGCTTCTGCGCAGAACAGTGTTCAGAGCGCGGACTAACTTCAGATTTCTATCAGGTGTGTATTTCACCCTACTCTAGCTATAGAGCGGCAAATGCCGAAATGCCGGTCACACGGCGATGGTAGCCACACGAGCGTGCGAGCGCATGTGTGGGAGCTTCGACGCGATAGTTGAGGCCCTCATGAGTATTCTCATGGGTTTAGGCAGCCTTGGGCCCAATGGGCCTGTGGGCCCATATGAATAAATTGTATGATTGTGTAGTAGATATTGAATTAGTCTAGGTGAATCATATATCTGTGGCTAGATTTGGGCTAAATGGGCCACACGAACGTATGGGCCCACTTGAGCTGTGAATGGGCCTTAGGCCCATTCACATCGTTATCTCTGTTTAGAATAATTGAGTCGCTCGAGGCGACTGTAGCCCTTCTGATGGGTTGACAAAATTACCGAAATACCCTTAATGGGTAAATTACCGAAATACCCCCGGTTTGCAAAATGACTGAAATACCCCCGGTTTGTAAAATGACCGAAATACCCCTAGAATGAAAAAATTACCAAAATACCCCTGAAGGATAAATTATCGAAATACCCTCGATGGGTAAAATTACTGTTATACCCTCAAGGGTTGATTAATATGATTGTGTGTATTTTGTTTAACTGGTTATGATGGTAATTTATTTCATACATCATTTTTTATATGTACTTTGCATACATGACATTTTGCATTGGATTGGGATATTGATGATCGGAGGAAGTGTATTCTGGTGGCTCTGCCACATTCTGATTCTGATGGCTATGCCACGTATATTCTGTTACTCTGGTGGCTTCGCCACAAATTCTGTGATTAGCAGCTTGTCTGCCATATTGGTGTGTAGCGGATGGGTGGGTCGATTTAGAAATCCCTATAGGTGTGTTGGGCTAGTACGGGTGGTGTGTAGCGGATGGATTATTGGGTTGGGCTACATACTCTAGTTGCATTATTATGTATATAGGGCTAAGGCACAGTTTGCTTCTGTATGGGCTTCGGCCCAGTTTGCTTCTGTATGGGCTTCGACCCAGTTTGCTTCTGTATGGGCTCAGGCCTAGTTAATGACCGTTTAGGGGGTTACACACTGAGTTCTCGTAACTCACCCCTCTGCTTTAATCTTGCAGGTGATCCCCAGCATTGAGGATTTGGAGCTGTGGAGGACTCTGTGGTGGCCATACATCGGAACCTTAGTAAATTTCCGTTTTACTTTATTTTGAGATTTATTTTAATTTGGGTTTTAATATCTTGTAATAAGGCCAATAGACTTTAACTTAAATTTTCTTTTAAACTTTCATTTCTGCTATGACTTATTGCTAAAGGATTAATATGGTGTTTCCTTAAAAAGTTAACGAACGGTTTTCTAAAATATCACATTTTTGCAATTCACTAAACCCGATTTCTGCTATAAACAAAGTTTTTGGAAATAATAATAATAATAATGGTAATAACAACGTTTTTACAATAACACCGTAAAAACAAATCTGAATTTCACAAACAACAAAGCTCGAAGTTTTTAAAAAGAAGACGAAGTTTTTAACGAACGCACAGTTTTTAAACAACCCTTCCATGTGACATGCCAGATCCGGTCATAACGTCTAGGCCGGGTTTGGGGTGTTACATCGATGATCAAATTTAATTCTCGAAAGATGCAAGATCGTCGACTCCGAAAAAGTTCTTTCTAGATCAGTATTACACAAGGTGCAATCAAGCCGTTCTTGCACCATACCACGACTACAAGTATAAAATGAACCTTTAAAACCCATATTCGACAAACTATGATAAAAAAAAAAAAAAAAAAACTGTTGGAACCAAGAGCAACCACATCGCCTCTTATTAGAGCCCCCCTATTCACCATTGGTAGCTTTGTAGAGCTCCATAAAGGTAACATTCATAAAATGCGAGCCACCCCACCGCACTTTTGTATGCACAAATTGGGAATGACTAATCAACACCTCAAGCTGTACATGATTCCTCTACATAACCCATATACCACAACCAAAACCCTTCACCTTAACCCGATAAGAAGAATCAAAACCAATCCCTTTAACCAGCTTATCCGCTTTCTCCCCACTTACCATCATTTCATGTAGAACCAAAATATCCAGACAATGATCCCGCACGTACTCGCCAACAATCCAAACAAACATATTATTTTCACAACTTTGCGCATTCCACGCAAACAAATGTATATTCGTGAATAAGAGAATAAAAGATAAATAAGAAAGATCGTAAACCTTATCAGACATCAAGGCAGTTGACTACACCCTCAGCTTCCATATCGTCTTGGACGCTATCTGTATCAATCTCCTCTTCATTCATATCAATACCATTCTGCACTCTTTCAAGAATGCTTGTCACTGCTTCCAAAATTGGCATGCCATCATTGAACCGTACATTTTTTTGTCCTCTAGCATGCTTAATTCTTGACTTGGCATTAGAATCTAGACAACCGGGAGGAATCGAAGAGGATGAGGCCCCCCATTTAAGAGCACCCACCCAACGCTTACGAAATTTGTTTACTTATTACTAGAAAAAGGTTGAAACTTATAGTACTTTTTAGGCACTTCTCTAGTAAATTATTTCACATCTCCTTTCTCAAATAAATAAACTAAAATTGAAGGAAAGATAAATGGCCAGAACTTCTCTTTCAATTAAGTGATAAGGAAAAGAAGAAGAAGATATTATTTTATTAAAACATGTTATTTATTATGGGTTAAGGGAGAATATGACCAAAATGATAAAAAAAAAAAAATGTTACTAATCATTATAAAAGTAATATTCTCCAAAGAATGCAATAGACAAAATGTAAAATGATATACTAAATGTTCATTATTTTAGTAATACATATATAGTTGAATTGTTACTTGAAATTTTTATATATAGGTAACTTAATATTTTTTTTATTTGTTTACATTATAATATTATATATTATTATAGATTTAATGTTTATATGTTATCAATGAAATAATATATAAAAATAGCATAATTTAATATATTACAAACTTTAAAAATGAGTTGAGTCAGGTCAAGTTCCAGCATTGAATAAATAAACTTAAGCTTAACCCATATTTTAAATTGACTTATTTTTTATCTAAACTTATTTTTCAAATTTAATAATTTTATCCAATTTTTTTCAGATTTCGGACTTCTCTCAAACTTAAGTGGGTATACCCACGTCTAATTAGCTAAAATCATATTTAATTCTTAAACTTTTCTTCTATTTTATTTTCTTTGGGAATTATAGCCTTATATCTCTATACTTAAAAATATATAAATATATCTTAAGAAAATTAAGATCAGAATAATGTAAAATTGTTAATGTGTGCTTAAACTTACAGTGCTTTCTGTTTTTTCTTTAAAAAAAACCTTAAAAGGTGTTTATAAATGGAGCAGACTTTTAAAAATATCTACTAGGCACCAAAATGAACTGCTTATTGAATACTAAATAGCTTAGATTTTAAGTTTGATTTTTTCAATAATAATATGCTTAAATATGTGTATGGAAATTACAAATTTAGACGGTAGATATGTGATTGAAAATAATATATAATAAACAATAAAATGTATGATTTAAAATTATCATAATAATACATGAAATATGTATAATATTAAAGTAAAAAAATTATAATGACTTTTTTTACCCTTCAATTTTAAAAAAGAAAGTCATTCTAATCCTCCATTTAATTTTTCGCTTCCCTTAACCCTTGAACTTGCATTTTCTTTGTCAAATCACTCCAAAATAGACGGAAAAATTAATGTTTGTTAACTTTGCTAACATGGCATACACATGGATTGCCACATAGATAACACATAAGCAGTTAATTATTTTTTAAAATTTTAAAAATATAAAAAAAATATTTTTTTATAATTAATATAAATTTTTAATTAATTTTAATGATTTTTTAATTTTTAAAAATAATTTTTATAATTTTTTAAAAATTTAAAATTTTAAAAAATTAATTAAATGCTGACGTGTCATCTACATGGCAATCCATGTGTATGAAGCGTCAATAAAGTTAAAAAACATTACCTTTTTTTATTTATTTTGGGATGATTTGACAAAAAATACAAGTTTAATAAGTAAAGAATGCAAAAACTTTAATGGGGGCTAATATGACTATTTTTATAAAGTTAGAGGGTCAAATAAGTAATTATGCCTAAAAAATTAGATTAAATTGTGAGTAATACAAAATTTAAACACATAAATATATTATATTAACGCTACTAAGTGCACTACAATTATGTACAACTAATGGAGATCATAAATTGTGCATAGTAAAATAAAAATGTAAAAAATATATCAAAATAATATTTGGTTGAGTGTTAATTTTAAGGTTTTACCAATGTAATTTGCGTGGGTTCAAGTTACACTATATACATATTTTTATTAGTTTGAATTAGTGCTCAATTAACTCGTGATACTAACTCAATCAAGAGCTTAAATAATACTATATATAAGAATATCATTTTAAGAAAACTTATAAATCTTTGGTTCTTGAGTCGTGATATCCCCAGCTTACGCAAAAGGAACAGCAAGGAAGGAAAAAAAAATTCTAATGATATTTCACAAATCACGATCCATATCATAGAAACTTCCTACCTGCACCTATTTGAGGTTTACAGTATTAGGCACCAAAATGAATACCCCATTGCTTAGATTTCAAGTTTCGTTTTGTCAATAATAATATGTTAACTCCATGGTTAAACAGGGAATCCTATGAAATTGATAAATTTGTTTTTTCGTCTATGAAAATTCGAGATTTTCTGTTTAAGCATTGAGATTTAACACATACTTTGGGTCCCAAATGCAGTACATAAAAGAAACAAAAAGCATAGATAGGGGAGAGTGTGCAGAAAAGGGAAAGATATTTGGTGTAAATATCTCATCTCGTGTTAACAATGGCCTTCAACAAATTTACTTCATCGATGTTTTTCAACACGCTTGTCTCTCATGTTTTTACATGTTGGTTCTTCTGTAGCAGCAAATGCCTGTTGTTGTCTCCCAATGTCAGCTACAAACTGTGTTTCTTCTTCTGTTTTCTTATCTTTTTAGTTCAAATTATATAGAGGGTCAGTGTATTCATCTACTTTCTTGACTTTCGAAATGTGTATTTTCAACTTGAGGTAAACTTTCTTCTCGTGAAGTGTTTTAATAACATCAATTATTATATTTAAACGTAGCATGACATATACACCATCACATTTAAATAGGGTAACATATACAATTGCAATGCGTGGGGATAAAAGTTTTAGGAAACCTTTCTTAATTGAATTTCATTTCGGTCTCTTTATTGAATAAATGCTTAAATTAATTCTTATACATTTCAAAACGTGTAAATTAACTCTTCCAATAAAATTTTCTGTTAAAAATGACTTGGAAAATGCTGGAAATTTTTTATAGGTAAATTATAAAAATGATCACCTAACTGTGCCTTTCATTTTATTTTTGGTCATCCAATTATTAATTTTTCTGATTTAGTCACTAAAATTTTTAAAATTAAATATTTTAGTCACTTTCAGCTGATGTGGGCTTTTTTTTAATGGTCTAGTAACGAAATTAGCTCTTTAATGTTTATACATTCTATCAATTTGATCCTAAATATAAAAAATTCAACAAATTTAGCCATCAATGTTTACAAAAATTTTCATTTTAGTTCTAATTCTAATTTTTTATATAAATTTGGCCCTCGACATTTATAAAATCTATCAATTTAGTCCTAATTCTAAAAATTAACAAAAATATTTTAAAAAAAAATTATTTGTAGCCCTTTATAACCCATTAGCTAACCCATGTGAGATATTAAAATAAGAAAAAGAATACTCTCTTTCAAGTCACTTGCATAATTTTTTTACTATAATTTAGGCTTTACATTGGACCAAACCAATTGGCTTGGAACCTTTTTTTTGAATAATTGGCTGCATTACTACCTGAACAAGTAACATTTTTAATGTCTTTATTTTCTTTTGGATCTTAAATTTTTGTGTGTTTAATCCCAACTTTTTAAAGTTCTTTTGCAAGTAACTTGAAAGAGAGTTCCTCTTTTTCTTATTTTAATATCTCACTTGGGTTAGGCATAGAGATGTCAGAAAACCTAAATTTTATGGATTCCAAGCCAATCCAACTTGATCGGGTCAATCCTTTTTTCTATTGAAGTTGGGGGTATGGGTGGGGCGGGTTAATTTTTAAAAATAGTCAAGGTTGAAACCGCCCACTCAATGTAACACCCCAGATTCTAGGGTTAGAAGCTTTTGGGTTTTATGGTTAGGGTCTGAGTGAAGGGTGTGCTTTTGTGTTTAGTTGTGCGCTTTGGTGTTAGAATGGGTCTGCTGGTATGGTGGTGGAGTGAGTGTTGGTGTACCTCGAGGTTATGGGTTCGAGTCCTCGAGCATGTTTTGAGGAATTATTTTTATGTGACTTCAATTTGTTTTAGATTAAAGATATTTATTTATTTAGTTACTTCCTGTTATTTTATTTTTATCTTTATTATTTTTTGTCTTATTGGCTGGAACGTTTTCCTTTTCTGTCCTTTTGGTTTTCCTCTTTCTTGATGTTTCTTTCTTTTTGGCCTTGTTACATTCCTTTCGGAAGCAGTTTGCTGGCGGATTCTGGAAGAATTTTGCTCATCGTCGTCGAGTCAGTCATTTGGACGTTCCGATCACGAATCAGGTGTGGGACCGAAACTCTTCAACTCTATTTGTGAATTGTTTAGTTTGGGGAAAATTCGTGTGTGGGTTTTGATTATGGGGTAATCGTACTGTGGATTTAATACTAATTTGCATCAAAGTCAGGTTACTATGATATGTGTTGATCTTAATGGGGGTTAGGGAGTGTTTGGGGTGAAATTCACATTTTGCAGGCTGTTTTAAGGTGGTTTTGTAACCACAGGGGCGGCCACACGGGCGTGTTCATATTCGCACGGTCATGTGGAATTAGGGATTAAGGTTCCGGGCAAGATTTGGCACCACACGGTCGTGTGGCCGATTTGGGGATTTTTTTTTTATTTTCACACGGCCGTGTCCTCTGGGCACATGGGCCTGTGAGTTTGGGGGTTAGGGTTTTAGTGATTTGGTGTCACACGACCTGGCCACACGGCAGTATGGCTAACTTGGGGAAATAAGGATCCCCACAGGCGTGTGTTTTGGACACACGGCCGTGTCTGGTGGGCACACAGGCGTGTGAGACCCTCACAGGCCATGTCAGCCCTATACTCAAACTTAGTACAAATGAACAGAGAGTTACACGGCCTGTTCCCACGGCCATGTCCCCAGTCCACACGGGCGTGTGCTTCAGTCACACGACCGTGTGCCTCTCTTCACACGGGCTTGTGACATTCCACACGGCTTAGGCATGTCCACATGGCCAGAGTACACGGGCGTGTGGCACTAGGACACTTATTTTGATTCTGTATGTTTTTATCTGAACATTTGTCTGTGTGTTTTGCCTTGGCTGATCTTTAGTCAAGGTGGCTAAGAATTATGATCTGGGCTTCGGCCTGAGTGTATCTGTGACTGCCAAGTAAGATGTTTGAATCTGAATCTGTTCTGTTGGGTGTGTGTGCATAGCTATTCTGTCTGACTGTCTGATAATGTGTCACTGTTTTGTGAGATTGAATGCATACATGCATTTGCATAAATTGTTTTAGGTTGGGTTGTGAAGAGAAGGGAGACTGATTCTGATCTGATCTGGCAGTTCTACTGCAACTTATATGTACAGCGATTTATCGCATTGTGCCGCATATGCGTCAGCTTTGCTGCGCACTACTATCTGATTTGCCAGTTTAACTGCAACATGTCAGTATAGCGGATTACCGCATTACAATGTACTGTACGTATGTCAGCTCTGCTGTGTACCGTTATCTGATCTAGCAGTTTAAACTATGACTCGCCTGTACAGCGATCTACCACATTGCACAGTACAGCATATACGCTAGCTCTGCTGCGTATTATTATCTGAGTGGCTTAGTCCACATATGTGGTGTGTAGGGTTGGATGTGTAACACCCCTAACCCGTATCCGTCGCCGGACTAGGGTTACGAGGCATTACCGAATAAAACACAACTCAAAACAGGCATATAATTTTTTTTAAAAGAAAATTAACAATTCATATTCACATACTGAACATTCAATATTTCTATTTCATTTATTAAATGAATATCAAACTCAACTTATGCATAATCAATCTATTACATATCATTAACCAAATGAGTCACATGTTTAGTCACTCATTCCTTGTGACATTCAAATATCATGTTTAACAACTTAAATAATCTATTATACATACCAATCACTTAATAAGGCAGATGATATACCTAATTACATTACCTTTTCAGAACTAATACACACATAATATTATATACATAATAATCATTTTTTTTCATCATCTAACAACTATCCCATAAAGAACGAACCATTATCAACAATCAAATGTTTAAAACAAGTATAGCCGAATATCCATGCAAACACATACATAATTTCTTAATCACATTCTTAAGCCGATTGCACATACACATGCCTACATGATTTTTTTTTCTATTCGAATTTCTGTCATATTATAAATCCCAAATTGATCATGAACATATCCATTATTTCACAAACCATAATTACATATAATATTCACTAATTTCATAAACAAATTATAAAACCAAATTCATTTGTATCACATGCATTCATCCAATATATTATCACAACATTGCCGAATACATATGTATTTTAACCTTATCATTTCAATTCTAATTATCAAGACTTGATGACTAATATGACCACATACCTATTTTCTGTATTTGAACATATATATATATATATATCATCAATACCAAATCCCAACTTATTAATTTACATACTTACTAATACTTATTACATATACATTTCATTTAACATCATTCAATTGATATATATGTACACACAAAGATACATTCAACCATAGTTCATTTAGTAAGTAAATCAAACTTTATATAATGCATAACAAATATACAATTACAAAACACTTAATCGAATTCAACATGTCCCTAATATCATCACTTACCCATAGCCAAAATATCCATGTTTACCTTCGGTTCAAGTCCGTATTTTAACTAATTCAATTCATCATACCAAACATAACCAATGTACCAGTAATAATCACATATCCAAGTTCAATATTTCTAGTTTTAAAACATAGCACATACTTACCTATTTGAACATATACCATAATCAAATAATCATAAGTATAAACCTATTTTCAAAGACCATCTCCAACCACAAACATATAAACTAAATCAATCAAAAGAAGATAAGCCATCTTCGCATGGATATTAATTACATTTAAAAGTACTTAACTCGTATTCAACCTTTTACTATGCTATACATTCCATATACTCAAAATCAACTTAGTAAAAATACCAAAGGAGACTATCAATCTTTGTGATAGTCTTCTTTGACGATCCCGAGAGCTCGTAACGTATCCAAAATCTATAAAGCAGAGATAAATAGAAAACACAGAGTAAGCTATTTAAGCTTAGTAAGTCATAAGCAAGTTAATAGCAACCAACTTAGCAAAATCAAATATACAAAATTATAACAAGCACTTTAAATGATCCACATACACAAATACTTACTAAAGTTCAATATCAAAACACATTTAACCAAATTTGGCTGAATACATCAAATTAGAAACATATATATAGTTCACATGCTCAAACATTAGATTTTGTACAACGAACTACACATTTAACTTACCTTGCTTTTCACAGCGCAGTTTATATACATACCTGAGTTCTTTTAGTTCGAATTACATATTGGCCTTCACTTACACATGCCCGTTGAACCATTCGGAATTCAAAAGGATACACGGATAGTCGGAAGCTCGTACAATGCCAACGTCCCAGACGTGGTCTTACAAGATAACACATATCGGATATCCTATGTCATGACATATGTATCCTATCTATTCCTAAGGTTCGTACGGGGCTTACGGACGTCGAAACTCGATCGAGTCAAGCTCGGAAGTTAGCCAAATCACAATGTTTACATTCGGCCATAGCATATATAAATTAAAATAATTCAATTTAATACATAAAAAATATATATTCATAGTTATATCAACTTTTAAAGGCTTACGGACTTACCTCGGACGTCGACGACTGTTAAATCGGCTATTCGACCACTTTTGTCTTTCCCCAATCCAAATTCGATTTCTTTAATTCTTGATCTAAACATATTCAAATTAAGCTTATTTAAACACCATTCTATTCAATTTAGCCTAAAAATACATAAATGGGCAAATTACAATTTTTCCCCTAACATTTCACACTTTTTTACAATTTAGTCCTTTTTGCACAAAACACAAAATACACAAAATTTGACCACACTATACAAGGGCCGAATTTTCCTAGTGTCCATACAAGCCCACACATTTTTATTATTTCACATTTTAGTCCCTCAAAAATTTATTTTTACAATTTAGTCCAAATTACTCAAATTCATCAAAAATTCAAAGACAAAACTTGTAAATCTAACACATATATTTCATATTTCATCATCAAACATAAAAAACCACAAGATATCATCAATGGAAAAACACAAAATCATCATCAAAATCACAAATTGAGACATGGGTTTTGAAGTACACAAATTAACGATCTCAAAAACGTAAAAATTATCAAAAACCGAACAAAACACATACCTAAATTCAAGCTCCAAAGTGCCGAATATGCTAATTTTTTCTTTCTTCAACTTTCGGCCAAGCAAAAATAAAGATGACAACTTGTTTTAATTATGTTTTATTTAACTTATATTAGTTTATTACCTATTTACTTTATTAACCTTTAATAATAATATTATATAACATAATTTCCAAGGTCATTTAAGACCATGTAACGTCCACTATCTTTAAAGTGGGCTAATTGCCCTTTAAGGACCCCATATTAAAAAGCCACTATCAAATTAGCACTTTACACTTTAATTTGTAACTTTTACATTTTACGCGATTAAGTCCTTTTATTTAATCGGGTACCTAAACGACAAAATTAAGTCACGAAAATTTAACACCAACAAATTCACACATAATAAACACGAAAAATAATTTTAAAATATTTTTTGGACTCGGATTTGAGGTCCCAAAACCACTATTCTGATTAGGGTCAAAATCGGGCTGTTACAACTCTCCCACCTTAGGGATTTTCGTCCCCGAAAATCTTACCAGTGAATAAGTTTGGATAACGTTCTCTCATTATATCCTATGACTCCCAAGTTGCCTCCTAAACTCCGTGTTTTTGCCACAGTACTTTGACTAACAGAATTTTCTTATTTCTCAATTCTTTAATCTCACGAGCCAGAATACGAATCGGTTCCTCTTCATATGTCATATCAGACTGTATTTCAACCTCTGTCGGATTAATCACATGTGAAGGGTCAGATTGGTATCTACGGAAAATCGAAACATGAAATACATTATGGATCTTTTCTAGCTCAGGTGGCAACTGCAATCTATAAGCAACCGGCCCGATACGCTCTATGATCTCATACGGCCCAATGAATCTCGGACTCAACTTGCCTTTACGACTGAATCTAAGTACTTTCTTCCACGGTGAAACTTTCAAAAACACTTGATCTCTAATTTGAAATTCAATATCTTTACGTTTCAAATCTGCATATGACTTTTGGCGATCTGATGCAGCTTTCAAGCTATCACGGATCACTATCACTTTCTGTTCAGTTTCTTTGATCAAGTCAACCCCGTGTATCTTATTTTCACTGAGCTCAGTCCAATACAATGGTGTACGACATTTACGACCGTACAAAGCCTCGTAGGGTGCCATCTTGATACTAGATTGAAGGCTATTATTGTAAGCAAATTCAATCAGAGGTAAGTATCGTTCCCACGTACCTTCGAACTCAAGGATGCAACATCTCAACATATCCTCAAGTATCTGAATGATTCGTTTAGACTGACCATCTGTCTGCGGATGAAAAGCTGTGCTAAAGTGTAGTTTAGTACCTAAAGCATCTTGCAATTTCTTCCAAAACCGTGATGTGAATCTCGGGTCTCTGTCCGAAACAATAGAAATAGGCACACCATGTAGTCTCACAATCTGTGATACATATAATTCAGCCAGTTTATCAAGTGAATAATCAGTGCAAACCGAAACAAAATGAGCAGATTTAGTCAATCTATCCATAATAACCCAAATTGTATCTTTCTTGCTCGGTGTCAACGGTAGGCCGGATACAAAATCCATCGTGACTCTGTCCCACTTCCACTCAGGTATCATAATTGGCTGAAGTAACCCAGAAGGTAACTGATGTTCAGCTTTCACTTGTTGACAGACTAGACATTTTGAAACAAAATCTGATATATCTCGTTTCATACCAGACCACCAATAGAACTGTTTCAAATCATTATACATTTTTGTACTACCCGGATGAATAGATAACCGACTACTGTGAGCTTTATTCAAGATCATCTAAATCAATTCTGAATTCCTCGGAACACATATTCGATTTTTGAACCTCAAACAGCCATTTTCATCAACTTAGAATTCTGATTCAACATTAGTTTCACATTGAGTTCGTTTTGCTAACAAATCATTATCAACTTTCTGGGCATCACAAATTTGTTGAACAAACAACGGTCTTGCTTTTAATTCAGCTATTATCGAACCATCATCAGATATAACCATATGCGCGTTCATTGTACGCACAGCAAATAATGACTTTCGACTTAAAGCATCAGCAACAACATTAGCCTTTCCCGGATGATAATCAATCACTAGCTCATAATCTTTCAACAGCTCTAACCATCGGCGTTGTCTCAAATTTAAATCTTTCTAAGTCATCAAATACTTCAGGCTTTTGTGATCAGAATAAACATGACATTTCTCACTGAACAAATAATAATGCCAAATCTTCAACGCAAACACAATGGCTACTAGTTCCAAATCATGTGTCGGATAGTTCTTTTCATGTGGCTTCAATTGTCTCGAGGCATAAGCTATGACTTTGCCTTCCTGCATCAAAACACAACCCAAACCATTCAAAGATGCATCACTATAAATGACAAATTCTTTACCCGATTCAGACTGAACTAACACTGGACCTTCAGTCAAAAGAGCTTTCAACTGATCGAAACTTTTCTGACACTTCTCTGACCACTCAAACTTAACATCTTTCTGTAACAGCTTCTTCAACGGTGTAGAAATTATAGAGAAACCCTTCACGAACCGTCTGTAGTAACTAGTAAGTCCCAGAAAGCTTCGAACTTTAGCAACATTTTTCGGTAGTTTCCAGTTAAGTATAGCTGAAATTTTGCTCGGATCAACCCTGATACCTGATGCTGATACAACATGGCCCAGAAAACTGACTTCACGTAACTAGAACTCACACTTACTAAACTTTGCATACAACTGTTTATCTTGCAAAGTTTGTAGCACAAGTCTCAGATGCTCGGCATGCTCGGTTTCATCTCGGGAGTAAATCAGAATATTATCTATAAACACTACCACAAACCGATCCAAATACTGTCTGAAAATTTGATTCATCATATCCATGAAAACAGCAGGTGCATTAGTAAGTCCGAAAGGCATAACCGAAACTCGTAGTGTCCGTACTCGTCCGAAAGCGATCTTTGGCACATCGTAGTCTTTAACATGAATCGATAGTATCCCGATCTCAAATCTATCTTTGAAAACATTGTAGCCCCTTTCGGTGATCAAACAGTCGTCAATTCTTGGTAACAGATACTTGTTGTTTATGGTCACTTTATTAAGCTACCTGTAGTTAATACACATTCTCATGGTTCCGTCTTTCTTTTTCACAAACAGAACTGGTGCGCCCCAAGGAGAGAAACTCGATCGTGCAAATCCCCTATCTGTCAACTCTTGCAACTGTGCTTTTAATTCTTTTAATTCTGTAGGTGCCATCCTGTATAGAGCTATAGAAATCGGAGTCGTCCCTGGCACTAATTCAATCCCAAACTCAACTTCTCGAATAGGTGGCAAACCCGGTAATTCTTCAGGGAACACATCTGGATACTCACATACAACAGGTACTAATTCAATCTTCTTTTCTGTCACTTTAGAATCAATCACATAAGCAATATAAGCTTCACAACCCTTTCTCACATATTTCTGAGCTGTCATAGAAGATATCACTGCTGGTAAACCATTCAGATCATTAGATTCAATCCAAATAATCTCATCATTCTGGCATCGCAAATCAATAGTCTTCCGTTTACAGTTCACGATAACATCATGCAGAGTTAACCAGTCCATACCCAGAATTATATCAAACTCATCAAATGGCAATAACATCAAATCATCTGGAAAGCATGAATCTCGAATCATCAACGGGTAATTCTTGCATATTTTATCAACCAAGACACACCGGCCTAAGGGGTTCGATACTTTAATTACAAACTCAGTAGACTCAACAGGTAAAGTCTTACTGAACACCAAAGTCTCACACACATAGGAATGAGTTGAACCAGGATCAATCAAAGCAATAACGATAGTATCATAAAGAGTAAAAGTACCAGTAATGACATCTAGGGATGAAGCCTCCTCGCGTGCACGTATGGCATAAGCTCTTGCTGGTGTGCGAGCCTCAGATCTAACAGCTGAATCTTTAGTCCCTTTCTGGCTGCCACTCACATTACCCGTATTTCTGGGTGGTCTACCTCGAGCTACAGTATTACTTGATCTAGTATTCTGAGCCGAATTTTGATCAACTATTTCTGGACACTCCCGAATAAAATGATCTCTGGATCCACATTTAAAATAGGCTCTATCATGCAATCTGCAACTGCCGGGATGTCATTTACCACAATGTTCACACTCGGGTTGATTTGATCTGACATTACCCACACTAGCTACAGAGGTAGCTCTCGAGCTCATAGGTGGTCTATCTCGATCTCATCTGAAATGACCCGCAGTATTCTTCGAACGGCTAGTATCATCTCGAAATTTCTTTGAGGTCGACTGAAATGGCTTACTGAATGGTCTTTTGCGTGAATCTCTAGCTTCAGAATCAGCTTTTCTTTTCTCTTTCCCAAGCTCTTCGGCTTTACAAGCTCGCTCAACAAGTACCACGAACTTCTTTATCTCAAGTATGCCAACTAACAATTTAATGTCTTCGTTCAGCCCATCTTCAAATCTTTTACACATAATAGCTTCAGATGAAACACACTCTCTGGCATATCTGCTGAGTCTAAAAAATTTCCGCTCGTATTTTGTCACTGTCATCTGCCCCTGTTTCAGCTCAAGAAATTCTTTACGTTTCTGATCAATAAACCTCTGGCTAATATATTTCTTACGGAACTCTGTCTGAAAGAATTCCCATGTCACTCGCTCCTTTAGAACCTCCGATACTAGTGTATTCCACCAGTGAAATGCAGTGTCCCGTAATAGAGATATAGCACATTTCAAACACTCATCAGGGGTGCAGGATAATTCATCAAATACTCGGATGGTATTATCAAGCCAGAACTCAGCTCGCTCAGCATCATCATCATCAGTGGCTCTGAATTCCTCGGCTCCATGTTTTCTTATTTTATCAACAGGTGGCTTTGACAATCTCATTGGATCACTCACCGAAGGTATAATAGGCACTGTAAATGGATTAATCGGGGGTGGAGGTTGTTGTGCAACCGGATTAGTCCGGATATACTGTGTAAACCAATCATTCATCATTTGGTAGAAGGCTTGTCTAGTCTCCCCCTCTGGATTACTCAAAGTAGGTCGAGAATCTATCGGTGCTGTCCCTTGCACGGGAACAGGCGCTACACTCTCGACATCATCAGCTACGACTCGATCGGGATCCATTAATATATGAAAACACACTTTTAAATGTCAGAAGTCATCACACTATCGCAGTATAACATATGACATGTATAGTTAGACTCTTACGCGCTACGTTAGTCCTAGAATCGACTAAACCGTAGCTCTGATACCAATCAATTGTAACACCCCTAACCCGTATCCGTTGCCGGACTAGGGTTACGAGGCATTACCGAATAAAACATAACTCAAAACAGGCATATAATTTTTTTAAAAAGAAAATTAACAATTCATATACACATACTTAACATTCAATATTTCTATTTCATTTATTAAATGAATATCAAAATCAACTTATGCATAATCAATCTATTACATATCATTAACCAAATGAGTCACATGTTTAGTCACTCATTCCTTGTGACAATCAAATATCATGTTTAACAACTTAAATAATCTATTATACATACCAATCATTTAAGAAGGCAGATGATATACCTAATTACATTACCTTTTTAGAACTAATACACACATAATATTATATACATAATAATCATTTTTTTTTTCATCATCTAACAACTATCCCATAAAGAACGAACCATTATCAACAATCAAATGTTTAAAACAAGTATAGCCGAATATCCATGCAAACACATGCATAATTTCTTAATCACATTCTTAAGCCGATTGCACATACACATGCCTACATGATTTTTTTTCTATTCGAATTTCTGTCATATTATAAATCCCAAATTGATCATGAACATATCCATTATTTCACAAACCATAATTACATATAATATTCACTAATTTCATAAACAAATTATAAAACCAAATTCATTTGTATCACATGCATTCATCCAATATATTATCACAACATTGCCGAATACATATGTATTTTAACCTTATCATTTCAATTCTAATTATCAAGACTTGATGACTAATATGACCACATACCTATTTTTTCAGTATTTGAACATATATATATATATATATCATCAATACCAAATCCCAACTTATTAATTTACATACTTACTAATACTTATTACATATACATTTCATTTAACATCATTCAATTGATATATATGTACACACAAAGATACATTCAACCATAGTTCATTTAGTAAGTAAATCAAACTTTATATAATGCATAACAAATATACAATTACAAAACACTTAATCGAATTCAACATGTCCCTAATATCATCACTTACCCATAGCCAAAATATCCATGTTTACCTTCGGTTCAAGTCCGTATTTTAACTAATTCAATTCATCATACCAAACATAACCAATGTACCAGTAATAATCACATATCCAAGTTCAATATTTCTAGTTTTAAAACATAGCACATACTTACCTATTTGAACATATACCATAATCAAATAAGCATAAGTATAAACCTATTTTCAAAGACCATCTCCAACCACAAACATATAAACTAAATCAATCAAAAGAAGATAAGCCATCTTCGTATGGCTATTAATTACATTCAAAAGTACTTAACTCGTATTCAACCTTTTACTATGCTATACATGCCATATACTCAAAATCAACTTAGTAAAAATACCAAAGGAGACTGTCGATAGTGTAATAGTCTTGCTGACGATCCCCGAGCTCGTAACGTATCCAAAATCTATAAAACAGAGATAAATAGAAAACACAGAGTAAGCTATTTAAGCTTAGTAAGTCATAAGCAAGTTAATAGCAACCAACTTAGCAAAATCAAATATACAAAATTATAACAAGCACTTTAAACGATCCACATACACAAATACTTACTAAAGTTCAATATCAAAACACATTTAACCAAATTTGGCCGAATACATCAAATTAGAAACATATATATAGTTCACATGCTCAAACATTTGATTTTGTACAACGAACTACACATTTAACTTACCTTGCTTTTCACAGCGCAGTTTATATACATACCTGAGTTCTTTTAGTTCGAATTACACATTGGCCTTCACTTACACATGCCCGTTGAACCATTCAGAATTCAAAAGGATACACGGATAGTCAGAAGCTCGTACAATGCCAACGTCCCAGACGTGGTCTTACATGTAATCACATATCGATGCCACTATCCCAGACAGGGTCATACACGTAAACACAAATCGATGCCAATGTCCCAGACGTGGTCTTACACGATAACACATATCGGATATCCTATGTCATGACATATGTATCCTATCTATTCCTAAGGTTCGTACGGGGCTTACGGACGTCAAAACTCGATCGAGTCAAGCTCGGAAGTTAGCCAAATCACAATGTTTACATTCGACCATAGCATATATAAATTCAAATAATTCAATTTAATACATAACAAATATATATTAATAGTTATATCAACTTTTAAATGCTTACGGACTTACCTCAGACGTCAACGACTGTTAAATCGGCTATTCGACCACTTTTGTCTTTCCCCGATCCAAATCCGATTTCTTTAATTCTTGATCTAAACATATTCAAATTAAGCTTATTTAAACACCATTCTATTCAATTTAGCCTAAAAACACTTAAATGGGCAAATTACAATTTTGCCCCTAACATTTCACACTTTTTTACAATTTAGTCCTTTATGCACAAAACACAAAATACACAAAATTTGACCACACTATACAAGGGCCGAATTTTCCTAGTGTCCATACAAGCCCACACATTTCGTTTATTTCACATTTTAGTCCCTCAAAAATTATTTTTGCAATTTAGTTCAAATGACTCAAATTCATCAAAAATTCAAAGACAAAACTTGTAAATCTAACACATATATTTCATATTTCATCATCAAACATCAAAAACCACAAGATATCATCAATGTAAAAACACAAAATCATCATCAAAATCACAAATTAAGACATGGGTTTTGAAGTACACAAAGCAACGATATCAAAAACGTAAAAATTATCAAAAACTGAACAAAACACATACCTAAATTCAAGCTCCAAAGTGCCGAATATGCTAAGTTTTTCTTTCTTTTCTTTCTTCAACTTTCGGCCAAGCAAAAATAAAGATGACAACTTGTTTTAATTATGTTTTATTTAACTTATATTAGTTTATTACCTATTTACTTTATTAACCTTTAATAATAATATTATATAAACATAATTTCCAAGGTCATTTAAGACCATGTACCGTCCACTATCTTTAAAGTGGGATAATTTCCCTTTAAGGACCCCATATTAAAAAGCCACTATCAAATTAGCACTTTACACTTTAATTTGTAACTTTTACATTTTACGCGATTAAGTTCTTTTATTCAATCGGGTACCTAAACGACAAAATTAAGTCACGAAAATTTAACACCAACAAATTCACACATAATAAACACGGAAAATAATTTTAAAATATTTTTCGGACTCATATTTGTGGTCCCGAAACTACTATTTTGATTAGGGTCAAAATCGGGCTGTTACAGGAGGGCCTTTCGAGGTCCTAATTGGTGTGATTGGTTGTACGAGATTTAATAGTTCTTATGAGGTGTGATCGGGGGACGGAGAGGTGTGTTGGCTGGATGGGTGGGTTATATTTTCTGACTGCATTTCATATGTATATTTTTGTGTGTTTTGGGTGTACGAATACCTGTCTGTGTTCTGTTGTCTGAACAACTCGTGTGTAAGTGTTCTGTGTACTTGGTGTGCTCTGTTTCGATTGTGTTTGGTATCTATTTCTGCTCATGACTGTAAGTCTGTTACACCGCTAAATTAAATTATGAGATTCTACCTTTAGTCTTGATTCGGACTCACACTGAGCTCGAGTAGCTCATCCCCTCTTAGTGTTTCCTTTGCAGGTACATTTCAAAATTTTGACGCTGGGCTCGGTATGCGAAGGTCTCAGACAACCTTGGAGAAAATTTAGTAAACGTTATATGTTCAGTTACTATTTTATCATTCGAAGTTTTGAAATGTAAGGTTTTATAATACCATGGTACAAATTGCGAGTTAAGTTTTTAAATCATTTTAATTCAGCTTATTAGATGCTAAACTTAACTGTATTTTATCTGTCTATATTTTAAATGATTACATGTTTGACTCGTCGTTATAACTTACTTTGTAAAAATTTACCTACGATCACTTCAGTTATCAATGTGACATCCGGAATTCGGTCTAAACTTCTAGGCTGGGTTTGAGGTGTTACATTTAGTGGTATCAGAGCCAAGTTTACAAAAACTCGGCTTGTGCTTCTACGTGTTTGTATGCGCACGTGGGTGTTTTAAAAAGAAATTTTAAAAAAATTTTAAAAAATTTTTAAAATTTTTTTACCACAGTAAGCTGAAATAATTTTTGTTTTGGGAAAGTTTTACAGAAAGGAACTGTCTGAGACTCCGATGCTGGTCCAGGTAGAAATTCGAAACTATAAGATTAGAAACATAGATTTTTGTATTTATCTTGTGTTTATTTTCTGAAAGTGTAGATACCTTAAGTTAGCCGCAGGACGGATATGGACTTCGAGGGTAAGCAAGATCGCGAGGAGTCGTCTACTTCTCCGGGGCATGAGTTTGTTGAGGAGTTGGGAGTTAGTGTGATTCCACCAACTTCGGGTAGTGATAACCCGAAGCTTGATATTGAGGCATTGACTCGGGTAGTGAGGGATGTTTTAGAGAAAGTGTTTGAGGCTAGGATAAGGGAGACTAGTGAAATGCTTCAAAGTAGATCTGTAGATTGTGGGAAGAAAAAAGATCGCAGTCCTCCGAGGTTGGAGTCTCGTTCTGCGAAGCGTGTTAGAATGAGTTTGAGGGGCAATAGCGGTTCTGCAGAGGGTGCTAGTGGTGGTGCGAGCGTTCTGTCTTGCGAGTACTGTAAGAAGCACCATCCAGGTAATTGTTGGAAAAAGGTGGGCGCATGTCTTCGATGCGGGTCCATTAAGCATCGGATCCGGGAGTGCCCTCGGCGATTTTGAGAATGTAATGCTTTGATACTTAGATTAGAGTATTGAAATTGTGTATCTGCTTCAGTGGTTAAGTGTTCTGGGTGTGTGTATGAAGCCTTAGGTTCGATTTGGTTCTGCTCGAGCTAAAGTGCGCAGCGGCAGTGTGGTGGAGTAGCTTGTGTTATACCACTGTACTGTTAGCTGGAAATTTTGGGGATAAAATTTCTTTAAGGAGGGGTGAGTTGTAACACCTCGAATTTTGGGGTTAAAAGTTTTTGGGTTTTGTGGTTAGGGTTTGAGTGAAGGGTGTGCTTTTGTGTTTAGTTGTGCGTTTTGGTGTCAGAATGGGCCTGTTGGTCTGGTGGTGGAGTGAGTGTTGGTGTACCTCGAGGTTATGGGTTCGAGTCCTCGAGCGTGTTTTGAAGAATTATTTTTATGAGACTTCAATTTGTTTTAGATTAAAGATATTTATTTATTTAGTTACTTACTGTTATTTTATTTTTATTTTATTATTTTTATCTTTATTATTTTTTGTCTTATTGGCTGAAACGTTTCTTTTTTCTGTCCTTTTGGTTTTCCTCTTTCTTGGCGTTTCTTTCTTTTTTGCCTTGTGACATTCCTTTCGGAAGCGGTTTTCTGGCGGATTCTAGAATAATTTCGCTCATCGTCGTCAAGTCAGTAATTTGGACGTTCCGATCACGAATCAGGTGTGGGACCGAAACTCTTCAACTCTATTTGTGAATTATTTAGTTTGGGGAAAATTCGTGTGTGGGTTTCGATTATGGGGTAATCGTACTGTGGATTTGATACTAAATTGCATCAAAGTCAGGTTATTATGATATGTGTTGATCTTAATGGGGGTTAAGGAGTGTTTGTGGGTGAAATTCACGTTTTGCAGGCTGTTTTAGGGTGGTTTCGTGACTATAGGGGCGGCCACACGGGCGTGTGCCTGTTCGCACGGCCGTGTAGAATTAGGGATTAGGGTTTCGGGTAAGATTTGGCACCACACGGTCATGTGGTTGTTTTGGGGATTTTTGTCGATTTTCACATGGCCGTGTCCTCTGGGCACACGGGCCTGTGAGTTTGGGGGTTGGGGTTTGAGTGTTTTGGTGTCACACGGCCTGGCCACACGGCCGTGTGGCTAATTTGGGGAAATAGGGATCCCCCAATGACGTGTGTTTTGGACACACGACTGTGTCTGGTGGGCACACGGGCGTGTGAGGCCCTCACACGGCCGTGTCAGCCCTGTACTCTAACTTAGTAAAGATGAACAGAGAGCTACATGGCCTGTTCCCACGGCCATGTCCCTAGTCCACACGGGCGTGTGCTTCAGTGACATGGTCGTGTGCCTCTCTTCACACGGGCGTGTGCCACAGTCACACAGCCGTATGCCCCTTTCTACACAGGCTTGTGACCTCCCACACGGCCAGAGTACACGGGCGTGTGGCTCTAGGACACCTATTTTGATTCTGTGTTTTTTTATCTGAGCATTTGTCTATGTGTTTTGCCTTGGCTGATCTTTAGTCAGGGTGGCTAAGAATTATGATCTGGGCTTCGGCTTGAGTGTATATGTGACTGCCATGTGAGATGTTTGAATCTGAATCTGTTCTGTTGGGTGTGTGTGCATAGCTGTTCTGTTTAACTGTCTGATAATTTGTCACTGTTCTGTGAGATTGAATGCATACATGCATTTGCATAAACTGTTTTGGGTTGGGTTGTGAAGAGAAGGGAGACTGATTCTGATATGATCTGGCAATTCTACTGCGACTTGTACGTACAACGATTTATCGCATTGTACCGCACATACGTCAGCTTTGCTACGCACTACTATCGATTCGCCGTTTAATCGCAACATGTCGGTCTGATGATCGCACGCATTGCATTGTACTGTATGTACGTCTACTACATTACGCATCGTTATCCGATCTGGCGGTTTTAAGCTGCGACTTCGCTGCACAACGGTCACCGCATTGCACAAGATAAAGATATACGCTAGCTCTGCTGCGTATTATTATCTGAGTGGCTTAGTCCACATATGTGGTGTGTAGGGTTGGATGGGCCTTCCGAGGTCCTAATTGGTGTGATTGGTTGGATGAGCTTTAACAGCTCTTATGAGGTGTGATCGGGGGATGGAGAGGTGTGTTGGCTGGATGGGTGGGTTATATTTTCTGACTGCATTTCATGTGCATATTTTGGTGTGTTCTGGATGTACGAATACCTGTCTGTGTTCTGTTGTCTGAACAACCCGTGTGTAAGTGTTCTGTGTACTTGGTGTGCTCTGTTTCGATTGCGTTTGGTATTTGTTTCTGCTCATGACTGTAAGTCTGTTACACCGCTAAATTAAATTATGAGATTCTGACTTTAGTCTTGATTCAGACTCACACTGAGCTCGAGTAGCTCACCCCCTCTTAGTGTTTCCTTTGCAGGTACATTTCAAAATTTTGACGCTGGACTCGGTATGCGGAGGTCTCGAATAGCCTTGGAGAAAATTTAGTAAATGTTATATGTTCAGTTACTATTTTATCTTTCGAAGTTTTGAAATGTAAGGTTTTATAATACCATGGTACAAATTGTGAGTTAATTTTTTAAATCATTTTAATTCCGCTTATTATATACTAAACTTATCTGTATTTTAACTGTCTATATTTTAAATGATTACATGTTTTGACTCGTCGTTATAACTTACTTTGTAAAAATTTACCTACGATCACTTCGGTGATCAATGTGACATTCGAAATTTGGTCTAAACTTCTAGGCCGGGTTTTGGGTGTTACACTCAGCCTTGCCCCGATATATTTATGAAATTATCGTTTATGCATGGTTAATATTAATTAAATTAAAAATCCCTAAAATTTATCACTACTAGTCTCAATCTACTACCTCTATACTAGTCCCCTTTCACCCCTATAAGGTTATTTCCCTCATTTTCTATCTTCTTAATTTAATAATTTATTAAAAGAATCTTTATTTCTTATTTTTTCTTTTATGTTGTAATCATAGCATGTATGTAAATATACATTAGCATACAACTCTAGATAAATCATTAAACAAATCTAATAAGAAATGGTGCCAAAACCTTTCATTTAAAGAAAAAATTAAATTAATCACAATTTTACAAAAAAAATAAAAAAAATTAAACTTGGGTCAAATCAGATTGGAGTCGGGTATGCTATTAATTTTTGGGTTCGGATTTAGAATGGTTAAATTTTTTAAAGTCGAGGTTAGATCCAATCGGAGCATAGCGGTAGAGCATCAAGGCGGGCAAAAAACCACCCTGCCCTGCCCTATTGCCATCACTAGTTAATCGATGGGTTATAAAGGGTTAAAAACTTTTTTGAAAAAAATATTTTTTAAAATTTTTTAGAGTTAGAACTAAATTGACATATATTGTAAATATTAAGGGCCAAATTTATTGAAATTTTAGAATTAGAACTAAAATGAAAAATTTTGTAAATATTTAAGGCTAAATTTGTTGACTTTTTTTTTATATTTAGGATCAAATTGATAGAATGTGTAAATATTAGAGGATTAATTTTGTTACTAGACCAATAAAAAAAAGCCACATCAGCTCAGAGTAATTAAAATATTTAATTTCGAAAAGTTTAGTGACTAAATCAAAAAAATTAATAGTTGGACAACCAAAATAGAACAAAATGCATAGTTGAGTGATTATTTCTATAGTTTACCCATAAAAAAATTTCAGCATGTTCCATGTCATTATTTAATAGGAAAATTTAACGAAAGGGTTAATTTGCACATTATAAAATGTATAAGGATTAATTTTCTCATTTTTCAATAAATGGATTAAAATACAATCCGATCCCAAGTAAAGGGGCTTTCCTGATACTTTTACCGATGTGTGGGTCTCTAGTCTTAACATATACATATGTTATAAATGGGTTATGTTCAAATTTTTTCAATCTTCATCAATTGTGTTTTGTACTAATTTGATTTTAAGTATATTTGGATAACATATTTCTATATTTATATTATACTTGTAAATCTATTATGTTTATAAAAGTGAAAAAGAAAAAATGACAAAGTAAAAAGTAGGAAACGAGTGATCTTATAAAAAACCAAAACCTGAAGGAAACTTGAAATAACCATTTTGAAATGCAGTAAATTTGACCTAATTTTTAATATAAATCTTATTCTCCACGCTTTACTTGTTTGTTAACCAATCAAACTTACATTATTTGGATCCCTTTTACCAATGCTCTAAAAAGCCATTTGAGTTTCAGTTTACAGAAAAAGCCTGCAGTGATTGGCTGGAAAATTCTTTTTAGTTTTTGCCCCCCAAGAAAGAATGCAGAATCTGAGTTGATACCTTTTTTTTTTTTTTTTTTTTTTTTTTTTAAGTTTATTCAACCAATCCATTTTAAATTTTAACCTTGCTGATCAGTGACATGTACATGATTTTAAATTTTGAGCCACCTTATCGTTGTGTATATCTAAAGTTTAAGCAGCTCTTTATAATTAATTTAAAATTTTTTCCTTAAATTTTAACCAAAAATAATAAAAAATTTTACATCAATAATCTGTTAAAAGAGAATGAAAAATTTTAATAATAATAACTAATTCACCTAATTATTTTATTTAGAGTGACTAAATTAAAAAAATAATAGAGTAACCAAAACAAGACAAATCCTACTTTAAAATGACCATAGGTATAATTTATCCTAATTATTATTTTCTTATTATAAATAAATTTAATTTTTAACTGAATTTAATCATTTTCGATCAATTTATTTGTTTTTTTTTTCATCTCAAAAAGCTCAAAGTCTATCAGGAGTCTTTATATTACTTTATAAAGTTTATTTCAGTCTCTCTTTTAAAAAATTGTTCTAAACTAACCCTTGTCTATTAAAATTTTATTAAAATTATACAATTTGTCATTAAATTATTGATAATCTGAATAAAATATATCATACTCAACTAATTATTTATGATCGTACCCAACCCTTAAAAAAACCATCCCAAAAAAATAATGTATTTTTTTACTTATTGTAAGGCTAAAAAAAAATATGTTAAGTAGTTCAAAAATACATGAATTCTTTTGGGGATGATTGGGTTTTTTTATGAGGTGACTCATAGATAAATAAGTTGAGTATAATATATTTTATCTAATTTATCAATAATTTAATAGCAAATTATAACAATATCACAATTTGAATAGTTTTTAAATATATAAGGATTAATATAAAGTAATTATTAATAGGAATAAAATGAAATTTGTGTAGTAATAGAGGAACTCTGATAGACTTTGAGCTCTCGAAAAAGTAATGGATATAAATAATAAATAGCATATAAGAATGCCGTGATTAAGGTAAATGGCACGATTATGAAAATAAAACATTTATAAATTACTGTAATATTTGCTTATTGAATGGTTGAACTTTCAACAACCTTACAAATACAACTCCCAGCATAACTCAGGAGACTATTATTGGAATTTCAACATCTATAATTAAATACATAGTTTACTGTAGCTAGGCACTGTAGAAGTGTGATGCCCAGCATTTGACATCTACCCCTTTTTTTTTTTAGTTGGTGGAGACATCGGGGGAGAGAAGAAATGAAGGAAAGAGGGAAAGAATGAAAAAAAATGTTATATTTTGGTTTTGGTCCTTTTATTATATTCAGATTTGAGACTTATCTTTATATTTTAAGTTTGACATAATTTATTTATTTAATTTTTTATAATATAATTAGTTAGTATAAATAGTTAACTTGATTTACAATTTAAGGGGAAATGTTGAAGTGGATCTTTCCTAAAAAGAAATACTCACTTCAACAATTTCTTTCATGTTTGTATGATTAGTTAGAAAGTAATTAAGTCTTGATATAGTTAGAAGGGTGTTTTCAATAAAAGATACACGCTATTTTAACTGGAATAGTTAACAGTGTTAGTTACTTGAAATAACTAATGATATTATAAAAGTAAAAATATCAAATTATGTCAAAGTTAAAGTATAGAGACTTAATCTTAGGTTTTAGCATAGCATAGCATAGGGACCAACGCTATAAACTGAAAAGAAAAGAGAAAATAAATAATGATTAAACATAAAAAATATATAATTTTTAAGGTTAAATTTTGCTATTAGCCCCTATACTTAGCAAAAGTTGTGGATTTAATCCTTATATTTTTATTTAGCTATTTTTAGTCCTTGTACTTTCTAAAATTTAAAATTTCAATCCTTAACAAACAATAATTATTAAATTCATTAAGTAAAGTTTTACTATTTCAAAAATATGATACGTTAAACATATTATCATATATATAATATCATATCAGCTTATTACTTTCACAATTTACTCACTAAAAATCTAGTTTTCTTACACTGAAATTTTAAAGTTCGAAAAATTAATTAGAAAAAAAATCATGAGCTAAGAATAAAATCAAAGAAATTAAAACAGAATAAAAAAGAAACACGTGTGAATAGTTGATGTGAAAGTGAGGAAAAGAAGCATCATGATATGGCCGCCCCATAATCAATGAAGAAGGCATGCTGTAAGGGTCCAACCTAGACCCACCCGGAAACCTTTTCTTTTTCAAGTCCAACCCGAACTCACATTAGATGTTGACCGCTCCCACCCCCTTTGTTTTTCTTATCGATCCGGGCCTTCCCATTTAAGGCTCCACTTTCTCCTTCCATCTAAACGACACCGCTTCTTGCTTCAAACAAATTTAGACAGAGTAACGTAATTGCCATATATAAAAATATATATATTTCCTTATAATTTCCATTTTCATTAAAAACACCATATTAAACAAAACTTAGATGTTTTTTTTCTTTACCTCTGTACTTACTTCTCTAATTTATAATTGGAAGCTACAACAAATAATAATTAAAAAAAAAAACTTATAGTATTTCCATCTAAACTAAAAATACCACCACCACCATCCATTTCATCTGCCTGTGATATCCATATAAACAGCTGGTGACAACTTTTTTCTTTTCTTCTCTTTTCATGCTTTAAGCATGGAAGGACTTGAAAAAATATTTTTTTCACCTTATTTTTTTTCTTAATTTTTTTTTTTGTATTCCCATTTTCACTCTCTCTTTGTGCTTCAAAACCACACCAAAATTCCCATTCAACCAAAAATTGATCTTTTGGACTAAAAAGGGTGTGAAAAGGGGGCATGGCAAAATTCAGATCTCATGACTTGAAATCCAGTTGGGATGATTAGCTGTTGTTGTGGTGGTGGTGGTCTAATTTCCTCCTTTTAATGTCTGGGGTAGATGAATGTGAAGAATTTGCACAAGGCACAACTTTTATTTCATCACTTTTACAGCTCAAGCATGTAGCAGCATCCAACACCCCGATCGGGCTTTGGGGCACTGCTGAAGAAGCTGAGAGACGTCCCACATCCGCATTTACTTTAGCAGGCCCTTTGATCAATGAAAAATCTTTCATCACTTCAACACACTTCAACACTCTTCCCTGCAAAAACAAGTCCCACAAACCAAACATATAGAGAACTCTCACTTCACTGACTTGTCGAAAATAAACTTGAAAAGATCAAATGCGAAGATCTTGAAAAGACCTAACACCATAAACAATTTTGTCCTCTCTTGAGTTTTTACTCATGTGGGCACCACTTTCTTATTGTTTTTTCCTTCTTTTTTTTTCTTTTTCTTTTTACCTTTTCTACAGAGATGAAACTTGGAATAGCCTTATCAAGGGCTAATGTTTGCATTCCACCTGAAACAGAAATTGCCACTGCTGCAGCTATTTCAGAAGGTCTGAACTCCAAGAAGTCAATGCCTGCATTCATTGGATCAGTCCGAAGTTCAGACCCCATTTATCCTAAATAACAAAAAACTTGTAACACAAGGAATAAAATAGACAGTGAGATAGAAACCTCTTATTGTGCTCATTATTAGTTGTAATGATCTAGACATTGAAGTTGATGATGAACATTGATCATTACAAATTTTACTCATGAAGTAGTCAATGAAGGAGCAAGGGGTAATAACTTGCATTCTCCACTTCAATGTGCTTAAAACCAGAAGCTCCATTCTATATATTGTTTTAGCTTCAAACACAAACCTTGGTTCCCCCACCTAAATCCAGAACAAATCCAACACAATCAGGGAACTGAATAACATCTATTGCCAAACACATCAAACCAAATCTACATGTTCTAATCACCTGCAAATCTACAGACGGTGGCACTTTTGTCTCCTCCATTTTGGCTGCAATTGATAAACAAGCTACTGCCAGCAGTTGTACCGTCCATGTTTTACCTCTCTATGTCATCCCAAAAGATTGAAAAAAAGAACATAAAATCATGATGGGAATAGAACAAATGGAAATGATTATGATGTAAGAAATGAAAGAACCAAACATGGCTGAACTTACAGGTAATTCATATACTGATAAGAATCGGTCCAAGTAGTTGATAGATAAGCAAAGACTCAAGGGTCCAAACTGATAATAAGCACAAGTCTGTTGATCAAAAAATGTAAAGTTAAGTCATAGATGATCTAACCATTTCATACACCAACCATGAGACAATCATTCATAGCACATTATCAATAGCTCAGAAATTGATTTATCCAAACAAAACATAAAATCCATTACAGAAATAAATGAAATTGAATAAGATAACAAAGAGAAACACAGAATGTGAGGAGTTTAGATGAGAAAAGACTACAATGTGAGGAGTTTTATTGGAATAAAACTGATTTTGAAGATCACAGACCTTCCAAATCCAATCAAGAGCTTCTCTCCTAACACTCAAGTCCAAATCCCCACTTCTCAGCCTCTTAAGATAATCATCTCTAGGCAAATGCTCTATCTCTTTTTCAATCATTTCTTTGATTCTATCATCACTCTGTATTGCAAAACCAGAGCTACCCATCAAAGAAGTTGATTTGTTGTTTATAAGAAAACGGTGTCGTTGATTAAAGATTTGGTTTTTAAGGTGGTGGTGACAATCAGGAGAAAACCCAAACTCATTTATGGCATTAAAATCACGATCACCATCAAAGCAAGAGCTTGTGTTCTCTGTACAGAGAAGATTTGAGGCTGAACAGTCAAGATTTTCTGCCATTTTTCAAGAGAGGGTCCTAAAATATTGATGGTATTATAAAATACCCCAAAAATGAACTAATCAATTCAACAAGGTGAAAAGCTTAGTTTACAAAAGGGTTTCATCAGTGGCTCGTGGGGAAGAACATGTTCATCATTATACAATAAAGCCAAAAAGAAAGAGGGGCTGAGGAGAGACTTTTGTAATGAAAGAAGCTTTATGTAAGGGAACCCATCTTGAGTTTTAGGGTAAAAGGAGAAATGAGGGAAAGTGGAGAAAGCTGCCATAACAATAAGGAAATTGATGGAAAATCTTATAATTTATGCAAAAATGGAAATAAATATGCAATAAACTTACAATGACAAACTTTCTTTTTTATATTTTTACTATTTTTCATGAGAAAAATGAGATTATTATTTTTCAACAAAAATGAGATTATTTTTGCTTCATATAAAAAAGCTAAGCTTGTATTTTTCTTTTTATAATAAACTTGTATACTGTAAGCTTACACTGGTTTAATTAATATTAGATTATATTTATCATTATAATTAGAAAAGGTATATTTATTGAAAGATATATAAATTTTTATAAACTAATAAAAATAGGTGTAATTTTAATACTTTATTAATTTGAAAAATTAATTTAAAATCAAATTGTTGAGCGGATATATAATTAATAAAGTAGTAAATGAACTACATCATCATATTCATAAAAACGGCGAAAGTTTTTAACTGCTAGTTGTTCATCACGTGTCAGATAATGACATCATTATCTAAATTTTTTAAAAATAAAAAATATAAAAAATATAAAAAATACAAAAATTATAAAAATTACAACAAAACTAAAAATTATTTAAAAACAAAACAAAATACAAAACTTTTCCAAGAATCCAATCAAATTCCTCTGTTGAAAACTAATTTCAAGAATCCAAACCTTTTAATGTAATTTGTTGAGACTAATTTATTAATTTTCGTTTATAATATGAATTCCAACCTTTTCTTGTAAGTTGCTTGCTTTGAAGCCTTATAAGACGATAATATAATCTTGAAGACTACTAATCGGTTTTGTATGATGTTTGAATTTGTTTAATATTTGGATATTAGCATTTAAATCCAATTCCGGATTAGAAGTTTTTTTTTTTCAAATATTTGAATTTGTTAAATTTTAATAATAGTGTTTATATGTTTCACACTTATCTTGTTTATAGGTATGGATGAGAGATATTACCAGAATACAATTGTGATAAAAATCCTTAATTTATTAAAGATATTGAAGTTTAAACCATTTATATAAAATCTTACAAAATAGTTAAAGTCAAACTTATAAATTTAAAATCATATTGAAAACATTTAAAATTAAATTGTAGGTGAGTGGAGGTATCCGGGACAAACTACGAGCCTTGGAGAGCTCAAAAGCACCAAAACAGTGTAGAGGCCTTGTCCATGGGACAAAGTGTCGATACCTAAGGCGAATGTATCGATACTTAGTCTCTGTACTACAACAATTTACATTCTGGCAAACTTGGTAACGATACCCACGGCAACGGTACCAAACCCTAAGTCATTGAAGCTAAAAATTAGGCGAAAAACACTTAAAATCATGATGAAACATATCCATATCATTTCTATGTTCCAAGGCATTATAAATCAATTTCAAATCTCATTAAAACTCGAAAGACATGTCTTAAACACATTCGAGGTAAACCATGAAATAAAGCTTGATATAAAACACATAAATGGCTTGAATTACAAATATATTTTTTTTACAAATTCAAATCCAACCTAAGTATTTGCGTAAATACCATAATTCTAATGCTAAAAACAATCAATTACTGAATTACAACCGTTAAAACCTTAATCAGTGATGTAATGCTCCCAAGTCGAAGTCCAACCTCCTTGGAAAATCTTAAATCTACGCGTTTTAAACCACTAACACGTGAACTTGACGAGCTCAGTAAGTAACTAAGGATAAACCTCCTTATCCTATACTTTGATAGTGTTGAGCCCTTTTTAAACATGTCATACAAATTCATTCAAGCCATATTTTAGTGCTACTAACAAATTCATTTAAATCAATTGACTTATAAGGCTCAACCTATATTTTCATGGTTTGTTAACGAATCACCTTATGAAATTAATGTTTAAGACTCCCCTGAAGGGTTCATATAGTGTTTAATCCAACACATATTCCTTTATACCACAGCTTCCTAACATTTTCATTGTCTACATATATGTAGACATACATACCGCCACACCCTGAAAATCGGGTTAGAAGAATCGGGTAATTTAATTGCAGGCTCGAATGAGAAATCAGGATTAGTGTCGTAGAAATTAGGAATTAATAAAATAAAATAGGTAATTAATTAATAATAGTAATAATAAAAATAATTGAGTTAATAAACATGAATTAGTGATGATTAAATTGGAACAGTTTTTAAATTAGAGGTCTAATGTGTAAAATAAGAGAGTTAATTGAAATATGAGCTATTAGAACAAGGGAGGAAATAGGAAGGGGCTTAGGGGTAAATAGCCCAAATTTTAAAATTTGGTTGGCTATATATGACAACCCACCGTCTCTTCCCTCCATACTTTCAACCAATTCAAAAATTTGTTAGATCTAAAATCAAAAGTTCTCTCAAAATTGCCTTCATCCTTTTGATTTTCCTAACATCCAAAGACCTTTTCCTTTGCCAATTTTAAGAGAAATTCATTCTTTCTTCATCAATTTTTCTATTAACACTTAACTCATTTTTATCAGATTATTCAATTTTGTGGAGATATTCGAATTAAAGGTAAACGTTCTGATTTCTTATGGTTTAAACATTTAAAGTGTGATTTCAATTCGTGTTTTTATAAATCTAAGCAAGAAAACATAAGATCTATGATTTTAAAGCTTGATTTGTTTAAAAATGGTGAATCTCGTAATAGTGAGCTAAGTGATGATTTCAAAATGATTTTTAACTCATTTTGACATAATTAAGAGGTTTATAACCCTTATTTAACAAATTCTTAAAGAAATTACATGAATAAATTGATTTTCTTCTTTGAGATTGAAGCAAATGTGATTTTTCGGAAAAGGTTGATTTATGAAATTGAGTGAAATTAATGGCCTAGATATGTAATTAAACCTTGGATAAGAGATTAGGAAGTAAGAATTAGGGATTTAATTGAACTAAAATGAAGAAATTGTGAGATTAGAGTTAAGCGTGGTGAGCTCACCAGATTTAGGAGAGCGGCGAGCTGCTATCCTGTTAGGGAGGATAAGCTGTGATAAGATAGTGATTCTATTTTAAGAATGATAAATAACCTATGTGTTTTATGTGATATGCGAAGCCTCTATTCGAGAGAGAGCGTCCACAAGCAAGGACAAAAGCAAGCAGGTGGCATAGGCTCGGCAGGATGCTGTGGATCGCAGGTGAGTGCCTTTGTATATCACATTTGAACATGAGTTTATGTGTCTTGGAAAGTCAAGTAAGGCATGTGAACCCTCCTATTTAACGTGCAAACCCCGTTGTATTTATGTAAGCCCTCTTGAGTTACATGCGAACCTGCTAAAAACATGTGTGAACCCTGTTATATGAAATACATGAACCCTATCACCCTATGCATGCGAGCATATTCATTTATGTGAGCCTATGTATGTAAGCGAGCCCTACATTGCATGCGAGCTTATATATATATATATATATATATATGGTGTGAACCCCATTAATATGCAAGCTTAAATACATAGTGCGACCCCAGTAACATGCGATCCCATATATTGTGCGAGCCTTCATGAGATACATGCGAACCCTACTTTTAAGTGTTTTATGCGAGTCTAATGTTTTATAAGATCCTATATGCATGTGTGAACCTATATGCTATATGTGAACCGATGCATGTGTGAACCTATTTGAAATATGCGAGCCATGCCATAAAGTGAACCCATGTTATGCGAACCAATGTGTAGTGTGAGCCTTGCAGAAATGCGAGCTCAGCATAATTGCGAGCCTTATTATATCTGTGCATTTTTAATGTGATAAAAATGATATGTTGGCATTGTGATCTCTCAGAACCAGTAGATATAGTTGGCATGTCATAGAATTATGAGTACTCACTCTTATTATTGCGATAGGTATTGTGGCCCAAATATGCATTGGAGAGATAAGGGAATGTAGATCATAGCTCTATTCACTGAAGAAATGTAAGGCTCTATGAGTCATGAAATGTTCTGGAGAGTGTGAGCATTTGTGCTACACTTATATCGGAGATGTGTAAGGCAATTTGAGTAAAAAATGAGGCGTTATAAGGAGATTCATTTATCCAATGTATGGTGATAGAGTCCACTAATATGTTTTACAATTATAAATTGCCAATATATCACCATAATGTGCATGAATATTGTATATAATGTGAAATGTTACAACATGTTTAATTGTTAGTTGTTTGAAGTGTTTATATGTGTTATATGCTTGAGCACTCATTGAGCTTCAACAAGCTCACACTCCTTACATATACCTTGCAAATAAGTAGCTAGCGGGACTACTGGTGAAGTGTGGAAACCCGATGATCTATCTTAATACAAATCCCTCTAAGTATGTGACGAGTTTTCAAACCCTAAAGTGGAAGGAAATGTGGGAGTGTCTTATGGGATTAGAATTAAACTTAGACTTTTAAATAAATTTTTACGGGTTGTAAATAGACATTATAGATTGTTTAATTTTCGAATTTATAATTTATTGTTAAGTTCTTGATTGGTCGAATTTTTATTCATGTTTATTGTTATTAAATTGTTAAACTAACAAGCTTATACAACCAAGGGAGATTGTTGGGTGTTAAGGTACACTCCTATACCTCATGTTTGATTGAATCAAAATATTAATTTAAAATACATGAAATAATGGCAATAGCGTAGGATTGTATAAAACCTGCGAGCCAACCAATTATAGTGCGAGCTAGAGGTTGCAAAGTGTTAAGACCACGCCAAAACGTAGTGTTTGCCACCAAAAGGAGTTCGCTAGGAACCATGAGTTCGCCAAAGCTAGGGTTCACCAAACAAAAGTGTGTTCACTAGGGTAGGCTAGCACACCAAGGTACATAGGTTTGCCAAAATAGCAAGTTTGCTAAAACATAGTCTTCAGGTCATAAGGAGTTCACCATGTAGTTTGGTACGCCCGTGTAGATCAGTTCTCCATGGGAACTAGGTTCCATAGTCAGTGTATACGCCAAAAATAGTGAGTTCTCCAGATTAGTTTGGTTCACCAATTCATACATATATTTTCACATAACCATTTCATGTAATCATTCCATATAACTTTTTTCTATAACCATTTCGTATAATCGTTTCATCTAAACATTTCATTTTACCATTTCATTTACATATATAACACATAATCATTCTGTATGTCACATTTCGTTTCAATAATTCATATAAATTTCTCCACTCAATATTTAATTCCATATAATTGTTTCGTATATTTCGTCACTACTTACTATGTTCATTAATTAGCTATGAACATATAATCAATTGAACTTCAACCTTGTTACAACATGGTTTAGAAATTCAAAGTGAGTAATGTTTAAACATACGGATATTCAGAATTCATAACTTATTATACTTCTTTGGAACAATTTCGTATCAGATAACTTTTATTATTCCAATGGATCTTTGTAAAAGTACTCAATACGTATGTAACAACCCGATTTAGGGGCTAGTCGAAACAGTGATCTCAGGATCACTAATCTGAGATTAGAGAAATTTATTTTCATGTCATATTATGAGTCAGAGTATGATTGTATAAGAACATGAGAATTTTGACACTTTAATTTTAGCGATTTCATGTTTAATCGCGAAAAAGGACTAAATCGCATAAAGTGCGAAAGTTTCATTCTATAGGCTAAATGTACCAAATAGCCATAGATTGTAAATTTGAGGTATTTAAAAGGCAATTTAGCCCCTTTTAAATGCTTGGCCGGCCATAGGCTATCATGGGAGACAAAGATGGACAAAAATTTGGTCAAAGTTAGTAGTAGTTGGTGATTAGTTTGACTAGTTTAATATTAGAATAAAGAAAGAGAAAATATCATCTTTCTTTCCATCTTCCTCCACCAAAATTTACAAGAAAAATAGGGGTTTTGAAAGCTCAAATTTTCAGCAAGCTCTCCTTCATTCTAGTAAGTGATTTTGATGATTTTTCTTTATAAAAATTGTACTTTTGAGATCCCTAGAGCTTAAGCTTTCTAAAGAGAGGATAATCTTGCATTATGGTGAAATGTTTAAAGAGTTTCCATGAGAGCTTTCATTGTTATTTGCTGCATTTTTTGGAAGAAATTGAGTCTTAGTTGTTAGATGAACAACTTTTGTGAAAGGTGTTGTCTTGAAAACACCTAATTGGATGTTGATGAAAATGTTACAAATTTGTAGTAATTATGTGAAATGTTGAGTTTTGATGATAGCTATAAGAGTATTTAATGTTCACCTAGGCTTTTTGAAGGTAGAAATGTGATTAGAATTTATTTCGAAGCCTAGGGGCAAAATAGTCATTTTGCCAAAGTCTAGGGGAAAAATAGTAATTTTACCTAAGCATGATTATTGAAATGCTTTTATTAATGAGATGATTAAAATGAGCTAAATTTCTATTATAGAGCAAGAAGAATCGAGAATCCACCTCGATCGAGGAAAGAACAAAGTCTCAGACTAAACTGTCGAGCTAGCTCATTTTGAAATCGAGGTAAATTTGTATGTGATTAATGCAACATTCATGTTAGCATAATTGAGAATGCTTAGTATCATATTGATGCATGATACTCTACTAAATTGAGTGATTGATGTTGAATATGATGTTGAAGTCCTAGCGGACTATAATGAATATGAAAAAGCTATCATCGAGATATGAAATAGATAAGGTCCTATATAAGACCATGTTCGGGACATGGCCTCGGCACCGAATTGAGATTTTCGTATGAGACCATATTTGGAATATGGCTTCAGTATTGAATGTAAGAATCGTGTAAGACCATATCCGGGATGTGGCGTCGATTTTAAATGTAAAATCCCGTATAAGACCATATTCGGGATATGGCATCGGCATTTAAAGGTAACTCCATGTAAGACCATCTCTGGGATGTGGCATTGGCCTCGTATTTATAATAATGACGATATTATGTGTCTTTGAGTATCCCTAGTGATTAATGGGATGATTAGATGAGTTTAGAAATGTAAATGAGATTTGTACTAAAGTCACGTAAATGAGTGAGTACAGGTACTCGTGAATGAGTCACGAAGAAACGACTACGATGTGTGGCACGGTATGTGCTAAATAAGGGCAATTGTAAGTAAGTATGGCAAGAAGCCTATGACTCGTGTATGGTTATTTAATGCCATGGATGGATTAAATTATGAGCTTATTGTTGCTATTTATTTCCATGCAAACTTACTAAGCTTTGTGCTTAACCCTTTCATTGCCCTTTTTCCTTGTAGTATTGCCAAGATAACTCGAGGAACGTAGACGTAGGAGTTCGGAGATCACACTATCGACATCACTTTGGTATAACAATTTAGACTTATTTTGAGTATTGCATGTATAGGACTTGAGTATTTTGTTAAGTTGTAATTGCTAGCCAAGGTGTTGGCTATATATGTTACTAAAGTCATTTTGTAAATGGTCTTAAGTTAGACCAATACATGGCAAATTATTTTGCTTAATGAAGATGATTTTCATGAAGTGTATGCCTTTGTGTATGTCTTGATATTTTGAATTGAGTTCTTGGATGTGCCTTTGGGTTTTAAGTTATATTGACTTGAATTGGAGTATGTATGTGTGCAACTTAGGGTGGCAAAGGGCTTGGTAGATAGCCATTTAATTGTCCACACGGGTAGACACACGGGTGTGTATCTAGGCCGTGTGTGGCACACGGTCAGCCCTATGGGCGTGTGGATCGACCGTGTGACCCTTGCATGCTCGAATTTCAAGTCAGTATGCCATGTAGTAAACACACGGGCAGAGACACGACCGTGTGTCTCAGCCGTGTGAGAGACACTGCCTAGGACATGGGCATGTGCCCAGGCCGTGTGAAGTCTGCACATTAATTGTGGAATTTAATTCGACACACGGGCTAAGGACACGGGCGTGTGCCTTGGCCGTGTGACCTTAGTGAGTTGATGACGTCATAGTTAGTATGACAAGGTTTTTTGCACACGGGCTAAGACACGGGCGTGTCAAGGCCATGTGAGGGACACGGGACAGGGACACAGACGTGTGTCCGACCGTGTGAAATTGGTCAGGATTGACCACGGGTGGAAGATACGGGCATGTCTTAGGGGCACACGGGCGTGTCCCTAGACCAACACGGGCGTGTGGGCCCTATTTTGGAGAAAAGTTTTCCAAGCTCGTAAAAGTTCCCGGATAGATTCTGAAACCTCTCGGAGGTATGTTTAGGGCCTCGTGGGCCAAGAATGAGCTTGAGATGGGTTTAAATATAAATTTATAGCCCTATTCTAGATGTTTAAGCGAGATAAGTTAGGTAATGCCTTAAACCCGGTTCTGACTTTGAACACGGGTAAGGGGTGTTACATTTATTGGTATCAGAGCTACGGTTTAGTCGATTCTAGGACTAACGTAGCATAAGTACGAGTCTAGCTATACATGACATATGTAAGAGTGTCTGAGTAATGATAGTGTGATGGCTCTTGACGTTTAAAACTCGTGTTTTATGTAGTAAATGGATTTTGATCCAGACCGAACTGCAGCCGATGATGCTACGAGTAATGTACCGGCTGCCACTCAAGGGACCGCGCCAGCTAATAGTAGACTCGAGACCTTGGGTCAGGGGGAAGAGGCTCCACATGATGAGCAACTGGTATACTAAGTATACCCGAGCAAATCCTAATGCTCAACCCCCTCCACCTCCACCAATTCCTCAACCCACTCCAGTAGCACCTCAAGTGGTTGAGGTAGTGAGAAGAGAAAGGCCTCCTGTCGATAAGATCCAGAAGCAAGGAGCTGAGGAATTTTGGGCCAGTAAGGATGATGATCCGGAGATGGCAAAATTCTAGCTCGAGAATACCATCAGGGTATTCGATGAGTTATCCTGCACGCCTGAGGAGTGTTTAAAGTGTGCGGTATCTCTTTTGAGAGATTCAGCCTATCGGTGGTGGAACACCCTTGTGTCAGTGGTACCAAGGGAGAGAGTTAGCTGGGAATTCTTCCAAGAGGAATACCGGAAGAAGTACATCAGCCAGAGGTTCATTGACCATAAGAGGAAGGAGTTCTTGGAACTGAAGCAAGGCCGTATGTTAGTAACTGATTACGAACGGGAGTTTGTAAGGCTTAACAAGTATGTCTGGGAGTGCGTGTCTACTGATGCCGTAATGTGCAAAAGATTCGAGGACGGGCTGAATGAGGATATCCGTTTATATGTTGGAATCCTTGAACTAAAGGAGTTTGTAGTGTTGGTAGATAGAGCTTGTAAAGCCGAAGAGTTCGCTAAGGAGAAGAGAAGAGCTGAGAATGAGTCTCGTGACTCGAGGAAGAGGCAGTTGAATAAGTCCTACCAGTCCTCATCTAAGAAATCGAGGGATTTTGCCGCTCGATCAGTCACCTCAGTCGGGTTTTCAACTCGAAGTAAGGGCAAGTAGTTTTCGGGGTCTGAAGGGCAGACCACGTCAGTTGCTAGTGTGGGCAATGTTTGACCGAGTAGACCGGAATGCCCTCAGTGTCACAGGCGCCATTCTGGTGAGTGCCGAGCCAATGAGAAAGCTTGTTTCAGATGTGGGTCCTTAGACCACTTCATCAGAGATTGCCCCAAGGAGGGTGAGAAAGAGAAGTCTCAGAATACAAGACCGGGAAGTACTGCTAGAGGAAGACAACTGAGAAACCCGAGAAATGAGATGGGTAGCAAGAATCCATCTAGAGAGCAAGCTGCTAGAGTCGAGGGTAGAGCACCGGTGAGGACATATGCCATTCGTGCTCGTGAAGAGGCATCTTCCCCTGACGTAATCACGGGTACCTTTTCTCTCCATAATACTCGTGTTATAGCTTTAATTGATCCTGGATCTACCCACTCATACATATGCATAAAATTAGTCTCTAGCATGAGCATGCCTATAGAGTCTACCGAATTCATCATAAGAGTGTCTAATCCTCTAGGTAAGTGTGTGTTGGTTGATAGAGTTTGCAAAGGTTGCCTTTTGATGATTAAGGGTCATTGTTTCCTAGTTGATCTTATGCTATTGCCATTTGACAAGTTTGATGTCATCCTTGGGATAGATTGGTTAGTTACTCATGGAGTAATTGTGAATTGTGGGATGAAGCTTATTGAGTTGAAAAATGAAAATGAGAATTTTATTCGTGTTGAATCAGATAAGCCAGATAGATCACCAGTAGTGATATCAACCTTATCGACTCAGAGGTATTTAAGGAAAGGGTACGAGGCTTATCTTGCCTTTGTGATGAACACTAAAGAGACTGATTTGAAAATGGAGTCGGTACCCATAGTATGCGGTACCTAGATGTTTTCCGGAAGAGTTGCTGTGGCTACCTCGGTTAGAGAGATTGAATTTGGAATCGAGTTAGCTCAAGTGCACGCCCCTATTTCTATTGCTCCCTATAGAATGGCTCTGACCGAGCTAAAAGATCTAAAAGCACAGTTGCAAGAGCTAACGGATAAAGGTTTTGCAAGGCCGAGTTTTTCTCCGTGGGGTGCTCCCATTTTATTCGTGAAGAAGAAAGATGGTTCTATGAGACTATGCATAGATTATCGGCAACACAACAGGGTAATTGTGAAGAACAAGTACCCGTTGCCGAGGATCGATGATCTATTCGACCAATTGAAGGGAGCCACGGTATTTTCCAAGATAGATTTGAGGTCAGGGTACTACCAGCTTAGAGTCAAGGAATCGGATGTGCCGAAAACCGTATTTAGGACTAGGTACGACCACTACGAATTTTTGGTCATGCCTTTTGGTCTGACAAATGCCCCTGCGATCTTCATGGATTTGATGAATCGCATTTTTCGGCCATACTTGGATAAATTTGTCGTGGTTTTCATCGACGACATACTAATCTACTCGAGATGAGAACGATCATGCCGAGCATTTGAGGATGGTTTTATAAGTTTTAAGAGAAAGACAATTGTATGCCAAATTCAGTAAGAGTGAATTTTGGCTCAAGGAAGTGGGATTTTTGGGGCACATTGTCTCGGGAGACGGGATTAGAGTCGACCCGAGTAAGATTTCAATAATTATTGATTGGAAACCGCCGAGGAGCGTGACCGAAGTAAGGAGTTTTCTAGGCCTAGCCGGCTATTATAGGCATTTTGTCAAGGGGTTTTCCATGATAGCTACCCCGATGATGAAAATTTTGCAAAAAGATGTGAAGGTCGATTGGACAGTAAAGTGTCAACAAATTTTCGAGAAACTGAAGACGCTGTTGACTTAGGCTCCGGTTTTGGTGCAACCTGAATCGGGGAGAGAATTTGTGGTATACAGTGATGCATTGCTAAACAGATTAGGTTGTGTACTTATACAAGAGGGTAAAGTGATTGCATACGCCTCAAGGCAATTGAAGCCTCACGAGAAGAATTACCCGACTCATGATTTAGAGTTGGCCGCAATTGTGTTTGCGTTAAAAATTTGGAGGCATCATTTATATGGTGAAAGGTGTCAGATTTTCACCGACCACAAGAGCCTAAAATATTGGATGACTCAAAAGGAATTGAATTTGAGGCAACGTAGGTGGTTAGAGCTGATTAAGGATTATGAATTGGTGATTGACTACCATCCGGGGAAGACGAACGTAGTCGCTGATGCCTTGAGCAGAAAATCATTGTTTGCACTAAGAGCCATGAGTACTCAAATGGCTTTGTTGGATTATGGTTCCATTTTAGCCGAGTTGAGGGCTAAACCATTGTTTCTCCAAGAGATTTGTGAAGCTCAGAAAGATGATAACAGTTTGCAAGCCAAGAGAGTTTTATGTGAGTCGAATGTTGAATCAGACTTTTGAGTAAATCTTGATGGACGTCTGACATTTCGAGATAGGGTCTGTGTACCCAGAAATGATGAGCTTATTCGTAAGATCTTGCATGAAGCACATAGCGCATGTTTGAATGTGCACCCAGGCAGCATGAAAATGTACAATGATTTGAGGAAATGGTATTGGTGGCCTGGTATGAAGAAAGACATTTCCAAGTTTGTATCGAGATGTTTGATTTGTCAGCAAGTGAAAGCTGAACATCAAGTACCTTCGGGTTTACTTCAGCCCATTATGGTTCCCGAGTGGAAACGGGACTGTATTACCATGGACTTCGTGACAGGCTTACCATTGACTCCAAAGAAGAAAGACGCGGTGTGGGTTGTGGTTGATAGACTCACAAAGTCAGCCCATTTCATACCAGTGCGAGTCGATTATTCGCTTGATAAATTAGTGGACTTGTACATGTCAGAGATAGTAAGATTTCATGGTGTACCGTTGTCGATCATTTCGGATAGAGATCCGAGATTTACGTCACGGTTTTGGAAAAAGTTACAAGAGGCCTTGGGCACGAAATTGAGTTTCAGTACAGCCTTCCGTCCACAGACCGACGGGCAGTCAAAAAGAGTGATTCAGATACTCGAAGACATGCTTCGATGTTGTGTTTTAGAATTCCAAGGTAATTGGGAGAAATACTTACCGTTGGTGGAATTCGCCTACAATAATAGTTTTCAGTCAAGTTTGAAAATGGCGCCTTATGAGGCATTATATGGGCGTAGGTGCCGAACGCCCTTGTATTGGTCAGAACTCAGAGAGAAACAGATTCATGGGGTTAACCTAGTTAGAGAGACTGAAGATAAAGTGAAAGTGATACGAGATTGTCTAAAAGTCGCCTCAGATAGACAAAAATCCTATTCAGATTTGAAAAGGAAAGAGATTGAATTCAAAGTCGGTGATAAAGTGTTCTTGAAAGTATCACCTTGGAGAAAAGTCCTTAGATTTGGCCGGAAGGGCAAATTGAGTCCTCGTTTTATCGGACCTTATGAAGTTACTGAGAGGATAGGACTAGTAGCTTATCAGTTGGCCTTACCACTTGAGCTAGAAAAGATTCATCATGTCTTTCACATATCCATGTTGCGCCGATACTGTTCAGACCCTTCTCATGTCATAGTGCCAACAGAGGTAGAGATACAACCGAACTTGACTTATGGTGAAGAGCCGATTAAGATTTTGGCACAAGAGGTCAAGCAGTTAAGAAACAAAAGCATAGCCCTAGTGAAAGTTCTATGGAAAAGGCACGGAATAGAAGAGGCTACATGGGAGCCCGAGGAAACGATGAGAAACCAATATCCCAACCTCTTTACCGGTAAGATTTTCAGGGACGAAAATCCTTAAGGGGGAGAATTGTAACAGCCCGATTCAGGGGCTAGTTCGAACAATGATCTCGGGATCACTAATCCGAGATTAGAGAAATTTATTTTCATGTCATATTATGAGTCAGAGTATGATTGTATAAGTACATGAGAATTTTGGCACTTTAATTTTAGCGATTTCATGTTTAATCGTGAAAAAGGACTAAATCGCATAAAGTGCGAAAGTTCCATTCTATAGGCTAAAGGTACCAAATAGCCATAGATTGTAAATTTAAGGTCTTTAAAAGGCAATTTAGCCCCTTGTAAATGCTCGGCCGGCCATAGGCTATCATGGGAGACAAAGATGGACAAAAAATTGGTCAAAGTTAGTAGTAGTTGGTGACTAATTTGACTAGTTTAATATTAGAATAAAGAAAGAGAAAATATAATCTTTCTTTCCATCTTCCTCCACCAAAATTTCCAAGCAAAATAGGGGTTTTGAAAGCTCAAATTATCAGCAAGCTCTCAATCATTCTAGTAAGTGATTTTGATGATTTTTCTTTATGAAAATTGTACTTTTGAGATCCCTAGAGCTTAAGCTTTCTAAAGAGGGGATTATCTTGCATTATGGTGAAATGTTTAAAGATTTTCCATGAGAGCTTTCATTGTTATTTACTGCATTTTTGGGAAGAAATTGAGTCTTAGTTGTTAGATGAACAACTTTTGTGAAAGGTGTTGTATTGAAAACACCTAATTGGACCTTGATGAAAAGGTTACAAATTTGTAGTAATTATGTGAAATGTTGAGTTTTGATGATAGCTATAAGAGTATTAAAATTTCACCTAGGCTTGTTGAAGGTAGAAATGTGATTAGAATTTATTTCCGAGCCTAGGGGCAAAATGGTCATTTTGCCAAAGTCTAGGGGCAAAATAGTAATTTTACCTAAGCATGATTATTGAAATGCTTTTATTAATGAGATGATTAAAATGAGCTAAATTGCTATTATAGAGTAAGAAGAACCGAGAATCCGCTTCGATCGGGGAAAGAACAAAGTCTCAGACTAAACCGTCGAGCTGGCTCATTTTGAAATCGAGGTAAGTTTGTATGTGATTAATGCAACATTCATGTTAGCATAATTGAGAATGCTTAGTATCATATTGATGCATGATACTCTACTAAATTGAGTGATTGATGTTGAATATGATGTTGAAGTCCTAGCGGACTATAATGAATATGAAAAAGCTATCATCGAGATATGAAATAGATAAGGTCCTATATAAGACCATGTCCGGGACATGGCCTCGGCACCGAATTGAGATTTCCGTATAAGACCATATTTGGAATATGGCTTCGGTATTGAATGTAAGAATCGTGTAAGACCATATAAGGGATGTGGCGTCGATTTTAAATGTGAAATCCCGTATAAGACCATATCCGGGATGTGGCATCGGCATTTAGAGGTAAGTCCATGTAAGACCATCTCTGGGATATGGCATTGGCCTCGTATTTATAATAATGATGATATTATGCGTCTTTGAGTATCCTTAGTGATTAATGGGATGATTAGATGAGTTTAGAAATGTAAATGAGGTTTGTACTAAAGTCACGTAAATGAGTGAGTACAGGTACTCGTGAATGAGTCACGAAGAAACGACTACGATGTGTGGCACGGTATGTGCTAAATAAGGGCAATTGTAAGTAAGTATGGCAAGAAGCCTATGACTCGTGTATGGTTATTTAATGCCATGGATGGATTAAATTATGAGCTTATTGTTGCTATTTATTTCCATGCAAACTTACTAAGCTTTGTGCTTACCCCTTTCATTGCCCTTTTTCCTTGTAGTATTGCCAAGATAACTCGAGGAACGTGGACGTAGGAGTTCAGAGATCACACTATCGACATCACTTTGGTATAACAATTTAGACTTATTTTGAGTATTGCATGTATAGTACTTGAGTATTTTGTTAAGTTGTAATTGTTAGCCAAGGTGTAACACCCCTTACCCGTATTCAAGCCGGAACAGGGTTTGAGGCATTACCTAACTAATCTTGCTTAAACATCTCGAATAGGGTTATAAAATTTCGTTTAAAACCTTCACTTGCACATACTCGACCTAGGAGGCCCTAACATACTTCCGAGAGGTATCTAAACTATTCCGGGAACTTTTACGAGTTCGAGAAACTTTTCAACAAAACAGGGGCCACACGCCCGTGTGGGTCTAGGGCACGCCCGTGTGCCCCTAAGACATGCCCGTGTCTTCCACCCATGGTCGACACTGACTAATTTCACACTGCCTTGACACGCCCGTGGCCCTGGCCCGTGTGCCAAACCTTGGCATTCTGACTTATCCACACGGCCTATACACACGCCCGTGTGCTTCAGCCGTGTGGCGGTTTAAATTCCAAGTGCAAGGTGCAAACTTTACACGGCCTGGGCATACGCCCATGTGCTAGCCGTGCCTCCCACACTGTCTAGACACACGCCCGTGTGTCTACCCATGTGGACAATTAGCAGGCTATCTACCAAGCCTATTGCCACTCCTACTTGCATACATTCATACACCATCACATAAACTTCACATATCATCAATTATAACTCTTGAATTATCACATTTAATCATAAAAATAAAGTCGTCATCCCATACACAAGGGAGAACTATTTCTGGTACAATTACAATCTACTTGAGCCATCATCTATGGCTATACACAATCGTTTCACGACTCATTTAGACCAACACATTTGGCACATTAACTATAACTTAAACTAAACAAAAATAGGATCCCTATACATGCCATAACTCATAAGGACTTGAAACCTCATACCAAGTGTCTGCTCAATAGTGTGAAGCATCTCCGGCGGTCTCCAACCCGAGCTAGCTAAATTAACCTATAAGAGATGAGAAAGGAAGAGGAGTAAGCAATAATGCTTAGTAAGTTCATATGTAAATAACAATCAACTATTAATATTCATATGATTATACTCAATCACAAGGTATTATAATGATTTTTACTCTTAAACTCACGGTTACTTATTCAATCATTCATAATGCTTACTCATTTCGTCTCTTACCACATTCTAACCATATCTCGGGCTTAATGCTCACATTCATTAACTTACATCCCTGCACTTAACATCACATAGTCACATGGTACAACACATCGTAACTTCTCAATGAACCATTCATACTACCAGTCACTCGGTGGTTTCGCACTTAGCCCACCATCAATCTCTAATAGGGTGGTATCGCACATAGCCCACCATTTGATACTAAACTCGACGGTATCGCACACAGCCCATCGGTAGCAAATAATATGGTGGTAACGCACAGAGCCCACCATTAATAATATTGTTGATGGTATCGCACACAGCCCATCACTAACAATTAATAAGGTGGTATCGCACATAGCCCACCTTTATTATACATTCACGGATATTTATCCACATGCGTTTCCCTATTTTAAATGTTCATCCGAGAACGTCCTCACACAACATCATTATTAATTAGCCTTCTACAATAATCGTTTGCATTCACGCTATGCATTAATAATTATAACTTATGCAATCAAGGTGCATCATTTACACATAACCCACTATGGGTTCATCATATGCCGAATTCATCTCAAATCAGTTCTAACACAAACCTGTACCTCTCGAGGTACAACCACATTCATTCTCATTTTCAGCATACCTGTTGAATCACTCAAAATGCTAAATAATATTCGTGAGTCTCATACACATAAGATCACATTGACATCATATCGATGCCATGTCCTTGACATGGTCTTATACAATATCTCACACCGAGGCCATATTCCAATATGGTCTTACATAGAACCTTAACCAACATCATATCATACTATTTGTATTTCCCACTATTCTTAGTCTAAGTTAAGACTTTCATTTCTTGACATCACGTCAAAAAATATTTAACGTATACATAGAGCAATAAACAATCCATACAACATAGAAATATTAAATATTTCATTTAGAGTTGCATAATTTAGCACATGAACTTACCTCGATGTCGAAAAGGGTAGAAATGGACCTATTTGCCCACATTTCTCTTTTCTCTCGTTCTAGGTCCGAATTGCGTTTTCTTTGATCTAGAACAATAAAATTTACTCATCCAATCACTTTGTACATCATAATACATCATAATCTATACTTAGACAAAAATGACTGTTTTGCCATTATATTTTGGCAAAATTACAATTTTGCCCCTAGGCTCGAAAATCACTTTTTGTCACATTTTCTTATTAAAAAAGCCTAGATGAATGTTTAAACCTCTTACAACTATCCACAATTCCAACTATTTCATGCATTAATGAACAAACTACAACATTTGCATTTTAGTCCAAATTAGGTGCTTTCATGACAACACCTTTCACAAAAGTGGTTTCTCATCTTCCTAACATTCAGTTTCTTCCATAAAACTCAGCAACCAACATAAACTCTCTCATGGAAAGTCCCTAGACTCTCAACCATATTGCAAATTAGTCCCCTCATTAGCTAGCATAAGCTTTAGGAACTCCAAAAGTACAAAAATTATCAACTAAAACCATCAAAATCACTTACTTGTAGAGAAGATGAGTTGCTAAAATTTTGAGCTTCAAGAACCCCCATTCTTGCTTATATTTTTGGTGGGAGGAGAGAAGAAAATAAAAAGATGATAGCCTTTTGCTTATTTCATCTTATTTTATTCATTTAGTCAACAAAAGTTACCAACCCTTGTCAAACTTTTAATTCTTTGTCCCCTTGACTGTCCATCACTCTTAGGAAGGTATAATTTCACTTTAAAGACCTTAAATTTAAATTATATAGCTATTTGGAACCTCTAGAAAATAAAATAGAACTTTCACACTTTATGCGATTTAGTCCTTTTTCGCGATTAAGCATGAAATCGCCAAAATTAAGGCACCAAAATTTCCATGCCTCCTTATAAACATGCTATAACACATAAAATAACATGAAAATAATTTATCTAACCTCGGATTAGTGATCTCGAGATCACTGTTTTGACTAGACCCTAAATCGGGTTGTTACACAAGGTGTTGGCTATATATGTTACTATAGTCATTTTGTAAATGGTCTTAAGTTAGGCCAATACTTGGCAAATTCTTTTGCTTAATGAAGATGATTTTCATGAAGTGTATGCCTTTGTGTATGTCTTGATATTTTGAATTCAGTTCTTGGATGTGCCTTTGGGTTTTAAGTTATATTGACTTGAATTGGAGTATGTATGTGTGCAACTTAGGGTGGAAAAAGGCTTGGTAGATAGCCATTTAATTGTCCACACGGGTAGACACACGGGCGTGTGTCTAGGCCGTATGTGGCACACGGTCAGCCCTATGGGCGTGTGGATCGACCGTGTGACCCTTGCATGCTCGAATTTCAAGTCAGTATGCCTTGTAGTAAACATACGGGCAGAGACACGATCGTGTGTCTCAACCGTGTAGGAGACACGGCCTAGGACATGGGCGTGTGCCCAGGCCGTGTGAAGTCTGCACATTAATTGTGGAATTTAATTCAACACACAGGCTAAGGACACGGGCGTGTGCCTTGGCCGTGTGACCTTAGTGAGTTGATGATGTCATAGTCAGTATTTCAAGGTTTTGGCACACGGGCTAAGACACGGGCGTGTCAAGGCCGTGTGAGGGACACGGGCCAGGGACACGGGCGTGTGTCCGGCTGTGTGAAATTGGTCAGGATCGACCACGGGTGGAAGACACGGGCATGTCTTAGGGGCACACGGGCGTGTCCTAGGGGCACACGGGCGTGTCCCTAGACCAACACGGGCGTGTGGCCCCTGTTTTGGAGAAAAGTTTTCCAAGCTTGTAAAAGTTCCCAGATAGATTCTGAAACCTCTCGGAGGTATGTTTAGGGCCTCGTGGGCCAAGAATGAGCTTGAGGTGGGTTTAAATGTAAATTTATAGCCCTATTCTAGATGTTTAAGCGAGATAAGTTAGGTAATGCCTTAATCTGGGTTCCGGCTTTGAACACGGGTAAGGGGTGTTACAACGTAAGTCCAGAAACATATAATGCTCATAAGAGCTAATCAGATACAGAAAAGTTGCGCCAGGTTACCCTTCCGAGTTAAACTAATGACAACAAAGATAAACTAGCTTGGCTAGAGCTAGGTAAACGTATTAAACGACAACAGATAGCTAATCCAGGCTAAATCCATGTCTCATGTTAACCCGAGTCCACAACACATGCAAGAACTCGGTCCAGAATAGATATTCAAACAGAATTCTCACATATGAAACTTTTACTCATTCCATCGAAATCTTTTCAAATGATTCATTTTTACTTATTATAGATCAAATTATTTACTATAATGACAACTCAATATGTATATAGGTACAATTACTAACATTAATATCAAATTATAACCAAGACATCAGTAGAAACTTACCTAAACCAATTCTACAACAAACACTACTCCGATCACTAATCAATAATTTTTCCTTTTCCGTGTTTGTCTATCGATTGACCCGTTTCTTGATCTATATATATAATAATTTAATTTAATTATCCAATTCAAATTCTTTTACATAATAAAATTCACATAATTAACCCGTTAATCAATATTTACACTTTTACCCTAAAATTTTACCTTTTATTCAATTTAGTCCCTAAAATCCAAAACTTAAACAATTAACACAATTAAAATCAAACTAAGCTAGCCAAATGTTCCATGGCTCTCATGCAACCCATGTTTATCAAATTTCACATAAATTCTTGCTAACTTTATTATTTTAGCAATTTAGTCCTTAAACTTTAAAATTAACCAAAATTACTTTACAAAATAATCCTATTTAACTATCAAGATTAAAAATTTATCATAAAACTTCAAAAAAAATATAAATTCATCAATGGAAACTTTAGAAATCTTTAACAGTTTTGAAAACGGACGTACGGGTTAGCTGGACCTAGTTGCAACGATCTCAAAAACATAAAATTTATGAAAAGCAGATTAACAAAAGCTTACCATGCATGAACAAAACCAAGGCCGAACTTCAAGTTTCACAGCCATGGAGGTTTGGTGGAAGAAACATTAAAATGAAAGAGATGATGTTGTTTTTTATTATGCTTTTTTACTATTTTAACATTTAATTAAAACAATATTATTATAAAACACATAAATTTTAATCAAATTATTCCACTTATCGTCCCCACTTAATCTTAATGCTTTAATTACCATATAAGTCCTCTCCCATTAACTAAATAAACCATTTAATTAATAAAAACCAATAGCGAGTGAATTTTGCAACTTTTATAATTTAGTCCTTTTTCCTTGATTAACTATCCATACGTTAAAATTTCTAGACCAATTTTCAAAATACCTATATAATCGTATTAAATATTTATGGGCTAGGTTTCTAGAAATAAGGTCTCGATACTTCATTTTCTAAAACCACTTGACTTTAAGGACAAACCACTTGGACTTAACTATTTATTCAAATCATAAAAATTATCAAATCAAAATTTAATATAATACTATATTTGACTCATAAATATTAAATAATGATATTTTCGGACTCACTCGTCGGATTTGTGTCCCAAAACCACTATTTTCAACACCACTGAAAACGGGTTGTTACACTTAGAAATTAAAATTTTGGAGCTTGTTTTTGATATTTTGATTAGAAAGGCACGCAATTAGGATTATTTTCAATATGATTTATGTTGAAAATGTGTGGTGTGCATGGTAGGTTGGAATGTTTTTTAATATTCTAGCGGAGGGTCACTTCAGTGGCTAATGTGACGTTCAAAATTCAGGTCGGACCATCCCGGTTGGGTTTGGGGCTCCACATATACATTTGGTTTCCATTTCTTTTTCTGAGGCATACAAGATTATTATTTACCACAATGTTAATGGAAACAAGTTCACTTAGATCACACATATTTAGAACTTGTTACCATTTCAATTTCTTATTAGCTTACTTAGATCATGCACCTTATAATCATATTTTTCCATTTCATTATTAATTCTTATCACATTTCAAATTGATGCCCATTGTAATCTTAGTAAAACAAGACTTGAACACTACTGGAAATCCACATACAACAATGAGCATCGAAGGGCTATGCTCGAAAGTAACAGAATTCTGAATATATTGTAAGGACCTTCAAAGAGGTAACATAAGCCCAATGGTCCTTAAAACATGCTTGAATAAGGCTAGAGTAACATAACTTAAGGTAATATCACATAACTCCAAACCCCACATGACACCAGTATATAACTCTAAGAAACCACGAATTGGAGACCCTAATTAACATGCCAACTGTATCCTAACATTTCTACCAAGTTTACATGGGCTTAAAGCAATAGGGATTCATTATAACCATATATACTCAAAAGGGTCAATTGATTCGATTTCATGAGAAAAGGTCATTAGACCTCACATGACCAAGGTCCTTATTTCATATAGTCTTTAACATATCTTGATGTCCATATTGTATCATAACAAAATTCATGACCTTGATTATGTCTCATACACATTTCATTTCCATTTAGTGGCACCTATAGGTAGAGAGTCATGATTTCATTAACTTTTACATAGCAATTTTCATGTTTTTACCTTGTATCAGCTCTAACAACAACTTGCAAGAATTAACAATTTAGCATATACTTGGCCATGTTGATATTATTAACATTTTCATATGAATAACATGATTCATACATGTTCACACACATTAAAATATACTTATTAGCACATTCATAGCAACCAAAATTCCCATATCTCTTTATTAATTTATAACATCTCATGACTAAATATTTTTAGTATAACACATTAATGACATAATTTATATATTTTAAGCGATTTCACATATTTACTTATATAATGAACTCTTTTATATAACCTTATTACCTTAATTTTCCAAGCTCCAAAGCATAAGAGAAGTATAAGTATCAAAGGGTACTTACCTTTGGATGCTCTAAAATAAAAAAAATCATGCCTCCTAAAACTTGAATCCACGCTCAAATAGCTTGAAGGCCCCATTTCTCAAAATTCAACATTGTCCATACACCAAAATATTAATAAATAATCTTTCTAAACTTTCTTATAACATCTAAGTTCAGATATCATGTTAAGAGAGATGGAAGATATCATTTCTTATCTCATGGAAGCTTTCTCTCACTAAAACTACAATAAATGCTAGCTGAAAAAGATACATTTGAAGAATGATTCAAGCTCATGAAGGAGTTTTCTAATAGATTTTAGCAAAATCCCGCGGTGGGTGTTAAGATTTTGAAGAAATTTCAAGAAAAAAAGGCAATAAAAATGAAAGAAGAAGAAGAAAGCCTCCATGGAAGGCTTGGTTGCCTGTTAAGGGGGCTGAATGGGTATCATTCCCTTTTTCTTCTTTTACACACAAATCTCATGGTCAAAATTGGTCAAAGTATCATTAAAAAATATGTGTTCCACATTTAATCCATTCACATAAAACACATCCAATAGTCCAAATAATTTCCAATATCAAATATCTCATCAAAATAATATTTCAAACATATGATTCTTGAGAAATGACCAAAATGCCCTTAGATGGAAAAATTACAATTTGCCTTTTCTAACTCTTTACAATTTCTTCATAATAATAGGCACCTATCAAAACCAAATATCAAAATACAAATATAATATTTAATATGAATCTATGGATGGTGAAAATTACATAATATCCCTTTTCGGAGTAAAATTGAAATATTTACAATTTACTCCCTAAACTTTCCAATCTTCCTAATGCGGTCCCCAAATTGATTTTCGTCATGCTAATACATATTCCAACTTATTCTTATGAAAATTCAACAATAATAACTCACATTTCCCATCCTTTTCATCAATTCCATCTCAAATATCAAATTTTCTTTCATAAGAATCCTTTATCTGACCCATTTTTCAAATTTTCTCGAAGATTCACATATTCTATACTAGAATAGTGCCACGTGTCTAATAGTAAATTTTTGGGGTGCTACAGTTTAGGTTTAAATATTTATATAAGTATATTATATTTTATTATTGAAATATTTAAAGTTTTACTTTTAATAAAATTTATATTTTTATATATATTTTTTTAATTTAGTGATCAAGTATTGTACCTATCAAGGCAAATTATCCTAATGATGTTCTAGGGACCTTAGAGGTATTGATTTTTATATTTTTTTTTAAAATAATTTTTTTATAATTTTATAATTTTATAATTTTTAAGTTTTTGTGATGTCTTCATCTCACATGTGGTGGGTAATCAGTGGTTGAAAGTAGTAGCTTATTTTTTTTTTAACGCCAAAATGACTAAACCAATGAACAATAGAAAAATTTAAGTCCCGATTTAGGTAAAAAAATAAGAAACAAAGCGAAAAAAATATACTTTAAGGGCTTAATGATGCTTTAAGTCTAAATAAAATAAAATTGAGTTAATGTAACGTCCCTAAAATATGAGTTATTATTTGTTAAAAGCTAACATAAGTGAGTGCTTGCTTTAGTGGTTAAGGGTCTTGGTATTGTGGTGGGGGGTCTAGAGTTCAAATTCCTTATAGGACAGAAGGGAAATGGTTTTTGTTGATTTTTTTATGTGCGCTGGTAGTAGTGTTTGAATTGAAATTGGTTCTTGTATGTGGATAAGTGTAAGTGGAGTTAGTTAGTTTGGAATTTTTTATTTATTTTAATTTTAATTTTTTTTAGTTTTTAGTTTATCTTTTTGACCCTAAAAATCTACTACCTCTCCCCCCACGTTTCTTCCTTTTTCCTCTCATCCCACTTCACGTCTTTTTCTTGTTCCTGCCTACTACTTTTTTTCTTTGCCACTTGATTCCGTTTTCTTTTCCATCCCTTTGTTTTGCTTTGACATTTTTCTTGTTCTTTCAAATTAAATCTTTTTTTGGGGGCCATCGAAGCGTTTTAGGATTGTTGTTCATAGTGCCGTTGTAACACCCCAAACCCGGCCTAGACGCTATGGCCGAATCTGGCGATGTCACATTGAAGTGTTTTTCGTAAAGTGTGATATCGATGAAAACCCCTTTCCTATTTAACCTCTTTGCGTTATTTTATGTTGATTCCAAGAAGTGTCATTCATTTTCAAAACATGAGTCATTATCAAAAAGTTATTCACTTTTAAAACGTTATTAATTTTTAAAATGTCATTTATTGCGGAAGCTTTGAAATAGGTTGCGTATTCGTGGTATTTTTGCTAAAACATTTGTCCTTTTTGAAAACTCGCGTCTTATCCTACTATTAGCAGTTATAAATCAAAATAAAAATCCCAAATTAAAGTATAAACCCATAAAGGTCATTTATAGTAAAAAAAAACCTCAAATAATAATACTTAAAAACATAATCAAGTACCAAAATGTATGCGGACGTGTGGCCACCTCTGAGTCCCTCGCTACACCGATCCGCCTAAGACAGGGGATTACCTGTAAAGTTAAAAACAGATGGGTGAGTTTACGAAAACTCAGTGTGTAATCCCATACTTAGCAAACAGAAAGAAAATAAACACAGTCTGGGCCTAAGCCCTTTTTCAGTATCAGTGACAATTTCAGTTTGGGCTTTGGCCCATCTCAGTACAAAACAGTCATGTGCTTGGGCCCTGACCCATTACAGTAACATTAATCACTGTAGTAACATATGAAACAGTATACAAGTATTACCCATCCAACCTCTACACTCCATCTCCGTCCAACCCTACACTCCATGTGGGGATATAATCAACCCACCGATCCCTACACTCCAGAGAGTACCGAATACGGCACTATACAGTGATATGCAGCTGGGCTGCCAGTAATTTAGGCTCGAAGCCTTTCAGTAATTTGCAGCAGAGCTGCCACTACAGTACACTTCCTCCAATCATATTTTTCCCAAGCCCATGCAATGCATCATACAATCGTGACATGCCATCTCATGGAAACGTGCATATAATCAGAACAGTGTAGATATCATGCTCAGTAAACAGTCATACATGTTTAAATTTCATACAGTCAATTAGGGATCTAGGTATAGCTTACCGACCCTATAGTAGGTCCACAGTCGTCTTGGGCGACCCGTGCAACCTTAGCAGTCAAACAGTGAAAATAGGCCCATGAGCCCATGTGGGCCCACACACCCATGTGCCCCACACAGCCCATAATGGCCTTAGCCGTGTGAAATGCATGACCTGGCCCAACAATTTCCTCACACCCGTGTGGTTTACTCGTGTGGGGCCCACACGGCCCAGTTCGGCTCGATCCATAAAATCGTACATGGCCGGCCTCGTCGATCATACGCCCATGTTCGGTCTCGTGGCCTACCATACGGGCCGCCGTACGCTTGTGTGGCATCGACATTTGCATTTCTCAGCTTTTCACTGACTTTCATTTCCAGAATAGTGTTCACACACCTGATTACGAAAGATGCGCTCACAATCCTCGAGCACTCCGAAACCTATGTTCAACCATGATCACACGATTAATCACACCTCAAACAAATTTAAAACGATCCCTATTCTAACACTTATGCACTTGATCGACAACCACTTACCTTATTTGGACAGCCTAAGCCCCACTCACTTAAACCGTTGGAAAAGAATGATCACAAGCTCCTCGATTAATTTTTGCAATTCCAGTCGAAACCCCTATTAAAAGAATACTAACAAGAACAGTCTAAGCCAGAACGAGTACCACTTACCGAAAGCACAACCCATAGAATAGAAATAGAACACTAATTCGGCAAAGAGCAGGATAAACCAAAAACGAAAAGTAAGGGGAACACCTAAAGTTTCAGCAACTATAAGAGACAATTGGAGAGAAAGACAACAGCAAAAGGGAATTTCGGCTAAACAAAAAGAAGGGGAAAGGATGGAGAGAGAACAAATCAGTAGATAGAGGGGAAAGCACTTAAAATTCGACAGCAACACAGGGAGATGGAAGTCAAAAGAAAAATGAAAATGGGTGGGGGAAAGAGGAATAGAATTCGGCTATTGAGGCAAAAAAGAAAAGAAAGATGATAGAGGAGGGAGTAATGTTAGAAAAGAAAGAGGGAAAGGGATTGTCGAACTTACAAATACAGTTTGAATGTGCTCAAACTCCTCACTCCTTAATTTCCTCACCAAAATCCCTTAATCTTCTCCCCAAAACCGTCCACCCCTCCCTCAACCACCTAATTCAAATTCCACTCAAACTCTTTAGTGTTTCGGTCAAACCACAACACTCCCACGTCACCAGCAGTAAAAATAAATTCTATGATTACGTCAGTTCTCGAACTCTAGACCTCCTGCTTATCTGCACTCTACATAACCACCAGACCAGCAGGCCCATTCTGCTATATTTTATCAACATTTATTTATAAGCCTACTGACTAGAGATAGGGGGTTTATTCATTTAAAAGCAAAAATTGCCCAAACTAAGGCTTGAACCCAAGACTTCTCAGACACTCCCCAGAACACTTAACCACTGAAGCAGACATACAATTGTGTAACAACAACATACAAAAATAATTATAAATAATTTTGGGGCGTTACAACCCTACCCCCTTAAAGAAAATTTCGGCCTCAAAATTTTACCTGATCAGAATAGATGAGGATATTGCTGCCGCATTGCATCCTCAGGCTCGCACGTGGCCTCCTCCGAACTATGATTACGACAAAGAACCTTAACTAGTGGGATGGACTTTCTTCTCAGAACTTTCACATCGCGGTCTAATATCTGTACCGGCTTCTCCTCGAAGGTCAGATCTGGCCTAACCCCAATCTCCTGAACTGGAACAATATGTGTGGGATCAGAGCGGTAGCATCTCAACATTGAGACGTGGAAAACATCGTGAATCTGCTCTAACTCCGGAGGTAGCTCCAACTGGTAGGCAACTGGTCCCACATGCTTCAGTATGCGGTAAGGTCCAATGAATCTGGGGCTCAACTTGCTCTTATGACCAAATCTCAGTACCTTCTTCCACGGCGAGACCTTGAGAAAAACAAAACCCCCCACAGAATACTCAATCTCTCGACGCTTCAGATCCGCATACGACTTTTGCCTATCAGATGCCTCTTTTAGTCGATCTCGAATCAGCCTGACCTTATCCTTAGTATCAGAAACTAGTTCAGGACTCAGAATACGGCGCTCGCCCAACTCAGTCCAACATAAAGGAGTACGACACTTACGACCATAAAGCACCTCGTAAGGTGCCATCTGTATGCTAGACTGGTAACTATTGTTGTAAGCGAACTCTGCCAACGGCAAAAACTCCTCCCAACTGCCTCAGAAGTCAATTACACAACCCCTTAACATATCCTCCAGTATCTGAATCACCCTCTCAGATTGACCATCTGTCTGAGGATGGAACGCAGTACTGAAGCCCAACCTTATACCCAGAGCTTCATGTAGCTTCTTCTAGAACTGAGACGTGAAGCGAGGGTCCCTATCAGATATTATCGAAACCGGTACCCCATGCAGTCTCACTATCTCAGACATATACAGTTTAGCCAGCTTCTGCAGAGAGTAGTCAGTACGAACCGATATGAAATGGCCGAACTTGGTCAATCGATCCATGATGACCCATATAGAATCCTTCTTAGTGGGCGTTAAGGGCAACCCACTAACGAAGTCCATAGTCACTCTCTCCCACTTCCAGAGCGGGATCTTAATTGGCTGTAGTAAACCCGAGGGTAGTTGATGCTCAGCCTTAACCTGCTGGCATGTTAGAAATTTACTCATAAAATTGATAACATCTCGCTTAAGACCTGGCCACCAGTATAGCTCACGAAGGTCTCGGTACATCTTGTTCCCGCTAGGATGCATAGCATAAGGGCTACTATGCGCCTCTCACAATATAGACTGCCTCAACTCGGCATCATTTGGTACACAGACTCTCCCACGGAAACAGAGAACCCCTTCACTATTCAATCCAAAATCTAATGTATTACCACTCTCAATCTGTCAGAATCAAAGACCAAGTGACTCATCCTCCAACTGTTTACCCTTAATCTGCTCGATCCACATCGGTTTAACCTGGAGTTCAGCCAACAGACTACCATCATCAAATAAGCTGAGACGAGCAAACATCACTCTCAAATCATTCACAGCCCTTCGGCTCAGTACATCGGCCACCACATTGGCCTTACCAGGATGGTATTTAATCGTACAGTCGTAATCCTTTAGCAGCTCAATCCATCTACGATGCCTAAGGTTTAGCTCCTTCTGAGTGACGAGATATTTGAGACTCTTGTGATCAGTGTAAATGATACACTTCTCACCATACAAGTAATGTCTCCAGATTTTTAGTGCGAATACCACTGCGGCCAGCTCCAAGTCATGCATTGGATAATTTGCCTCATGAGTCTTAAGCTGTCGAGACGCGTACGCCACCACCTTACCTTCTTGATCAACACACATCCTAAACCAACATGTGATGTATCACTGTACACAGTAAACTCTTTTCTAGGAACCGGTCAGATCGTAAGCAGGGCTTCGGGCCAAGACGGTCTTGAGCTTCTCAAAGCTCTTTTGCTGTGAATTAGTCCAGTTAAACGGCCCACCCTTACGTAGTAGCTTAATCAAGGGTGCTGCAATTATAGAAAAGCCCTCTACAAATCGTCGATAGTACCCAGCCAGTCCCAGAAAATTGTGAATCTCTGATACAGTCCTAGGCTGCTTCCAATCCAAGACAGCCTCAATCTTTCGAGGATCGACTCTAATCCCTTCAGCAGATACCACATGGCCCAGAAATGATACTTCTTTTAACCAAAACTCACACTTATTGAGCTTGGCGTACAGTTGTTTCTCCCTCAAAACTTGCAAAACCACTTGGAGATGTCCATCATGTTCATCATCAGTCTTCGAATACACCAGAATGTCATCAATAAAGACTACCACAAACCGATCCAGATAGGGCTGGAACACTCGGTTCATTAGATCCATAAAATCTGCTGGTGCATTCGTCAATCCAAATGGCATTACTAAGAACTCGTAATGCCTATAGCGAGTCCTAAATGTAGTCTTGTGCACATCAGCCTCCTTAACTCTCAACTGATGGCACCCAGATCGGAGATCAATTTTAGAGAAAACTGAAGCTCCTCGAAACTGATTGAACAAGTCATCTATCTTCGACAGAGGATACTTATTCTTAAAGGTCAGCTTGTTCAGCTACCGATAATCGATGCACATGCGCATGGATCCATCCTTCTTTTTCATGAACAACACTGGTGCTCCCCACGGAGACACACTAGGGCGGATGAACCCATGATCCAGTAACTCTTGGATTTGAGCCTTAAGCTCCACAAGCTCCTTCGGTGCCATTCTATAAGGGGCGATGTGTAACAGTCTAGTTTAGACCCTAGTCGGAACAGTGGTTTCGGGACCACAAATCTGAGTCAGAAAAATATTTTAATATTATTTTCCATTTTTATGATATGTGAATTAGTATGTATGAAATTTATGTGAATTAATTTGTCCGTTTGTGTGCTTAATTTGAGAAAAGGATTAAATTGCATTAAATGTAAAATTAGCATGATATTTGTAAAAGTGCCTATTTAATGTGGCTTTTAAATGAGGAGGCCTTATGAGGAAATTAAGCCAATATTTAATTAGTGGATGGTTAAAGGACATTAATGGCCTTAGATTTATATGTTTTATATGTTTGTTAATAAGGTTAAAGTTGTAAATTGATTAATAAATGAATTAAAACATAAAAACAAAGCATGAAATGGCCATTATCATCTTTTTGTCCACTGAATTTAGAAAGAAAGAATAGGGTTTGGAACTTTGAAGCATTCGGCCATTACTAAGCTTAATTCAAGGTATATTTTTAATCGGTTTTTGATAATTTCTATGTTTTTGCAATCGTTGCTTCGAGAACTACAAAACCCATGTCTTAATTTTGAGAATTGATGATGATTTTGAAATGTGTCTTTGATGAATACATGAGTTTTATGAAGTTTGATGGTGAATTATGAAAGATATGTGTTTGATTAACGTAGTTTGTCTTTGAGTTTTTGATGAATTTGAGTATATTGGACTTAATTGAGAAAATAGTATTTTGAGGGACTAAATTGTGAAATAAATGAAATGTATGGACTCATATGAGTATGAGTAAAATTCGGCTAGGCATGGATAATATGAAATTTGGTATGTTTAGTGATTTTGTTAAATAAAGACTAAATTGTCCAAATGTGAAAATATGAGGGTTAATTTGTAAATTGCCCTAAGTTTGTGTTGTTGGATTGAATTGAATGATTTGATGAATGAATCGGTTAAATTTGAATATGTTTAGATCAAGAACCGAAGAAAACAGACTTAGATCGTGGAAAGTCAAAAGTTGTCGAATAATTGAATCCGATCGAATATCCGAATCCGAGGTAAGTCGATATACAAATAAATGTATTTGAATTGAATAATCGTACATATATGAAATTTAAATTTCTATGAATATCCATTGAGATGGAATGTATATGAAATCTGAGTTTATGCATAAGTCGACAAGTTGTTAAAGTCTGGGAAGTCCCGTATGAACCTAGGAATAGATAGGAATGCATATGTCATGACATAGGTGTCCAAAATGTGATATCATGTAAGACCACGTCTGGGACGTTGGCATTGATTCGAGATTTCGTGTAAGACCACATCTGGGACATTGGCATCGTATTGATTCGTGTAAGACCCTGTCTAGGATAGTGGCATCGATATCTGGTTACATGTAAGACCACGTCTGGGACGTTGGCATTATACGACTATTTTGAGCATTCTGAGTATCCTATTAGGTTCCGAACGGTTCAACGGGCAAGTCTGAGAAACGAATGATGATGTGATTTGTATATCCATTTCAGGTACGTTTGATATGTACACATTGTGTGTATAATAAGGTAAGTATATCCATGAACTTACCTAGATGAGTTATGTATTTGGATTTGAGAAAGTAAAATGTGTTACATGAATGGACAAGTTATGATCCAATAGAGTATATGGTGATATGCAAGATTGAAAGATGAATTGCTAAATGAATGTGCCAAGAAGAATTATAGCTATGCAATTGAGCTATTAGTAAATTCATATTGATTATATGTTTTAAATGTGTATATGGTAAGTTTATTTGTATATGGCTTACTAAGCTTTTGGGAAGCTTACTTTGTGTGTGTTTGTTCTGTTTTATAGATCGTCAAAGCTACTGAAGGCTCGGGACCGTTGAGGATCATCATCACACTATCCAAACTCATTTTGGTACCTTTTGGAAATATATATTCTAAGTATGGCATGTATAGGCTAGTCATTTTGGAACATGTTTGAGATGTGTAAATAGCCTTGTGATGAGGCTAGATAAATGTTGGTAATATGCATGAGTGATTATGGTATATGACGTATGTTTTGGTATGGCTTGATGGTAATGAAATGGTCTTGGTAATGGTAAGTTTATGGATGCTTAGTAAGCATGTATTTGATGAATGGTTGTCATAAGGAAATGGTATGTTTGTGATGAAGTATACTTGGAAATGATCGTTATTTAGTTGAGCTATTTGTTGCATAAGTTGTTGAGTTTGATAGGCTTTTGAATGCTTGACAAAGTTGGTTATTTTGGCATGAAATGAAATGGTATGATGCTTGTAGGGATAACCCAATGTGTGGGTGGCATTTTGGCCTTGAAAATGGCCTATATTTTCCCACACGGTTGAGCACACGGGCGTGTGGCTCGACCATGTCTCTCATGGTTGAAATTCAATCAAGTCAGGATCGACCACGCGATGGACACGCGGGCGTGTGACTGGCCGTATGGTGCAAGTCAGGATCGACCACGGGTGAGGCACACGGGCGTGTCCATGGCCGTGTGGACAAGTCAGTATGTATGCCCTGTTTTGACACGGCTTAGACACACGGGCGTGTCTGAGGCCGTGGGAGGCACACGGCCTGCCCACACGGGCGTGTGACCTCTGTAACTTAGAAAAAGTTTTAAATTTTCTTAAAATTTCCTTATGTTTTCGGTTTAGTCCCGGCCCTATTCTTAAGCATGTTTAAGATCTCGTAGACTTATTTAAGGTACACTTTGATCTGATTGGTTTAATTATATTATGAAATGTCCGTAAAAGTCTCCGTTAGTTCGGTAACGCCTCTTAACCCTATTTCAGCGACGGATACGGGTTAAGGGTTTTAGATTTGGGTTGTATCAGAGCCAGGTTTAGTCGATTCTCAGACTAACGTAGCGTATGAGAGTCTAGCTATACATGCCATATATCTGAACTGTGATAGTGTGGTGAATCCTGATGTGTAAAATGTGATTTCCGTATAGTAATGGATCCCGAAAGAGCCGTAGCTGACGATGTAAAAAGCAATGCGCCTGCTCCCGCTCAAGGGACAGCGCCATCTAATTTGAGACCGACTACTAACGGTCAAGAGGGAGAAGCTAAACAAGATTTCTTCCAAATGATGAGTGAGTGGTTCACTCAGTTCGTAAGAAATAATCCGACTGTTTCACAACCTCCGCCCCCGCCTAATCCCCCTCAGACTTCAGTTGTGCCTCCGGTTACGAATTTGAATCTGTTGAATAAGCCTCCGATTGATAAAATCCGTAAATATGGGGCTGAAGAGTTCAGGGCCACTAATGATGACGATGCCGAGAAAGCTGAGTTTTGGTTAGAGAACGCAATCCGGGTATTTGATGAGATGTCACCGAGCCCCGAAGAATGTATAAAATGTGTTGTTTCCTTGTTACGAGATGCAGCCTATCAATGGTGGAAGACTTTGATTTCGATTGTTCCTAAAGAACGGGTCACTTGGGATTTCTTTCAGTCTAAGTTTCGAAAGAAATATATCAGTCAGAGATTTATTGATCAGAAACGAAAGGAATTTCTGGATTTGAAACAGGGCTGCATGTCTGTCACTGAATACCAACAAGAGTTCGTGAGACTAAGTCAGTATGCTCGGGAATGTGTATCAACGGAAGCGATAATGTGTAAGAGATTTGAAGATGGCCTTAATGAAGATATTCGTTTGCTAGTTGGGATCTTAGAGATAAAAGAGTTTGTTGCGCTTGTTGACCGAGCGTGTAAAGCTGAGGCACTCGGGAAAGACAATAGAAAAGCTGAGTCTGAAGCCAGAGATGTGAGAAAAAGATTTTCGAGCAAATAATTTCAGTCTGCTTCGAAGAAATTTAGAGATGAATAAAGCCGATCAAAGGCTAATGTGGGACATTCGAATCTAAGAGATCGAGCTAGATCACAGTCGAATTCTAAAGCTCCAGCAACTTCAATGGCAAGTGTTGGAAATGTTTGATCCGATCGACCTGAATGTAAACATCATGGTAAAAGGCATCCGGGAAGTTGTAGATTGAATGATCGGGCTTGCTTTAGATGTGGATCGTTAGATCATTTTATTCGAGACTGCCAAGAGTCTGTTGAACAAGAGGTTGTTAAGAATTCGAGATAGACCCTCTCGAAAAGCAAGAAATGTCAGTGTTAGTCAAAGAACTACGAAAGATTCAGTTGCAAGATCTGAAGCTAGAGCGCCTACCAGGGTGTATGCTATCCGAGCTCGTGAGAAAGCTTCATCTCCGGATGTTATAACGGGTACATTTACTCTTTATGATACTTCTGTGATTGCATTGATAGACCCTGGTTCTACTCACTCATATGTATGCATGAACTTGGTATCTAGTAAGACTTTGCCTGTAGAGTCTACTGAATTTGTTATTAGAGTATCGAACCCCTTAGGTAAAAGTGTTCTGGTTGATAAAATATGCAAGAACTATCCGTTAATGTTTCGAGATATCTGTTTTCCGGTTGATCTGATGTTATTGCCTTTTGATGAGTTTGATATAATTTTGGGTATGGACTGGTTGACGTTGCATGATGCTGTTGTGAACTGTAAAAGAAAAACTATAGACTTGAAATGCCAAAATGATGCAATAGTTCGGGTTGAGTCTAATGATTTAAATGGGTTACCTGCTGTGATATCTGTGTTAAAAGCTCAGAATTATTTGAGAAAGGGTTATGAAGCTTATTTTGCTTATGTAATTGATTCAAAAGTGCATGAAAGGAAAGTTGAATCAGAGCCTGTTGTCTGTGAATTCTCTGATGTATTCCCTGAAGAACTATCGGGATTGCCTTCGATACGTGAAGTTGAATTTGGTATTGATCTGTTGCCTGGTACAACTCCTATTTCGATAGCTCCGTATAGAATGTCACCAACAGAGTTGAAAGAATTGAAGTCACAGTTGCAAGAATTGACAGATAGAGGGTTTGCAAGACCGGGTTTCTCACCTTGGGGTGCTCTCGTTCTATTTGTGAAAAAGAAAGATGGCACGATGAGAATGTGCATTGATTATCATCAGTTGAACAAAGTGACAATAAAGAACAAATATCCGTTGCCCAGAATCAATGATTTGTTTGATCAGCTTAAAAGAGCTACTGTATTTTCGAAGATAGATCTGAGATCGGGATACTACCAGTTAAGAGTAAAAGATTCAGACATTTCGAAAACTACTTTCAGAACGAGGTACGAGCATTATGAGTTTTTAGTTATGCCTTTCGGACTAACGAATGCTCCTGCTGTTTTTATGGATATGATGAACAGAATTTTCAGACCGTATTTAGATCAGTTTGTTGTTGTTTTCATTGACGACATTTTGATTTATTCATGTGATAAAAACGAGCATGTCGAGCATCTGAGAATTGTGTTGCAAACTTTGCCAGATAAGCATTGTATGCGAAATTCAGTAAATGTGAATTCTGGCTGCGTGAAGTCAGTTTTCTGGGACATATTGTATCAGCCTCTGGAATACGAGTTGATCCGAGTAAGATTTCTACTATTCTGGAATGGAAGCCTCCAAAGAATGTGTCTAAAGTTCGCAGTTTTCTGGGACTTACTGGTTATTATCGAAGGTTCGTAAAAGGCTTTTCGATGATTGCTACTCCGTTGACTAAATTTCTTCAGAAAGATGTGAGATTTGAATGGTCTGATAAATGTCAGAAAAGCGATCGATTGAAAACTCATTAATCAAGCTCAGTTTTGATACAAACAGAATCGGGCAAAGAATTCGTGATTTTCAGTGATGCTTCATTGAATTGTCTGGGTTGTGTTCTGAGGCAGGAAGGCAAAGTAATAGCTTATGCCTCGAGACAACTAAATCCTCATGAATAGAATTATCCGACACACGACCTTGAGCTAGTTGCGATTGTGTTCGCATTAAAGATTTGGCGTCATTATCTATTCGGTGAGAAATGTCACGTGTTTTCAGATCATAAAAGTTTAAAGTACTTGATGACTCAGAAAGACTTGAATCTGCGACAGAGAAGATGGTTAGAGCTGTTGAAAGACTATGAGCTCGTGTTAGATTATCATTCGGGTAAAGCAAATGTTATTGCCGATGCACTGAGTCGAAAGTCATTATTTGCATTGTGTGCTATGAATGCTCATTTAGATTTGTCTGATGATGGTTCAGTGATAGCTGAATTGAAAGTGAAACCGTTGTTTTTACGAAAGATATGTGATGCTCAAAAAGTTGATAATGAAATGTTAGTGAAACGAGCTCAGTGTGATTCGAACTCTGATTCTGAATTTCGAGTTGATGTTGATGATTGTTTGAGATTTAGAGATCGATTATGTGTCCCGAGAACCCAAATTTGATTCAATTGATTTTGAATGAAGCATATAATAGTCGTTTATCTGTTCATCCAGGAAGTACAAAGATGTACCATGATCTGAAGCAACACTATTGGTGGCCTGGTATGAAACGAGACATTTCTGACTTTGTTTCGAAATGTTTAGTTTGTCAGCAAGTTAAAGCTGAACATCAAGTTCCATCTGGTTTGCTACAATCGATTCTGATTCCCAAGTGGAAATGGGATAGAGTGACGATGGACTTTGTTTCTGGATTGCCTTTGACTCCGAGAAAGAAAGATGCAATTTGGGTCGTAGTTGATCGATTGACGAAATCTGCCCATTTTATTCCGGTACGATCTGATTACTCGCTTGATAAGTTAGCTAAGCTTTATATTTATGATATTGTGAGATTGCATGGAGTGCCGTTATCTATTATGTCTGATAGAGATCCGAGATTTACGTCACGATTCTGGAAGAAACTGCAAGAAGCTTTAGGTACTAAATTGCATTTTAGTACAGCATTTCATCCACAGACGGATGGTCAGTCCGAACGAATTATTCAGATATTTGAAGATATGTTGAGATGTTGCATTCTAGAGTTTGACGGTACGTGGGAACAGTACCTGCCATTGATTGAATTTGCGTATAATAATAACTTTCAGTGGAGTATCAAGATGGCACCTTACGAAGCTTTGTATGGACGTAAATGTCGAACACCTCTGTATTGGACTGAGCTCAGTGAAAATAAGATACACGGGGTCGATTTGATAAAAGATACGGAACAAAAAGTGAAAGTAATCCGTGATAGTCTGAAAGCAGCGTCTGATCGTCAGAAATCCTATGCAGGCTTGAAAAGAAAAGACATTGAATTCGAAATCGGTGATAAAGTATTTTTAAAAGTATCTCCGTGGAAGAAAGTACTCAAATTCGGACGTAAAGGCAAGTTGAGTCCGAGGTTCATCGGGCTGTAAGAAATTATCGAACGAATTGGGCCATTTGCGTATAGATTGTTGTTGCCACCTGAGCTAGACAAGATTCATAATGTATTTCACGTATCGATGCTTAGACGATACAGATCTGATCCGTCACTTGTGATTACTCCGTCTAAGACTGAAATTCGATCCGATATGACTTACGAGGAAGAACCAATCCGTATCTTAGCTCGTGAAGTGAAAGAATTGAGAAATAAGAAAATTCCGTTAGTGAAAGTGTTGTGGCATCGACACGGAGTGGAAGAGGCTACGTGGGAGCCTGAAGATTCAATGAGACAACAATATCCAAATCTGTTTAACGGTAAGATTTTTGGGGACGAAAATCCCTAAGGGGGGAGAATTGTAACAGTCCGGTTTAGACCCTAGTCGGAACAGTGGTTTCGGGACCACAAATCTGAGTCAGAAAAACATTTTAATATTATTTTCCGTGCTTATGATATGTGAATTAGTATGTGTGAAATTTCTGTGAATTAATTTGTCTGTTTGTGTGCCTAATTTGAGAAAAGGATTAAATTGCATTAAATGCAAAATTAGCATGATATTTTTAAAAGTTCCTATTTGATGTGGCTTTTAAATGAGGAGGCCTTATGAGGCAATTAAGCCAATATTTAATTGGTGGATGGTTAAAGGACATTAATCGCCTTATATTTATATGTTTTATATGTTTGTTAATAAGGTTAAAGTTGTAAATTGATTAATAAATGAATTAAAACATAAAAACAAAGCAGGAAATGGCCATTATCATCTTTTTGTCCACCGAATTTAGAAAGAAAGAATAGGGTTTGTGATCGTAAGTGTCGATAGTCTTAATATTTATATAATGAATGATCTAGCCTAGAAACTAACTATCACTACGATTGAGGCAAGTGCACCTATCGAACAGTAGTATAGCTTAGTGGCAAGACCGGATTGTCGAACCCAAAGGAACCAAAAGTACTAATACTGACTTTCTTTTTATTATTTAGCCTAAAGATTAAGGGATTTATTGTTTATTCCAAAATTAACTGACTACTAAGCTAAAGACGCTAAGATACAGAGAATGAATTGGGGAAAATACTTGTGGGAAAAACCAATTGATTAAGACGATACCCAAGGGAGAATCCACCTAGACCTCACTTGTTATTTAACTCTGAACCAGACGATTTATTTACTTGACTTGATCCGTAGGATTCCCTAATTTATATTAATACCTCTCTCGAGGCTACTAACGTCTAACCCTAGGTTGATTAATTGAAATCTCTTTCTAATTAAAACCCATAGGATTGCATTAACTCGATCTATGGACTCCCATATTAGGTTTGACCCTAATCCGATAGATTTTCGTCATCCTATCTCTAGGGTTGCGATCAACTCCGCTTAACTATGCTAGATCTACTCTTAAACAGGGAATATTCCTCCACTGCCTAAGCACATCAATACTTGAATCAATATCCTGAAATACCAAAACAAGAATTAAGAACACATAGTTAAGAACAAATCAAGTATTTATCATATAGTTCAGAAAACAATAACAAGATCCGTCTTAGGTTTCATCCCCCTCAGGTATCTGAGGGGTTTAGTTCATAATCATAAAAGAATACATCTCAGAAGAAAAGATAAAACAAAACATAAGAAAACCCTAAAACCCCCTGAAGGAATTGAAGGAGAGATCTGCCGTCTTGAGTATGATTCGACTTCTTGAGATGAATCAACTGGCTTTCTTTGATTAAATCCCACAATTCCGACCTCTCTGGCTTGGCTCCTTGGCCTAGCTGGACGCCCCCCTCAAGGTTGGCCTTTAGGGTGTTTATATAGGCTTTTGGAATATCTTTCTTTGCCTCTAAGTACCCTATTCCGAGTGAAATTCCTCTTTGTCACGATTGAGGACACGCCAGTGCAACACGCCTGTGAATGAATCAATTCAGCCGTGGTCGAGCTCGCTAAAGGGCACGACCCAGTGTGGCTACCTCGTGCCGTGTTGATTTTCTACTTTGGGCCATTTTAGTGCATTTTTAGCCCGTTTCTCATTCTTTTCGACCTCCGATGCTCTCCTAAGTATAAAACACGAAAATAAAGGATTAGGAGCGTCAAATTCCACAATTCAAAGGATAACTCATCCAAAAAGCATGCTAAATGTGGGATTAAAATATGTATAAATTACGGTTTATCAAATACCCCCACACTTAAGCTTTTGCTTGTCCTCAAGCAAAATTCTCAACTCACAATTAAAATCGAATTTCCTCGATTCATAACCTTCATCAATAATGTTTCATCATAATTCATAGGTAATTCGTACATTGATAATTTAACCAGAAGGTTCCTAAAGATTCAAACAATCAAAGTCATAGTTTTTATAGTACAAAAACATAGGTGTTTCCCCTTACCTAAATAATTACCTCTGATTCAAAACCGACAAGTATTGACATCCTCACTAAAGATTCACTCAAATCACTCAAAGTATTTAAGGTTCAAAAATGAAGCAATCAAAAGTCAAACATGAAAAGTTAATCCCATAGGCTTGCCTGAAAATCAAATCTCCACCACTGTAAAATGAGATGATACACAAATCAAAAGGTCTTTGAAAGGGTTGTAATGGGGCTTGGGTTAAAGGTGTGGGTAAAGGCTGAATTAGAAGGTTAGTATCGAGATTGAATTGACAAATTACCTAACTAGAAAGTCGGACTAATACTGAATAATTACATCAATTGAAAACTTAATACTAATAACATGAGCTTCTTCTAAAGATAATGAAATTAACTGCTTAAGCTCCAATAACAAAGAAGTAAAAATGAATATACTTCATTTTTTTAGAA